>OY755042.1:17120254-17716997 GCA_963576565.1 Aspidapion aeneum
TTTGTTTTTAAAAACGATTTTTGCTCACGAAAATTGCATTTTTTTAAATTAAAATATACTGGATTCAACTAATGTCTGACCTGACGGTGGTTTTCCGTCCATTAGCACTTTTTTTTTATAAAAGCTGTCAAGATTCTCATAAATTTGGATAAAAAAAATTTGGATCATTACGCTTTTGTCATTCCTTGTTGTTCCTCGCCGGCGTACAATGGGTTATATGGCGGAGCTAGCACGACATTAGCCCTGTATATATTTTTTAAATTATGATAACCAAACTCACCCAAATGTATTGCAGATAGTCCAGTTAATAAAAAAAATGCAACTATTTCTATGTATTTCTCTGTAACAGAGCCTCAAAGTTGAAAACTATTTTGGGAGAAAAATGTAGGTATTTTTACAGTATTTTTAAATAAAAAAATGACAATACAAACAGCACTTTTTGGGCATATGGGTATAAAGTGTGCATAAGCAGTAACTGCACTTTCAAAAACTATTAGTAATTTCCTAATTCCAAAACCCTTTTTATGGTTAAAATTTTTTGAAATATATTACGTTTATTTTCGTCTCTATTTTTCTTTGTAAAGCCTGCAGAAACAAGCTTAGCAAGGCTTGGTAAAATCTCCACCAGAATATTAGAGAGAGGGGTTTATTTGACTAAAAAAACAAAAAATTTGCTGCCCTTCGCTGCCCCTGTTTTTCGGGGGTAGCCCTAAACACTGCCATGTACGTGGTCTTTATACAATCAGTGTATCAGCCAAATGGAATAAATTCGACAGCGGATAGAATTTAGATTATTCTGAAAAATCCAAAAGTATTTCGACTAAGATTTTTAACGAGCAATATTTCTGTTCGAAATTTTTTTGTATAGACTACCTGCAAAGGGGTCTACTCGCATAAAACTTTTTTTTCAAATATTAATAAAAGCTAACCTTTACTTTTTTGCAATTTTTAGACAATAAAAAATATCCTTTTAAGTAAAATTTATAATTTAGTTAAATAACTTAAGTAAAAAGTTAGTAACATCCAACCTCTTTGGCAACTGGTAGACCCAACTTGTGAAAACTTGTTCGAAAGCTTATTAAATTAGAAAAAATATGGTGCGTGATCTTACACCCCGAAAACCCCTCCACTATCCTTAAAGGTGGAGAGTTTCCAACTTTAGAGCTTTATAATATTGTATTGTCGCTGTAACCAAGTCCATACCAAATTTGATGTACATACCAATTTTGAATAAAATCGGACATACTTAGATGGTCCCCTTCCACCCTCTTCAAAGGGGTGAGGGGTTGCCAACTGTAAAGCATTATAATATTGTATTGTATTGGCACTTTAACTTATAATAACTATAAGTCCACAACAATTTTGATGTTGATCGGATATGTACAAGATGGTCAAAATTGTTCAAGGGGGAGTGGGGCGTTACTTTCACAATTTTAAAAATCTAATTAAAAATTCTTGATCCCCATCCACAAAAGTCCTTGCATACCAATTTCGAACGATATCGGACATACTTAGATAGCCCCCCCCCCTCCAGCATTTTCAAAGGGGGGGAGCTGTGTGTACCAAATTTGAAGTTTATCCGATGTCTAGAAGTGGGTTAAAACTGAGTTAAAATTGAGTGTCGCGCTAGTCCTCTCAAATAACCCATTGTGCGTCGTTTAACATTTTACTGAACTTGTTAATAAAATGTTAAAATTGAATAAAATATAGTTTGTTAAACAAAAATATTAATTGTTTGTTTTCTTTCAAGAAGTAGTAAATATTATGTGGGTTCTGTGTGGGTAAGTACCTTTAAGAGCAAAATGTATTTTTTGCACTTTAGCAGATAAAAATGCTGCACTGTATTTGTTTCGTTTTGGTAAAAAAGAAAAACTCCACTAAATTCTTATCTTTTTTGTTTCTTGGAAAATATTAGGACATGTTTCTTCAATATAATTTTTTTTTCATCAGCTGAAAAAATTACAAGAACTTAGAATTTAAAGGAAGTTCGTGACTTTAAGTGCTTAAAATAATATATCACCACATGTTGTGTTTTGCACACCTACTTTGTAGTCAAGAAGAACTTTATTAGGCTTAGGTTTCCTTCACAGAGTGATCAATTCAGCAATAGATTGTCCTTAGTTGTTATCACTTTTTTACTTAAAATTTCCCAATAGAATTAATGCATTTAGGAATTTTTTCAGTACCAATTCACCATACTTATTATGGTATTGATGAAGCAAATATTTTTTACTCTAAAATTAATTTATTTAAAAAATCCTAAAAAGTATTTTATAAGTTCCTGCCTATATCTGTATTCTAGTCTATATTGAAACTGTGTTAGTGTCTATTATTTGTAAAATTATATTGGTAATTTTGTTTTTTTTTAAATTTCTATAATAAATTTAACTTTTCTAGAAATTATTTCGAAAAACACTGATCCCATCAATTAATGACGTTAATACTTGGATGATGGATCTCAGTGGATCCTACCCATCAAGTTAATGTGACAAAAAAAAAGTTATGGAAAGAAACATCATTTTTAATGCAACATTTTAAAAATAAATTATAAATATATTGGATATTGGGGTGCTTTTCAAGGCTTTTATATCAAACGTGAAGTTTAGTACCCGTGAGTAAGCTTTCCAGCTGCCCACGGGAAAATACATGAGAAACAAAATCTTTCTATGTCCGCTTAGCCACGAAAAATTGTTGGCTTTTATATCGTTTATTCAACTAGCTTCTAAAAATAACATTACTTAGTCGTCCTTTTGGGATGAAGAGAAAAAAGAAAAAGACTGACTTTTTTTTATGGTTATACTCGGGCTGAATGAGGCGTAATGGGGCCAAAACGCGTCCCAAGCTACCTTTAACTCTGAGGACTTGCCCGTGAATCTTTGTCGTTAAAAAGACTGAAGTTTTTCTTTTGTAATTTAACAAAGGTAGTGTTATTTGAAAAAAGATATTACTTTTTATCTACGAATTTTCTTTTAAATATAATAAAAAATCTTAAATTTTAGTCTTAACTAGCAATTGACATTCTCAGGGAATGAAGGAGAACATTTAATTTAATTCTAGTTTAATCCTATTAGAAGACTTAAACACTTCGTATAAGAAAGTTTGCAAACTTCAATAACAACAATAATATTTGCACTGAAGTTATTCGTTTTATCGACGCTGTAGTGTGCATTCCCGCTCTCTGTGCATAATATCTTTAGTTCTGTTAATTAAAGATTCATTTTATGTAAAGGTTTCGAATTACACGGCCCAGATCATATACCTATAAGTTCCACATACAGGCCGGAAAGGCTTTAAAGATCTAGAAACGTTGAGTCGATACGGGACAGGAAACAAATTTCAATTTAAACGCTGAAGAGCGGGCGAATATGCCATTGGTGTCGCCATGGTTCAAGACTCAAAATAGCCCAGAAGGTACGCGGCAGGAGAACAGATTTCACTTCAAATACGCCATTGGTCGAGACAAGTCATTTCGCACAACACGCGAGCGTTCAAAATTTGCTATTGCGCCGATGCGCGTTTGGATAATCGGGATTTCAAAAGGTGTTTTATTTAAATGTGCCTCGTCTTACCATACAGAAGAATGGTGACCAAAAACGTATCATCTAACATATTTATTTTAAAATATATTAAAATGTTAATAAAAAAACGCTTAACTGCTAAATTTACATGTAACTACTAGTCGCAGTTGAGTACGTGCGGTCGATACGCTTTTCGCCAAAATAAAAAAAAATTGATATGTATACCTATAATGTACGACATGCTTTAACTTTTAGTTTTGATGGTTAATTTTGTACCCAACTGCGAATAGTCGTTGTGTGTTTTTTTATAATTTTTTTTTTCGAACTTGTAGGTTTAATTCTTATTCAGCCTTATAAAAAGCACTATGCATTTACAATTCATTTAGCTTTAATATCGAAGTAATAAGATCTCATTTCTTCGATGGCTTTACCCAAAAAGTACGTGTAGATTTTCTACGGACGCGAACAGAGTTACCTTCCATTGAGTGAAGGTGAGGGAGGAGAGTGGCAGGAGAGAACTAGTAAAATGGCGTTGAAAAAAATCTTAAAGCGTGTGCGGAAAGAATTTCTGAAATCGCTCTAAATTTGTGACAGCTATAGCTGCAACTAATACTAATAAGAAGGGTGGGAAGAAAAGAGTGAGAGGTAGGGGGAAACTAGTAAAATGATGTTGGAAAAATTGTCTTAAAGCGTGTGCAGAAAGAATTTTTGTATTTATATTGGTGAAAGTTATAGTTATAACTATCGCCAATGAGGATGGCGGAGAAGAGAGAGGGTACGGCGGGAATGGGGGGGGGGAGATGGTGTTTGAAAAAAAAAATCTAAAAGCGTATGCAGAAAGAATTTTTGAAATCGCTCTATATTTTATACAATTATGCGAATATGGTTATTGAATAGGGCGGAGGGATTGACAGGAGGGGAGATGGATGGGAGCAGGGAGGACTACAAAGTAACTACAGCAAGTTAGAGGAAATTTGCAATGGGTAATTAAAGGAATTCAGTAAAATCGCCTGAAACTTAGATAATTTGTATGCCTTAAAGCCTACATCATGTAACGAAATGGCGTCTGAAGACCGCCATGTTGATTCCTGTTTCAAAAAATATAGCCTATTGCACCTTCGGGATCAGTAGCAATTCAATGACACCTTTTTTGTCAAAATCGGTTCAGCCCATTCGCCTCTACCGCGACACAAACATATTTACTTACTTACATTTATACAACAATCGAAAAACATTACCCTTTCTTTCGCCGTGCTGCATTTGGGTAAAAAGGATAGTCAGCCATTAGACAAAAGTAATATACATTGAAAAGAAGAGCTGAAACATTGTTTGACCACTATACTCGAATATTCTGTAGAAAATTTTATAGGAGTATACTTAAAGGAAGAAGCTCAAGAATTCAGTCTGAAAATGACAGAAGCTAGATGGAGCGAAAATATCAAAAACAAACCCACTAAAGATAGTGTAGAACCTATATAGCGTAGTACTCGTCGAAACAAATCTTGAACCGATAAGTTATGAAGAATATGAAGAGGTTGTTACTGCAGTTGAATGTCTAAAATTGTTTAAAAACCCTGGAATTGACATCACACCGGCTGAACTAATAACAAAAAATGCGGTAAAAATGTATGGCAATGTATACATGACCTAATAGAAAATTATTGAAATACAGCCAGGCTATAATTGTACCAGGCACTATTTTAACACATTCACATTGAAAACTGACAGTTGATCCCTCAAAATTGACATACCAAAGTCGAATTTAAAACTTTCGTCGTTTAGTTTCAATTAATAAAAGAAGGCAATATTTATTCCGGTTCATATAGTAAACAAAGGCCGTGTGTTCAAAGATCACAGCTGATATTACAATGTGAAGGTGTCAAAATTGTGCCTGGAAAATCTGGAAATAAGGGAAAATTCCTTGGTAATGGACCCTTGATATTATACAGCCAATTTATAACAAGTGTATCCATGATGGACCTTCCTAGCCCATTAGCACACTCCAAGTGAACTCCACGCTATATCAGTCTTAAAAACAGTTTTTGTAAATATCTTAGAAACGGAAGCTCCTACGAAGTTTTTACTAATAACATAAATTATTGAGAGAAACGTGTTCTACTATTTTCCGTTCTGTTAATAAGTTAGGATATTTTCAATTTTTAAACTGCAAAAAATTAGCACTAATAGATTTTGACCAAAATTTAATAAGCTCTTTGCCGTATTGTACACTATTTTACCTGAATATTTCATGAAAATCGGTACTGAGGTTTATGAGCTATTATGTGACGGACAAACATACACACACACAAACACACACGGACAGACGTCACGACGATATTGTAGGTCAAATTACACCCAAATAACACATTTTCGGTGTTATGTAAAAAAAAAGAATCCTCGAAAATAATACCTTCTTCAGTTATTACTGCGCGGCGTAAGATGGTAAAAGGGTTGATAAGCAAAACACTGACGAAAATACCGAGGCAAAATATAGCTAAACGCAAAATACATGTGAACGTATTTTATAAGGTATTGTCAATAGCTTCTAACAACAGAATATTATTGTAATATTCTGATCGTTATCGGAGAATACCTACCAATTTACATACTGCCCCAACAGATTTACCTCACAAACTATGAACTGAACTTAAACATACGGCGAGTTTGTAAAGTAATCTAATTTTTCTCACATTATTACATAATGTTTGTGTAAACACGCTTTTTTCGATTTTAATTTTTTTCTAAAAGAGTCTCTGCAAAAGCACGTGGACAATATTTTCAACGTCTGGTGATACCAAAATTAACTCCAGATCTTCATAATCCGAGTTTTGAGTCACTATCTATATCTTCCAAGATGTCTATCGCAACTTTGCTTACTGCGCCGTAGAGTATTTAGCAAAAAAAAACAACAAAAAAATTAAAAATCACCAAGCCGAACAAAAAAAAACACCAAGAGTCGCGGTGCATTAATGCCATCAATTGTGACTTGGTAGAATTCATCAGATAAGAACCCCATGGATTTCAAGGAATTGCATTGATTAGTTTAAGAACTTGAGTGTCATAGATGAGCTCATCAATGACTTTACGAACTCGCCCTATATATTATGTAGATTTTAAACATTCTTTTGACAGTGTAAATTGAAAGAAAATGACGCGGGGTTTACCTGCTTTGGGAGTCCCCTTGAAAATACATTTTTAAGCTTACTTATTAATGCTTCTACTTAGGTTTCCGAAGCTGTAGTAAGAATAAATTACCAGTTTTTAGAGAGCCCTATTAGGTACTGCTGTGTCATATTGAGTCCTGTTGCGTCCTGTCGGATCCTGTTCTAAAATTTGTACAGTATTATTGTGAGCTGTTGACTCCTCTAAAATTACCCCATATTGCCTGTATAGGGCAAAATGCGATACAAAACTAAATCCAAGAAAAAACTAGGGTCTGTTTTGTTTGTTGATAGTTTGGTTTTAAAATCAACTATGTTTTTTAATTTTTTGTTTTTATTGGACAATTAATCGAGCAAACGGGGTACCCCATATTGCCCTACTTATTGGTACCCAGTTTTTCCCAATGAGCAGATTTTTAGGTTATGACCTATTTAAATTAATTCAATTATTTAGTTTTTAACACAATGACATAACACAAGGATACTTTTTGAAAAGCAAGCGAGTTATTAAGAGAGGGGCTAACTGGGTAATTCGCCCCCAGAAATAAATTAAATACACAAACACCAGTATATTCACTAAGACCTTAAAACTTAGCACTATAGGCCGGGTTTAAGTATCAAGTCTATGGACTTGATACCGACCGGTAGTGTATTTTTTTAATATTCACAGGTCAAATAAATGCAAATATTTGGTTCGCCATAATGTGCAATATGATAGTAAGCATTTCTCAGTGAGTATTAAATTAACTTTAGAGAGAAAGAAACACCACATAAAAAATTTGTAACAAAATTTTTTGAAAATTTAGTCCGTGCAGTCATAGGATTTCCGTTAAAAATAGTCTCAAATTGTAGTACCACCTCTAAAGGGTGATTTAAAGCTCGAAAAACAATAGAAATAATCTATGATTGATAAAAAAACTTATATACAAACATTTTCAAAGCTAAATAATACATAAATACCTTAAAACTATATCTGTAGATGCATTACCGTATTAAATACGTATCAATATTATAATATTAGGGACCTATTGCAATAGTGCCAGGCACAAATTGTGCCGGTCACTATATTGACAGTTTCTCATTATAAGAACAGCTGTGTCCTTTCAAAATTAGGCCTTTGTGTACTATATGAGCCGGATTTAATAGTGACGCCACTATTAATAGAAAATAAACGACGGGATTTATAAGTTCGACTTTGGTATATCAATTTTGAAAGATCAACTGTCAGTTTGTGGAACTGTCAATATAGTGTGTCAATATAGTGCCCGGCACAATTTGTGCCTGGCACTATTGCAATATATCCCTATTGTAAAAAGCACAAGATATATTAAAATCCGTTTTCAATTACAGAGCCAACAAAACAATTGAACATCGGTTTAAAACGGTTTATTAATCAATAAATAAACATGTGGTGGGGCATTTAGGCTATATTATGGCACAACTTGTCGAAAGACAAAAACATTAATAAAGAGGAGCTAAAAAGTTTGGAAGTAGAAGAAGTTGTAAAAGAAGCTTTTTTTTTTCATCAACAAAAATTGCTCTACATCTTTTCCTAGCATTGCCCTGTACAACAAGTATCCTAGAACGACCTTTTGGTACTTTAGCAGAGTGAAAATTTGGTTAAGATCTACAATAATTACAGGGGAGAGATTAGATTAGTCTCAGAAACAAAAATAAACAAAAACAAGTAGAGAAAGAGGTTTTAAGCAGATTCGCTGAAGATTCCAGACGTTTTGTTTTACTGTAATAGGTTAAGATTCAAAAACTCGTTTTCTCGTTTTCGTTTTTTAAGTTTGATTCAACAAATACCTATTTTGTTTTTAACTTTTTGCATTTACTCCCCCTCCCCCCCCCCTAAATTTCATGCTGCGGACGCACAGTAACAAAACCAAAATAATTGTTTGAAATTTGCTTAAAATTTGCAATGTGTATTGACTTACTACATTAGTAAATCAATTTAATTTAATGATTTCTTTAAACTAGAGAAAGGAATGTACGAGTATATTAAGCTGTTATGATTGTGCATTACCGGGATATGGACTATATGACCCATAGTCTTACAGCCAGTGTACAGGACTAAGAGAGTAGTATTAATTAATTATAATTAAGTTTTAGTTAGAAGTTCGAAGTAAGAGGGGAGCTTGCCCGGTTTGGTTTGGCAAGCGATGGCGAGGAGGGAGCAAAATTAGGGATAAAGGACAGTTTATGCGATGTACATTTTGATGACATGGACCGGGCGGGAATTCACAATGAAAATAATATTGTTTCCTAACTTTTTCTAAGTAAATATTAGGTTTATATAAAATACGCGTTAATTCTTTACACTTTAACCCAGGGCCTAAGAACTAAGTCTTTATACGTATTTTTTAATGCTTACAAGTCAAATATGTCTTTTGGGCTACGCTAAAATGTGTAACAGCATAAAAAACATTTCTAGTGGGCTTAATCTAAAAAAAAATCAATTTATCTACTCTTACAAAATAAAGAAAATTAAAATTACAAAACAGTCTGTTATATTTTGAAAATTTAAAATGTGCAGGCATAGAATTATCCATTCTTAAGGAGTGGTTTAAAGTGTCTAAAACTGCAAACATATTTCATTTTGTAAAGAAAATAATAGAGAAAAATTTTATAAAGCCAAATATTACATAAATATTACATAAATAACTTAAAATCTCGAAAAATGCATTATGATCACATTGAATAGGTACGGATCAATATCTTAATGTTATAGAAGGCGCAGCCTATATACTGCGTAATCCATTTTCCGTAATGATATCCCAAATAATAATGAAAAAAACGACCCCTTAGTGACCAAAGAAACCAAAGTATTTTTTTTGTTTATTTTCAGGTTTTTCCTTTCTCAATTTAATAACTGACTTTTTTGCCGAAGGGTACGGTTCGCGGTCCCAACCGCGCCACCAAACATTGGCCGCGAAGTAAATAACCGCACGGAAGAAGCCGCGCGGAATCAATACCGCGCCCAATAAAAAACACCGCGTTGGCAATTTCCGCGTAGTGCAAAACCACAAACGCGTCATTTTAAAACGCGCAGACAACTTGCTAGTAGTTTACAGCGCCTACTACGCGAAGTGATGATGGGAATCGAACATTTATTTTCAATATAGCAAGATTATTATAGTAACTATGTATTCAAAAATTTAATATTTTAATATAATCGGTATATTATTATACTACTGTTTTTTTTTTCCCGGCAACGTATTCTAGCCGTGTAAGTGAAACTAAACTCAAAACTCGACTAAAGGGTCTCATCCTAATATAATTTTTTTAAAAAGATACTTCTTTGACCTCTTTCCCGAGGTCCTAGATAGTGTGAAACCTAATCGTTGTCAATGGATTGGCAAAGTATCCTAACCATATCAGTGAAGACCACTATACAGCGAAACTTAACATATCCTATATGGTTCAACTAGGGGGTCTCATTCATCACATTTGCGCGGTTAAAAATTAGACGCTGTTTGTTGGCGCGTTAAAGGTTCATGCGGTAATGCTTCATTAAATAGTTCATGCTGTGATCGATCGTGCGGTATTTAACCGCGCGATATATGTTATGCGCGATTATAACTAACGCGACAAAATTAATTTTTCCACAACTAATTATCCACCATATTCGATTTCGATACGTCATGTCTAAAGCCATTTTTGACGAGGGTGCTTCGCGAATTTAGCGAAGCACCCAAAAAACGGTCAAAAATAAGAGCGACAAAATTAATTTTTCCACAACTTATTCACGACTAATTAACGGCAAATTATCCACCTAGAAGCGATTCGATTTGCAATGGGTGCCAAAATATGAAGTTAGCGAAGCACCCAAAAAAAGGGTAAAAAATAAGAGCGTCAAAATTAATTTTTCCACAACTAATTCACGACTAATTAGCGGCAAATTATCCACCATATTCGATTTTGAAACGTCATGTTTAAAGCCATTTTTACGAGGGTGCTTCGCTAACTTCATATGAAGTTAGCGAAGCACCCTAAAAAATGGTAAAAAATAAGAGCGACAAAATTAATAAAAATAAAACACCATATGCGATTTTGATACGTCATGTCTAAAGCTATTTTTACGAGGGTGCTTCGCTAACTTTATATGAAGTTATCGAAGCACCCTTAAAAACGGTCAAAAATAAGAGCGACAAAATTAATTTTTCCACAACTAATTCACGATTAATTAACGGCAAATTATCCACCTAGTAGCGATTCGATTTGCGATGGGTGCCAAAATATGAAGTTAGCGAAGCACCCAAAAAAACGGTCAAAAATAAGAGCGACACAAACAATTTTTCCACAACTAATTCACGACTATAGCGGGAAATTATCCACCATATTCGGTTTCGATAGGTCATGTCTAAAGCGATTTTTGACAAGGGTGCTTCGCTAACTTCATATGAAGTTAGCGAAGCACCCTAAAAAACGGTCAAAAATAAGAGCGACAAAATTAATTTTTCCACAACTCATTCACGACTAATTAACGGCAAATTATCCACCTCGTCGCGATTCGATTTGCGATGGGTGCTTCGCTAACTTCATGCTCATTTTTAAGTTTTGTGTGGATTTAATGTCATGGTAACAAGGAAATGGCTTATATTGCAAGATTTTATAAACAGTTATACAGGGTGTTAATAAATAAGGTGATAATAATGAAGGAGGTAATTCTTAGGTCCATTTTGAGATAGAAACTTTACATAAGTATATGTCCTAACCGTCTTAACATAAAAGATACAGGGTGATAAAGATTTTAAAAACAATCTTTTTATTTAATATCTATGATACTGCTCTAAATATTTTAGTCCATTCACCAAGATTTTTTTATGTGGTAACATTTTTTTATATAACTGGGAGAATTTAGTGGCATAAAGGCAAGGAATAAATAAAAATAAAATGACAAAAATATTTTATCTATTTTAGATTGCTGGTTCAAATCCAGCCTGAGGTAAGATCTCTTTGTTATCTTATTTTTCTTATTTATTGCTTGCCATTATGCCACTAAATTTTCCCTGTTACATAATTTATATCTAGGGCACTGAAATTAACCTTTATGTTTTTTTATTTTATTTTCACCAGTGGCTTTCGAGCGGAAGAAAATGATGATACGCCACTGTTTTTTTTTAAATTATTTTAAAAATTCTTATTGTTTGCTCATCATATGTCGCCACTTGTTTTTTCGTTTAAAGTACAGTTTTTGTATAAAAAAATTAAATTTATTCATTTGCATCTTGCCGGACCTGGTTTACTCGTAATACGCTTATGAAAAATAAAATAAAATACCTCTTTTCAGTAAAAATTTTTGAATCTACATGTGTAGCGTCAAATTCAAAAAATCATCCTCTTCTTTGATGTGCCGAGTCCGAGAATATAATAATAAACGCATAAAAGGATTTTCTGATATTTCCCCTTCAATGGAGGGAATTGAATATATTGGACATGATCATATTTCTAGCTTTTTCATACAGAGTGTACCACAGCATACTAAGAAATAATGGAGCCTTAAAAATAAAAAAGTGTTATGTACCTATTTGTTTGCGGCAGGGTAGTCCAGTGGTATGGTCGTCAGCTTCACATGCAGAAGATACCAGGTTCGCGTCTCAAACAACGACGCAAAAATAAAAAAAAGTCACGTAGCCCTGCCGTGCACTTCCTTTTCAGCGTTCAACAGTCGACATCGTAATGGTGTGCGATACACATACACACAAAAACATAAGTTGACCTTGTACATCGAGAACATAAGCAGGTGTAGTACAGGAGCCAACAACCGAAGAGCCAGAATTAGTAACCCAGGAGCCTGCTACAGTTGGAACCAGGACGGCACCAGCAAAAATCTCTTAAAAAAGTTAACTTACTGCGACCGCGACTGTTGCGATAAAAAGGAAAGAAGTCTATCGTCTATAATCAAGTTCTGCTGGGACGATAGCGATGTAAGGTAGATGCAAGTTTAACATGCAGTAGGATCAACTTTCGGAAGGGGTGTAAAAGCGTGGGTCCACTGTGTAAACTTGCATCCTAAGGGGCACGTGCATCAGTTTATTATATGGTGTACGAACAAATCGGGGTTTACGAAAAGGGCGCGCGGTGTGCCAAGTCGCTAGATCAGAAAGGATCTCCCTACCACTACTACTACTACTACCTATATGTTTCGTTTATTAATGTGTCAGTCTGTCTGATTATGTGCAATAGTTTGTAAATTTTTAAAACATTTAATAGTTTATTTAGTAGGGGTGGTCTGATTTCAATTTGTGCCAAACTTTCTCATTTGTCATGGTATCAAGTTAAAGGTTAGTAATAGCTTATAACAAGCCAGATTCACTTCTTCAAATAAACATTTTAAAACTACAGGGTTCGTCAACGATCGTTTGACCATTGAAAAATATGTGAACTGAAGTAAGCTTTCAAATAAATGGCACTAAGAGAGATAAATAGTTTAGCGCTGTGGTCACGTTAGCAATTCAAAAAAATGGTTTTCTTTTCGCGATCTAATGACGTTACTCTTACTGGCTTAGAAAGCCAAAGACGGCGATGCATAAAATCCTTAAAACACCTTGAATTTAATTGATGTAGCGCCATCTCTTAGATATCATTTGAACTGTATGACTAATAATCAATACTGCGAATTCGTAATTAAGTGTACAGGTAGAGCTAACATGGCCAAAATGTTAAAGGAGGTTACTACACGCACAAACAAAATATTCCACAAATTCAACTTTATGGATAACAAATTTCTTGGTCTTTATCTGTACGGATTTATTCTCAACCAGAGTTAGAAACCAATACTTTAAAAAGTAACCATTACATTATAAATTACTTTAAATTTCCTACTTGCAAAATAAAAAAAACTTTTTCATAATTTACAAAATGTGAAAATGCTTAATTAAGGAGCCCCCTTCCTTCGTAATACATTCCGAACTTACCCCTTAAATTCAGTACGAAACGTGGATTGCTTTAAATAATAAAAGCAAAATAGCTTTTTACAAATAATAACAATCACTTTAGTAATTCAATTGCATTTTTGTAATTTCATTATAATTGTAAAATAATTTTTCAATTATTTTAAAAACCTAAATAATTGCAATTACCGCAACACCACATTTTAACTTATTGTTTTTTTTTTCAAGAGGAATGACCCCTCCATTTAAGTGGCAAAAAATAAAATTTTAAAACGAGTAGTAAAATGTGACAAACATTTTTTTCTGCAGACTGAAACCAGTAGAGGGGCAAGAGGTTTAGGGCTGTCGTACATCCCTATCCCCAAAAATGTTGTCTCCTATTCTGTTTCCTGGATAGTGTATGATGACTTTTAGCAACTTGACTTCGTGAACCGCCGTTAGGAGATCGAACATTTGAGCGTCATTTAAGCGCGACTTTAATAAAAGAGCAAGGTTATCGTGTAACAAAAAATTATTAAAAAATTAAAGTTTTCTCGATTTAATGTTTCCTGATTAAAGCTAAAATAACGAAATAAATAATAATGACTATTTCTTCGTCTTTGAAAAGTGGAAATCTTACTTTGATTGCTCTTGTTTAATAATAAAAAACTATTAATGAATTTTGAGTCCCAACGGCAAACGCTTCTGAATATGAACCGTCTTTGGTCGCTCACTGACTTCTTGCTTTCCATAAGTTCATCCTTTTTTATACGCTTTTCATAAAGGCTAAACGTTCGAAGTCGAGCCCTGTATACAGTCGTTATAGAATTTTAGCTTGGAAATGGTGGTGCAGTCGTGATTTTCAAATCTGTTGTTTACATTGGAGTTCTGAAAGAATTTCCTAGATAATTTAATTTTCTACAGTAAAGTTCAATATATATGTTTTGTACAATGCTTACCTTTTGAGAAAATGACATAAAACTTAATCATTTCGGTTGACGGAAACACATAAAAAACGTGTGTACTGCTACATATCTAGTTTTATAGGATATTATTTTGTGTTATATTACTCCCGAAAATTAGCAGGTTCTAAGATTTTTTTTCAAAATACGATCTTATTTTTGGCTGATACTCCGCATAAAACGTCGCGAAGGCGGCATGCATTGACACGACCTGAGGGACAAATTATATCACGGTCATGAGTACTGTTTTGTGTTTCATTTGCCTGCCTTTTGTTTTTACTCTGATAGTTTCTTTTGTATTCGGTAGATCTCGCCGCTTCTTTGAAAAGCATATGGTGTCGCAGGCAAGATCAGATTTATATACCATCTCTCTAGCTTTGAAAAGGTGTCACATTTACGATGCAATGTTCTAAAGAGTCTTTAAGGACGAAACAGACTGTCAACACTTAATAGGTTAGATGAATCTTGGACTCCCGCTTTTGAGCTGCCCACAGAAAAATACGAGAAAAACAAAATATTTCTATACCCGCTTAGCCACGAAAATATGTTTGTTTTTAACATTTGTTATATTCTGGAAGTGAAATCAAAATGGCCATCTTCGTAATTTACTATCCATAGGTCGTTTAAGTTACGTCAGTGGAAAAAGCATGACATTTGATTTTTAAGCTACTTAAGTAAAAAATCGCAAGAACATTTTCGACTTAATACCATTTTGTTAGGTACCGATATTAAGTTTAATTTTGTTGCCCATTAGCTTAAATTTTTGCAGCTTTAGTAATAATACCGGTGTTAATTTTGTTTAATTTTGGATCCATCCCAAGTTCACTTGTTTATTCTTAAGTATAACCATCTTAATTTAAAGGGGTTTTAGCTTATAATTTATATCTTCTTAGTTTTTAAGATTTTCTAATTTTTAAAAGCACTTGTTATTTTTTTCCTCTTTTATCCTCTAGCTTTCTTATTACCTAGTTCTTTAAGTGCCTACTTATTTCTACCGACTTTTTCCAAACGATCTTCTTGTCTTATATCAACGGCGAAAAGGAAATATATTTGACCTTCCTCTGTTTAATAATAATTCAAAGTTCACTTGTTTTGTTTCACTATTTTAAAAGGGTTTTCTTTTGTTTCAGCTTATAATTTATATCTTCTTAGTTTTCGAAATCTTCGTGTTTTTAAAAGAAACTCTTAGTTTTTGTTTTTTCTCTTCTCTTGTCTTCTAGCTTTCCTAATAATTTTTTAAGCGCTTACTTGTTTATACCGACTTTTTCCAAATCATATTCTTGAATTATATCGACGACGACGACGTGTAAATCAATAGACTCAGTGACCTGTTTGTTGACGCTTACTGTCTTAAGCCAGTTAGAAAAGCGATAACAATTAGTACAATAGGCAGTATCACCTTGTACAATTTGCCGCGGATATGGACATAATAATTCAGCTAGGTTGAGGTTTTGAAAGGGGCGCAAAGACGTGGGCAAAGCATACAAAGTGTAGAGAAAGCGCGGGGTGGGAGGGGGTTTTAGACGGTCATCTTAGAATGGCCGCTGCTTCGGCCGTAGACTCTAATAGAACTCTATATGTAAGCTATTGATTAAAACGTCGCTCCCGCTCTAAATTAGAACAGAATTAGAGGGTATTTTCGGACATAGACGTACAGCTTCACTCCGATAAATTATTGCGGCATGCAAGAAGCCGCATTAAATTTTAATGACGACTCATATTCCCCTGGGTACAAACAATTGGTCATTTCCCACAAATTTGAAATAATAGTGTTTGGAAGCATTTAAATGAGACAACTTATTGGCTGATTTTATTCCTTAATTGGCATATTTAATTTATCAAGTCAGATTTGTTTAAACCCTTTATAAACGTAAACAGCTTTAGAATTTAAACACTTTATATCATAACAAAAACATTTCATGTAAGAAAATCCAGGTACGCGAAAATGGTATTACGTAAAAAGAATTGAGATAAATATAAAGCCAAGTTCTCCAATAAAACTTTCAAAATGAAAAGTTTCTTACTAGTTTGGAAATGTTTTTTTAAACTTTGCTATTACAGCCAAACTTCTTTATGTTTAAAACACTTCCAAACTAGTAAGAACCTCTCATTTTAAAATTTGTATTGGAGAACTTGGCTTTTTAATCTCAATTCTTTTTACGTAATACCATTTTCGCGTACTTAGCTTTTTTTACATGAAACGTTTTTGTTATGATTTCACTCCTTTTTTAAAGGATTTGGATAATACTTGAGTTTTAAAGTAGTAAAATATGCGGAATATGGGTTAAAACTTTTGCAATGCCTTATTTACAATTTTAAGGTTATTTAATTGTTTCTCATGGTTTTATCATAGTTCCTATCAGTATTTCAAACCTCAGCACTTTAGCGTTTCTGGAAGTGGGCAATGTTACTTTTACCTAATTTTACATTTATAGGGGGGGGGGAAGTAAATTAAAATTTTGCAGTTTTTTAATTTTCTTCTATAGTTTTATCATAGTTCCTATCGGCCTTCCAAAGCTCAGCTCTTTAGCGTTGCTGGGAGTGGGAAATGTTACTCTTACATAATTTTATATTTATAGGGGAGGGAAGTAAATTAGAGTTTTGGGATTGTTTGATTTTTTCCTAGGGTTTGGTCATAATTTCTATCAGTCTGCAAAATATCAGCTTTGTAGCATGTCTGGAAGTACATATCCTTGTCCCGGCAAAACAATGACGCAAATGCAAAAATATGATTTTTTCAGGAGAGGCGAAAAACGGAATTTAATTCTTTATTATTACGTTTAAGTAAAGTCAAGAAAATGCATTTTGATGAAAGTAGTGGAATTATTAACTAAATATAGATAGTTTTACCATATAGTGGGATTAATTTTAAAACTAATGACATAATTAAGTCAAAATATCAAAATTTTGCAGTTGTGTCGTTGTTTTGCCGGGACAGCGAATGATCTATACATGAGTGCATGAGTGAGTGGCAATTTCGACGTTTTTTGAAATTTCGTAACTACTTTACTACTTTATTGTAGTCCATGAAACTTGAACGGGTTGTTAACGCTATGAAGGTCTACGATTGTGCAAAGTTCGAGATTCTTAGCCCATTCAGAAGTTGCGTTTTAGATATGTCAAATATATGCTGAAATGT
Organism: Aspidapion aeneum; assembly: GCA_963576565.1. Lineage (NCBI taxonomy): Eukaryota > Metazoa > Arthropoda > Insecta > Coleoptera > Brentidae > Aspidapion > Aspidapion aeneum. The sequence goes on from OY755042.1 coordinate 17,137,913, forward strand.
TTCAAGAAAAGATGGTACAGGTTGCGCGAACTTGGCGGGCAATGCCGTTCCCTCAGATTAGCGCAACTAGGGGAAGTTGCGCTCAGGGTGATATAAAAAGTAATATACAGGGTGGAGACTTTAACTGGCGCAAATTTGCTACAGCTTCAGGTTAAAAAATGCGGATAAAACGCAAAAACACGTCGATTGAGTTTTTTTGTAAGCTTTCCTGTCATAGCAAAAAAAAAATTTTTATCCCCTTTAGAGGGTAAAACGCACCCCGAATTCTTTTTTTAAATGGGATGATACCACTTGTGGCACCTTGTTGGAAAGGTCTTTCCAAAAGAAAATTGATTGTGCCATTTTTTTTAAATTTTTACCAAATGGTAAATTTCTAGCGTGAAAAAATTATTTCATATCAAAAAATTCTTGCTTACAAAAGCATTCTAAGGTACAGTTTTTAGTGGTCATTATTTTCTCAATTTGTTGTTAGAAAAGTGTATAAACCGCTTTATCTCAATTTGGACTCGGAAAAAATTAAGGAAGGTATAGGTATACAAAAAAATTATCGCATCTTTATTAATTGTAAGGCTGCAATGAATCAATTATTTTTTCACGCTAGAAAATAGCATAGGAGTTAAAGGTGCCACAAGTGGTATCATCCCATTAAAAAAAATGAAGTCGGGGTGAGTTTTACCCTCTAAAGGGGGTGAAAAATTTTTTTTTGCTATGACCGGAAAACTTACAAAAAAACTCAATCGACGTGTTTTTGCGTTTTATCCGCATTTTTCAACCTGAAGCTGTAGCGAATTTGCGCCAGGTAAAGTCCCCACCTTATATATTACTCTATGGTAATATTAATCGTCATGTTGCTTCTTTTTCTTTGGTTGGACAAATGTTCAAATTTCAAGAGTAATAGTTTTTTTAGATAGCCGCCCAGGCAATTTTCAACCTCCTAGCACGCGCAGCAATGGCTAAAGAAGGTATTATTTTTGGCGAAAAAAATTTCACTTAGAGTGTGCGAATAGGCTAGTTAGGAAGGTATCAGATTCGTTATGGATCCTCCGCTATGGATCCATTTATTTTATATTATAATGATCTGTTCCCTGAAAGTACTTTGCAGGTCGAAATTTTAGAATACAAAATAAAATATTTTGAAGACACTAAAAATCAGGCGAAATCATTGAAAATATCAAATATGTAGCCTGAATAAATTAGTAAAAATATTCTATACACACTTTTCTCACATTCAAGCCATTCTAAAATGTCCTCCACATACAGAAAAAAAAACACTACCAATTTACATAAAGAGAAAAAGGTTTAATTTTTGTTTAATAAAAAATTAACAATATCCACAAGTTTTTAACTCAATCAACTATCAAATATGATTTATTTAGTATTTTGATATTTAAATTATATTTAAATAATTTAGTATAAGGTCTAGCTTGAGGCAAGTTAATCTCGCTATCCATTTAGCCATCTTCCATCTATCTTTGGACATAGACCGCCCCCAATATTTTCCACTGTTCTCTGGCTGTCGCCGTGTTTATCCATCTAGTTCCCGCATGTTTCTTAAAATCGTCCGCCCATTTATTCCATCCATCGACTGCCTTTCTGTCTGATATTATTACCGGAAAATATTCTTTTAAATTTTGGTACCTCTTCTCTTTTTTCTATCTGTTGCCTTTACATGTAGCATTTGTCTGTCCATTGATCTTTGGGCTTTTGTTACCTTATCCATGTTTGATTTTGTAAGTGTCCAGTTTTGGAGTCCATAGGTGAGGACAGGAAAGATACATTTGGTTACGCACTTTCGTTTTGAGGTATTAAGGATATTTGTTATAATATGTAGCTTAATTTACCGAATGCTGTCCAGGTCAATCTTACTCGTCTCTTGATTTCAGTGGTTTGATTTTCTTATGAGGCAAATAATATTAATCTTAAAGAAGCCGAACTGGAACGGAACATTACTAACTTATAAATAACGATGTTACTAAGTTACTAAGTAAGGACTTTTTTGTTGGTCGTCAAATTTTTTCCGAAGAAAATTTTCAAAACTTTATTTGGAAACGAAAAACTCTTTCCTCCTCGTTACTTTTCAACGGTGTTATTCTGAAACGGAAACGTTGAGAACGTCATATAGTGAAACCTGAGCTTTTCGCTATTTCCTTACATGTAAAATTTACTCCTATAACGCGAACAAATTTTTTTGTTTAAAAAATTCTGAAACCTCCATTAACCGGACGCGAACCTCTGACAATGCATGATATGGGCATAAATATAATGTAGTATGTTGGCAACAACGCACCCTGCAGCCAGGGAATCACTTTTTTCCATTTTAATTCGGAGACTAAATACTTCTGTCGTATTAACAACATATTTTAGTCGGCGGGACTGCTGTGTTTTATTTTTATTGTTCAGTTGGGTAGTAATAAAGTATGAAATGGAGATTAGTAAAAAACTTCTTAGTTTACGTGAAAAAATGGAAGTTGTTAACGTCTTGGAGAAGGAACATCTATTAGCACAAAAGATTTCAAATTTCGCAGTTCTCTCTCATAAGTGGACCTCCAATAATCAGACAAAATTGACGAAGTCGTGAGTGTCCGCTTATAGGAGGTTTCACTGTATAAAAGGAATCGTTATTCTCATCTCTAGCCTATACCAATATAACACAATAAAATTATTTACTGCACATAAGCAATAAATTAGTATGAAACAAGAGGTGCAGAAAGTTTATAATCTTGCTGCCGATGTCGTATAGCAAGCAGCTACATAACGAGCGAGCGGTCAGACGTTGAATATTAGCACCCGGTTAAATTATACAAATTCATACATAATGCAGAAGTGGACTCTATGTGTGCATGACATTTCCTCACTCGCAAATAATGTTTGGCGAACTTTGTATCTGAATATGTAGCCGCTAATTATATATTCAGATGCAGAGTGTCATTTGGGTGAACTATGCAAGATAGTTGGCAGAGGCGTGCAGTGCTAATCAAAGCAGGGTAGGCAAAAATTGGCATTGTTTTGCCACCAAACTTGGGCGACCATATGTGTTTAGCGGTAAAGGAGGACGTCAGAGACAAACAAGCAGGATTTTCGATAAAAAAGCCGGACAGAACCGGTCAGATTAAAAAACCGTCCCAAAGAAATTTGATGCCCAAAAAGGCTCTTGGGACCAAAAACTTGAATTTGCAAAAAAACCAAACAGAAAAAAAACTTTGACCAAAGGGGCGCAACTACCTGAGCCAATTTCAAAAAAACATAAAGCAAACAAAACAGGTGGGGGGTGATTAAGATTGCTCAACCCACATCATCATGAATAAAAAATGCACCACACAAAAAAATTTGTACAAAAAAAATTAGGCACTCTTCGTACAGCTCTCAATATTTAAAAAAATACTAAAAAAGGAAGTACGCTGCAGGGAAAAATTTCGAAAAAATTTATACTCAAAATAAAAATAATTATAAAAGGCGAAAAAGATAATTAAGCAGTTTTCGTAAAAATATAGAAAACAGTTTTTGCAATGTAAAAAAAATGCTACAAATTGTCGAAAATTTTTATAATTTTTCTTAAAAAAATCGCGGTGTAAACAAAATTGTTTATAAAAAACTACTAGAAATTTAAAAAAAAAATTCAAAAAATTAGGTCAAATAATGAAATTATTCTAATCATAAATGATGTCAAAAATTTTCGAAAATTCCAAATGCAAAAGTTTTGGTTAGTTTCAGGCGCCTCGCCGGAAATTTTCACGTGACATGATCAGTTCGCTCCTGATAAATTATGCTCATTTGGTTTGGGGGGGCTCAACAGCCTAAGTCTACCGCGAGGGTGCGCCCTTGGATGACTAAGAACAAAAGGTTTTTGGTGGCCAAAAAGCCGGATGAAAAAAAAGGCCGCCGGACTTTTTTATTTTGCCCAAAAACCCAGATATGTCCGCCTTTACCCGGACGTATGGTTACCTTAACCTAACTCCACACGATTATTCGTTGAGTGATTTTAAGAAAAAAACTTTGTATAAGCATGGGTCAGCAAATGCTTATTTTTCGAGATACCGTTTGTTAAAGTTTTAATTTTTTGTTTGTTTTTTCTTTATAACTCGTGCAGTTGTTGAAATGTTTAGCTCAAATCTGAAAAGTGTATCTATATTATTAGGAAAAAAAATATTAGGAAAAAACAACAGGGTGATATTTTGCCCCCTTTTTTCCCCCATAACTTTTTTGCAGTAAATCACTGGCTGATTCAAAAATATAAAATGAATTCCTTGTTTTATTCAGAAAGTTTTTGATCTCTTGCAATTTTTTGTATCTCTATAACCGTTTTTGAAAAAAAATACAATTTTTTTTTTTTCGAATGCTATTCAGAAATTACATAAAACTCGCATAAAATTAAAATAATGTGGTGACTATTTTAAATTTTAATTTCATTTAGCAGGGACAAATGTTCGTTTTTCTCTTTTTTCTCGAAAACGGTTAGAGATATAAAAAATCGCGAAAATTAAAAAGTTTCTGAATAAAACAAAGAATCCATTTTATATTTTTGAATCTGTCGTTGGCTTACTGCAAAAAATTTCTAGGAAAAAAAAGGGGTCATGACCCCTGAACAAATATCACCCTATAGTTTTTTTCCTGATATTTGACAAACATCTCAAAAACTGCACGACCTATAAAGAAAAAACCAAACAAAATATTGAAAATTTGACACCCTGTGTCTCAAAAATTAAGCATTTGTGGAACCATGTTTACTTAAAGTTTTTTTCTTAAAATCACTCACAAAATCATCCTCTGAAGTTTCGCGACATAGTATATAACACTTTGTACCTATATATCTACTAGACTACAAATTAAAAAAACAGAAAGCTCCCTCTATTATCAAATAAAAATAAAATAAGCTCACGCAAAACATCTCTTAAAAAATCTAACAAATTTTTTATAGCTATTATGAAATGGAGATTATTTTGCCCAAATATAGAAAGAGGCAGTAACTAGCATAAAAACCAAAATGCGCTTTTTTAACAATTGATCTTAATTTTGTATTTTGCCCCAAGTTCAACCTGAAAGAGAAGTAATTTAGTTTATTTCTTATAAATATTCGATAAAACATTTACTGCTTTCTTGAAAAACTAAACCTTTGCTTGTTAAAGTAGATTTTTCACAAATTAGATATGGGTAAATTATGGGCTGAAATGTTTCAAGAAAAGGTGATACAGCAGTGTACGCGAACTTGGTGAGGCACTGCCGATGCCGGGCTCCTACATAAGTTAAATACGGACCTATTTCTACGTAATGTATAATCCCTACATCTTTGTCTTTTATAATACCGGAGTTTCTAATTCGATACCATTAAAAATGGTACATCTTGTACAGGGTTGGTTTACGTAATTTATGGATCGCTTTATATTTGTAAAGAAGGAATCTTCTAAACTTTTGATTGATTTCTTTAGGGTTTGTTTTTGTTACGCCAATTAGTCCCATTACATAGGTACATATACCTTGTCCAAACAAAATCATATTTTGCATCTGTATTAACTTATAAACATAAGTAAAGCAGAATAATCGATCTACGATCCATTACTAATATTATTTTTTTAAATATAAACCAGGGAAAGTTGCTAAAAAAATGTTCTAAAACGTAACGCACGTCATTGTGAATTCAATGTACGGTTGCTACAAAATAAATAAAAATTTTAAAATGCTAAAGAAGTTTTTGTTACTTTTAGACATATTTTTAAAATATATTGGTTTAGTAAAAAAAGTTTTTTTTTAGGAAAGTGATTGTGAAAGCAGCGTTGGATCTCCAGATCCGGCGGACGTACGAGGTTGTACCGATCTATCTGTAAATGCTCAAAGATCTGTACAGCAAACCCGAATACAGGATGATCCCAATGGAAATACAGAAACCAAGATGCCTTCTCCTGGACCACCGAATCACGTGGGGGCTCATCTTAATGGAACCAGTAAGTTTAAAAATAACATATTAAAGTGAAAATAGTTGGCTAACAGAAATAAGGGTTAAGTGTGAGTTGGGGTAAATTCCTATAATTGGATTTTGGAGTGTCATAACTTTAACATAAAAATAACTGGGTCCCCATAGTTTATCATAAAGACCAAATAAAAAATCGTCTGAGATCATAATTGAAAAAACGGAATTATTAATAACCGGACACAGTTCCTAAGTTTCAATATTAATAACCAACCAACCCATCTAACCAACCTATTTAACCAACCAACCTCACCAACCACCCTAACGAATCAAACTAACCAACTAAGCTAACCAAATAACTTAACCAATTAATCTAACAAAACAACCAATTTAAGCAACTAACAACTTAACCTAACTTGCCGACTAAACCAACTAAGATATCCAACCAATTTATTCAAAAAGCCTAACCAGCTAACCAACCAACATAACCTGATCAACCAATAAAACTAAACAAAGTTTCAATTTTTGATATAGTTTGGTTTTTAATATCTTTTTAATTGTCGATAATTTTATTTTCTATATTAACATTATCGACATTCCTGACAATAATTTTTTTATAACTGGTATTCTCTTAAAACAAACTATGACCAGTATATGTTTATAGCAGTATTTTTTTTTGTGTTCGGGAAATTTAATTTTTGATTTTGATGAATGACGTTTTTGTATAATGTCCGGTTATTAGTAATTCCGTTTTTGCCATTGGACAGTTACGTTACGGACGATTTTGTTTTTGTCATTTATGACGATGGATAGGGATTCAAAAAACTTTTTCAAATTTCCAGAACACGAAAACAAAGCTCATCTAATAGCTAATTATTGCTATAAACAAATATTGGCCAAAGTTTGTTTTTAGAAAATACACCCAACTGCTAAATTTACTTGTAAGCACTAGTCGCAGTTGAGTACAAAATTGATAGGTATTCCTATAATGTACGACATGCTTCAACTTTTAGTTTTGATGTCCAAAGCACACTTACGAAATTATACACTGTTGTATTTTCATGAATCAGGTTATTGGGTAATTTTGTGCCCAACTGAGAATAGTCGTTGCAAGTAAATTTACCAGTTGGGTGTTTTTTATAATTTTTTTTCCAACTTGTAGGTTTAATGTAGCCTTATAAAAAGCATTTAGCTTTAACCAAAAAGTACGTGTAGATTTTCTACGGAAGCGAACAGTATTACCTTATATTGAGTGATAGTGGGGGAGGAGAGCTCTATATTTGTGAAAAGTATACCTACAACTATTGCTAATAAGGAGGGAGGGGAGAAGAGAGGGAGGGGGAAACTAGTAAAATAAAATCGATTTATATTTGTGAATGTTATAGCTATAACTATTACTAATAAGGATGGCGGGGAGGCGAGAGGGAGAGGCAGGCGGGACTAGTAAAATGGTGTTGGAAAAAAATCTGAAAGCGTATGCAGAAAGAATGAAATTGCTCAATATTTGATAAAATTATGCGAATATGGTTTTTGAATAAGGTGGGGGGAATGACAGGAGGGGAGATGGGTGGGAGCAGAGAGGACTACAAAAAACAACAGCAAATTAGAGGACATTTGCAATGGGTAATCAAAGAAATTTCAATAAACTCGCCTGAAATTTAGATAGTATACCTTTTATGGCAGTTTAAACCGTAACTGTAGAGTAAGCTGTAAACGGTTAACCATTTTGATCAAAAATCTCGTAGATTGATGACTAAGAGCATTGACGGTTGTTGATAGAAATTTTAGTTTAAGTTAGTAATTAAAGATGGACTTGACCGTCAAGATACCGTCCACCGTTTAAATCGTGAGTTAAAATCTGTTGAACTTTCCGGCTTTTGTTCAAAAGAGTGATATTTAAAACGGCGACATTTAAAAGAGCAACACTTCAAAACAGCGATATTTGAAAGAGCGACAATTGAAAACAGCGAAATTTAAAACAACGATTTAAAAAAAAATCAATATAAAACAACATTAAAAAAAGCGTCTTATAACTTGCTAGTCCCTGTATTTCAATAACCTCTTTCTAACATAATTTTTCAAACAAAATTTTTTCTTACTTCTTTTCCGGATGAGGGTGTGAAAGCCAACCGAACCAAAGTGATAATTCCTGACCTTTTTCGGCCAAAAATATGTCTGCAAGTCACAGGTTAGGATACGTTTGCGCGCAATTGATAAAGGTTAACCTCCCAAAATGAGGACCGGAAAGCTAATTTAGGCCAATAATTTTTGGAAAAAAATGTTTCGGTTTTATTCGATTAGGTTTGGTTCAGTTTAGTTTCACATACTCTAGGATCCCGGAAAAGAAGACAGGGAATTTTTTTTTAAACGAAATGTTAGAAGATTCTTCTTAGTCGAACTGTTGCTGTTTTCAAAGTTTTTAATGTCGCTGTTTTAAATGTTGCTGTTTTAAACTGTCGCCTGTTTGATATATCGCTGTTTGAATATGTTGCTGTTTTAATATGTCGCTGTTTTAAATGTCACTCAAATAAGACCGCTGTTTGAAATGTCGCCGTTTTAAATATCGCTATTTTAAACCGATGCTGAACATTCTTATGAATAAGTTTCAGTTAAAATACGGGTTGATTAAATCGCGCAATAGACTGCTTTTAGTAAGGCATTTTAACGCGAATTTCGGTGCTCTTATGGTTACCTTTACCGTAAATAAAAAACTCCAAGTCGCTAAAAACAGCTTTTGGACTTACCAAAAATAACATTTGGTGGTAAACCAAACAATACCAGTTTAAAACATATTATGTACATATTTTTCTTAAAACAAAACAAACTTTCTAACCTATAAATTTCCAATTACAAAACCACTATTAAGATTGAATAGTTAGCTCTTTAATCGTAAAGTAGCTGTTATCTGGCGCTAATAAACGCCTTCCATTACCTTTAATAAAAGTAACGGCGTGACAGTAAGGTTTACAGTCAAAAAGCATGACCAAAAAAAAATAACATAAAACATTATTATTTATATTATTATATTATTTCTACAAAGCAATTCCCTATATAAATTACTTCCTCGAAAACGTTTATATTTCAAAAAGCCATGTCGAAATAAAGACACTATTTTTTTTACAGTGGCTAGTCTCGCAGCTCTTCAGAACCTACAAAATTTGGCCTCGTTACAACAGAGCTTGCCTTCTTTGGCTGCCAATCTCTCAAATTTAGCCAATTTGGAAGCCAACAGAACGGGTAGCTCCAACGTGGTGAACGCACCTCTCAACCTGAGCGTGAGTGCTTCGGCAGGTAAGAAAAAGCTTAATTAAATTATATACAGGGTGTCCCATAACATAGGGGCCATAGTGCAGCAGGTGATAGAGGAGGTTATTTCCGAGAAAAAAGTTTATACAACACACATCTGTTTTTAAGATATAGGATTTTTAATGTTAGAGGAGTGGGGGAAAAGGATTTTACAAAGAAACGAAAATCTGTCTGTAATTGTGATTTAAAAATGCGTTATTCTTTTTTTTAATAAAGTTACAAGTTGAGGAGATACAGGCTGTCAAAAAAATTAATTTTTGTCTACATATTATTCTTTTAAAGAATATCAATAATATTTTATTATTATGTCTCGCTAGAGACTTGTGTTTATTAACAAAAAATATTTTTAAAAAAATCATTGCGTTTAATATGGCATTTATAAAAGTTTATACCAAAAAAATAGTTTTTTCTAAAAAAAAATTGACCGACTAACTTTTTTCAAAATAATTTTTACTTCAACTTATTGCTCTTGTTCTAATACATGACTTTACCCAATTTCATATTTTTACTGCATTTTTTTTAAAAGTTATTGTCAAAAAAGTTTACAAAATTTCCAACTTTGATGCTCTGTATCTCGACAAAGAAAGAGTTTTGACCCATGCAGTGGCGTATCTAGAAAAAAATTTCGGGGGGGCCCAACACAGTTTTGGGGGGGCCCGAGACCCCATGAGACCGTATTTTATGCTATTTTATGTTTGTATTCATGAAATATGTGGAAAATATCTAAACAAAATTTAGCTTCGGGGGGGTGGGGGGGTGGCGGGTCCCCCAGGCCCCCCCTTATATACGCCACTGAACCCAGGTATTATAGGAACTTTTGTATCAGACATGACCTCCTCTATCACCTGTTGGAAGATGGCCCCTAAATTATGAGACGCCCTGTATATATAAGAGAGATATAAATAGATGTCGCTTCGATAACTGTGTAGCCTCAAATATACACAAGATATAAATTTTTTAAGAAATAGAAAATACTTTTTTTTTAACCAAATTTTTTTTTGCAAGAAAGTTTTAGACTAACCCAAATCGATTGGCAATGGATCACTCAATTTTAAGTCCGCGGTTGTTTGCCTGAAATTTGAGTAAAAGCGCCTGCGTGATTTCAATATTCCAAGATTGCGATTTTTTCCATGTATTTTCACTAACTTTTGCTTTTAACTTTTGCGATATCAACTTTACAGAAAAATTGTATACGTTATGATTTGTTTGCAATAACAACTTGACTTTCGTTTTAATAAGCTTTGTATCTCAAAAACTAAAAAAGATATTGTTATTTTTTTTAATATTGAATAAATTTTAAAAACTCAAAATTGATCAAGGAAGTTAGGGTTGTCTCATCTCATCTCATTTTTTCAAAATACAGAAAAATAGTAACTTTTTTTACCAAAAACAAAATAATATCTTTGTTAGTTTTTCAGATCAAAAGCTATATTTAAGTAGTGTTCTTTTGCTAACATTACACCCTTGCGGGGTGGAACCATATACGTAATATTCCAATACTACCTGTTACCTATTTACACAATGGTTGGCGTTTGATGCAAACATTCAGAAATAAAGGTACGAAAAATGCACAGATACCAATTTACATAGATAGAGTTTTTGTCAACTGTACGCCGATGATTTGACGTAACGAATACAAGAATAAAATAATATTCATGCGTAAAAGTATAACCAATCAGGACATTTTAGTTTAAGGACGGCAAAAAGGATAGGCTTATAACCATTGATATTGCTATTTCAAATATGTTTGCATTTTGCATCGTAAGGTACCGTAGGTATTGCAATAATACGTACTATATGGAAATAATATGCATATGTCTTTGAAAGCAACCAAACAGATCTTTTTTGCTTAAAAACCCCAAGGCCCTCATGTTTGCATCATGGATGGACAGTTACCGTGGGTATTGCAATATAATGTATATGGGTGGAACGAAAACAACAATATTTTAGTAACATCATAGGATCCGATTTGATTTTATTGACGTAGCGACATTCGTTTAATTGTGGGCTAGGGTCGCTAGCGGAACAGGGGCCCAGGTTTTTAGGATTAGATACATCGTGATCATCAAAGGCGGAATCCAACATTATGGGGTTTGCCAAACCTTGTTCGAAGTTCGGTGCGTAAACCAAACTGAAGTGCACATCCCCACGATATGGTATGGCAAATCACGACTCAAGTTTGCCAAATCAGATAGTACTGGATTTCGGCTTAATTTGTAATCTTAACTTTTTTATCTAGCGGGGGTAAGGGCCCGATAAATTTTTTTAAACACAGGCCATCAGCCACGTCACTGCCGACTATCCGACTATACTAACAATCTTTAAACCAGCTTTTTCTTATTACACCATCTAGTATTTTAGCTTATAGTTATTAAAATATAAAATATGCATTTAAAAATTAAATTAGTACAAGTTTTTTGATTTTTGAATCTTTCTTAATTGCAAGTTACGATCGTTATTAATTTCAAACAGTTGATTTACTTACTTTCAATTTAAGACATGCAATAATTTATTATTAAAATTCTTTGAGCTACCGTATTTGAAAATCCATGAATATTTTACACGAGTGACAGGGCCTGTACACAACAATTGGCTACCTTGGGTAAAGTAAAACTCTGCCGCCACCAAAACTTACACATATTTAAAAAATATCATTTATAAGTACTGTTCTGGCACCGATGAATTTTAACAAGAGCAAAACACCATTGTCTACAGCAGTGACGATAATGTGGGGAATACTGCCCTTCAAACTTTACTTAATAGGGACTTATTAGAATAAAGCCATGCAATAAGAGCGTCGGGCAGTATTTATTCTTTCAAAATTGATTTACCAAAGTCGAATTTAAAATTAAGTCCTTTATTTGTCCATAATTTAATGTTTTATTTAGTATTTATTTCGATTTGTATAGTAAACAAAATCCTTATGTTGAAAGAAGCTGTCTTATTCCAATGCAAAACTGTCAAAATACGGCCTGACACTATTACTGCATGGCTTTGTTGCAATAAGTCCCTATTATTTAAAGATCTTAACGTAATTTTTCAGAGACAAAAAATTTTGATCATCGTCATTTTATTTAAATGATTATTATAATGGTATTTATTTGACTACATACATTTAAAACTTTTGATTTTGAAAATTTTTCTAACACACAAAACATGCATGACGAGAGTGGCCAAAATTCTGCGCGATCTTCGGTTTACATTTTTTTTCCACGGGGAAATGAATCCGCAAGAGTGTTTCTAACCTTTACTTTTGTTGCTCAGTTTTGTTTTAAAGAAAACTGTTTTGATAGTTTAAATTTTTTGATAAAAATAGGAAAAAAAATATTGTTAATGATCTCCACAGCACTTTAGAGAAGACTCGCCCAAAACAAAATTGACAGGCAAAAGTAAGATAACACCAGAACAATTCCCGTGGATCCATTTTTCCGTGGAAAAATGTGGTGAGCTTAAGTTTATCGATGGAAGTGACACCTCACGTCACGGCCGGCCCATCAAGAATAAAGCCTCTTGGGATTTGGTGAACGCTCACCTCACCTCATCTCACGAACAGTCAAGAATAAGCGTCCTGGTGATGTAATGGTGTCAGTGTCGGTTTATGACGAATAGGTGGAGCTTTCCACTTCTATATTAATAATAAAAATATTCTATAAAGAAGAAATTCACTAATTCAGTCAAATGGGCTCAATCAGGTAGGTAGCCAGTTGGCGGCGCGTGGTAAAAAGCTTTCGGAGTGCACACATTATAAATAAATAATAAATGTATTATACCTAGTTTACATATTTTCTCTTCTAATGGCAAAGATGAAAATTTAATTGTTTTTAAATATTGCACGCTAATGCTATCAGAATTAGAAACTTCCGCCATTGTCGTAAATACCAAATTGTTGAAATCAAAACAAACCGCCAGCGCCCGACCGATAATGCCAAATTAGTGGTGTGCAAATACTATCTACTCGAGACTTTAATATCTGATACATTCGAAGTAATCGAATATCCTTCGACGCCAAATACTCGTTACTCGAATCCCGAATGGGACCGAAGCTGAAGTGTTACTTTCGTATCAATTGTATCGGCATTGTCCGTATGAGTAACGAGTTTGGAGTACTTGTAATCATTTGGACCGATATTTATAAATTGGATTTACCGATAATATAATATAAATAATAATAAAATCTAATACTCGAATAGGAAGTATCAGTATCTACTCAATACTTGGAAAACTATTCGTTGCACATCACTATGCCAAATTGTCTAAGTGCACTAATTAAAAGTGCCCTTGAGCTCCTCTAACATGCAACGCGAACCATGAGTGCGGGGGGCGTCACGGGGGGCGGGCGGCATCGAGGCTAGTTTTTGCACAGATTTTGTGCTAGGCACTGCCGCAGGAAGGTTCAGATTCTATGTACTGTAAAATTCTATTGGGACATGTCGTCCTCTCTTTCTATATTTCGTAATTAGAATGCGACACAACATCTACGGAGCAAATAAAAGTGAATAATTAGATTCGAACTAACTATATAGCGCATCCGCCAAACACATACATACCGGGTATTAATTTATAGGTAATATTCCAGTCTTTAGAGTATTCCGTTTGGGGTAATTATTAATTAAATTTTAGTATTTTTAAAGTAAAATTTGGGAGTGCACGTGCACATGTAGGTAGCACGATGCAATTGCAATAGCGAATCTCACTGTTTGTATGACGCAGGGCTTTTCAGAGTTAACTTTTTTTCCATTGTCATTCCACCTCGAAAACTACTTTTCCAGTAAAATACAAACTAAAGTGTACATAGACAATATTGTGAAATAATGAAAAAAAATTAAATTTAAGCAATAACCCAGCGCATGATATTGGTAATCCACGCATGTTGAAAATTTATTTGGCACAGCTCTTATGCGAAAGCGCACGACTTTTCATAGCTACCAGCAGACGCCGCCCCCATATTTCACGTCTCTAAACTTGACGACTGAAAGCAGTTTCTATAAAATCTGTAGTATTTTGAAAAAGTATTAAACATATTATCCAAAAACTGATTCGGTTGGTTTTAAATTGTCATAAAATGTTTATTCTGGACATACGATTCACCTACGTCATCGGGCGATGTGCACTGACACCCCGTTCCCCGCCGAAAAAATCGCTAGAAAAATTTTTAAAACTCCTAAAATCTTGACCAGATTTAATGAGATTTAATTGAGTATTGACCAGGCAACATTATATGCCGTATGAAAATTGGCGAGATCTGATTAGGATCTATAAGGCCCTAATCTGGCTATTGAAAACTCAAAAGAATTCAATCTTAAGAGAAGAAAATTTTTAGCGCGAAGTTACTGTACCAGAATTAGTTAGTTTACATAAGGCATAAATTTTAAACATTTCGGTAAGTTTGATCAGCAGGAATTTTATAAGATTTTACGAGATTATACAAGAATTGAACAGGGATATTATTTTAAAAGATTCTATCAGATTTCACCAAAAACAAGCATAGGTAAGGTTTGTTGTGAGTATTTAACCAGACGAATGGTTAACCAGTTGAATAGTGACCAGTTTTGACGAGTTTTGAGCATCAAGTTTTTCTATAGGAATTTATAAGATTATATAGGTAAGTATCCAGTTTTAAGCAGTTGTGACTGGCCAATTTTTTTTATAAGAGTTTAAAAGATTTAATAAGAATGAATGCGTAAAATAAAGACCAGTTTTGGTAAGATTTTACAAGCAAGTTTTTCTATAGGAATTTAAATGATTTTATGAGTACCAATTTTTGGTAAAATCTGACCAGCAAATTTATTATTTTTCCTTTTAAGAGATAAAATCTTCTCCACTTCTGCAAATTTTTCTATAAGATACTAATAATATGCTGACAAAAACTCCTAAAATTTCATAAGATCTCGTAAGTATCTTTTCCTGATTAGAAAACACCTCATCCTGGTGTAATCTCATAAACTTTCAGCTGATTAAATATACACACGTGACTCAGTATAGTTCGCGCGATCTGCTAGGGATTTGACGCGGATCATAAAACCATTTTTATCTGAAATCTCGTCAACTTTTGACAGATTTAGCCCGGATATGCCCTTATCAACGTACGTTTAGAAACTCATAAAAGTTCGTGATATCTGCTAGGGATTTTATGCGTAGCATGCAACAAATTTCTGGTTAAATTTTGTAAAATTTCTACAGATTTAACGTAATAATAAGCTAACAAAAACTCGTTCATGAGATATCGTAAATACTTCCTGCAGATTACAAAACACCGCTTTCTGGTGTAATATCATGAACCTTCAACAGTTTAAAATATGTATTTTAAACTGGTGAAAGTTCGCAAGATTTTACTTGAAAGTTGTGTTTCATAATCCGCAGAAAATATCTACGAGCAGATCTCATGAACTTTCACGATTTTTTTTACGAGATTTGATGCGGCATTTTTGACGGTTGTAAATACTCTCACGAACTTCTTAACATCAAAATGGATAGCTAACGCTCGTTATAATAAATCACTGAACTATGAGTCTGACGTTGTGGATCCTATTTTGGTGCAACATTGATTTCAGTGTTAGCACACCTATACACTTGAAATTGAGTAAGAAATCGTTGAACTTTTGTCTATGACTGGTATAATATTTGGAAGATATACAAATAAAACTTTGGTAAAATCCGTAAAAATTACAGTTAAAAAAACGAACTTTATAAAATTCTAGAATGATCAGTTAATTCACACAAAACACGGTGGAGCTCAGTGGTGGTTTGGGTGCGAAAAAACAGGGGTCTAAGGTGGCGCCGCGGTGATCGAACTTCGAAAGCCAGAGTGTCCAAACTGGCAAACCCTCGTAAGTCAAACTTACAATCCCCAAAAACAAAACAGTGTTAACAACAGAAGTGGGCAAGCACATACTGCAGTGATTTTTAGGTTTTTCCGCGATATATATCAGCAATCCAAATCCGTGCATCCATTTGATAAAAATATGGGGGTCGGGCAGATACACGGTTGCCCTGGTTTTGTTGAAGGCTCTGCCAGTGGTACATATATCAAAGTAAATACCAGTTTTTGATACTCGTATTACGTTCTTGGCGATCAACGAAATTGGTAAATCCCATAATTACAAACTTTTATTCAAATATGCAAAGCAGGAGATTGTAAATGAGTTAATAAGAATCTGTTTTTAAAACTAATTTGTTTGTAATTTTTTAAAACTTATTAAAAACCATGATAATTACCAGTACATAATTATGTGCTTTATAATACTAACAGTAGGTAACTAACAGATGTTTTGCAAGTTTGTAGGTGTAAAAGTGTTAAAAAAGTATATTTTATATAAAACACTTTGTAAGTTATATAAAATTTGTTAATAATAATTACTCGCTAAAAGCTTTTGAACAGTTCTCATCCAGATACACATATAAGATTAGGAAAAAATTGTTGTTTTTGCCCTGCAGTCAATTTTAGAAAAATATGTGCTATTTCTAAGGTACTTTAAAAGTTTTAATTAAATTTTATAATCTTAATAATCTCTTATCCTTAAAATATTTGGTGGAATGTAGTGATGGTGCGGAAGAATATATTTCACTCAAAGTTCATGTATAGTATCAAAAATATCTTAAAATCCTTAGTTCTCCTACATATAAAAGCCCATCTAAAGTGCCAACTCCAAAAACAGGTAATTTTTCAGGAACAAGCAAATAGTTTCTTATCTACTTATTAAAACATAATATACTACGCAAAAGTGAGAACAGACTAGTCAAATATATAGTTGAACAATAATGGACATTGAAGTTTAAATCTAAATGCACAGGGTTGCCAACCGTCCCGGGACTGTCCCGTATTTAGACATAAAGCCCACTTGTTCTGCCAAGGGTGCATAGGGGACAATTAAATTACTATTATTTACCCAACAGGGAAACAAATCTAACCTAACCTTACTAACTTTGAAACTGAGTTTTCTGTGAAAAACAGCGAAATAACCTGGCAGAGTTTACGGAAATCCTAACTAATTTAAAGGGTGAACACCCGTTTCCCACCTACAACTTTGTCTTGAAATGGTATGCCAGTAATGTGACGCGTGCGTGGGCACGCACGAGAAAGTCGTAGGTGGAAACCGGGTTTAAGAGCAAAACTAATTAAGCCTTTAAAAATTAAATTGGTACAGGGTTTTTTTAAATATTTGAACTATATTTTGCGGTTTTGATTTTGAAAAAGTTTTGTATTAATTTTTCTTTCTTTAATTTTACTTGTTGTTTATTGGTTTAGGTCCTTGCATTATTTTGTAATTTGGTATTTGAGAATTTGCTGTCTTTGTTTTGTCAATTTATCTAATTTTGTTTATTTTTTATTTTTTTCGACAGATACCGAAAGTAGGTTCGGCATTGCGGTATTTGCATTTGATCAAATCGCAGAACTGAGGGATTTATGATCAGCTGAACGCAGATTGGTCGAAGCAAATTGAAGATTCAGGGGAAAAAACGATGAAATTCCATTTTCGGTCGAAAATAAAGTAATCAGTGTAAAATATAGATTCATACGTATATTTTACTATACCATACCAAAAGGAGGAAAAATGCTGACAGTCACGAGTTACCATGACTTGAAAATACATTGCACTTGGAAAAAACGATAAAAAAGTCCACGCGTCAGGGGAACTTCCACTTCTGCGTTGAAGCGCTTCTTTGCCTAAATATAGAGACAGAAAAGCTGTCTAAATTTTGTGGACGTGAAGCACAAAACTACTTGAGAAGCTTGTCTCATTAAACAACATGTAATTTTGTCTTTGTTCGATTTTTTGTAACTTTTTTGAATAAAAGACTTGGGGAAATATCGAAGAAAGTCACTGGACTCTCATCATTTTTTCCTAGTATTTTTTGACATAGCTCTAAGTTATTGATAAAAGTAATCAAGTTTTTCACGTAATTTGTTCTAATTAAACATTATGCCAATTTAAACATTATAAATAACTATCTGAGAGTGATCTATTTACGCAATGACTTTTCAATATGGAACCAAAGGGTTTCTGAACAAAAATTTGAGTTTTCTCGAAATCATGGTCCATTGACTTTCATCGTTCTTTCCCCTGACTCTTCAAATGTAATTACCGAACAGACAAATAGAGATACTGTTCTTACCCACAACTTAAGCATAGTTCTCGTCAGATATGTGTATGCTACAGGTTTTTTCACTTTCAAGTAGTTTCAAATTCTTAATTTTTTGAAAAAAAAAATACGAAAAAAAAAATTAATAAACATAACCTCAAACAAACAGAAAAATCTGAAAGATCCGTCTAAAAATCGGAAGACGCTGATTTGGGTCAGATCAAACTGGATTCATTTACCGAACTATTTAGATTTACCTCCACTACCTCGGCTCAATTCAATGGTTTTTTGTGCTTTGTGCGAATTTGCATTGTCTTGGTGGAGGATGATTCGTTGCTCAGGGTTTGTTTTTCGAAGGTCAGCGATGACTTTCGGCAAACAAATGGTGATGTGCCAATTGGCGGTAACCGTCCTTTGATCTTCCAGAGGAATTGTTACTACATGACCTGCTTTTGAGACAAATGTCGCAACCATCTTTTTGGATACACTTTGAGAATGGATGACTTTTGTTGGCTTTTCTTCATCAAAACAGACGACTGACGCTTATTTTCGAGTTCATATGAATAAATCCACGATTCATCTCTACTGACAATGCTGTAGCGCCAAACAAATTTACTTACCCCCCACTTGCAACAAATCACTCCGAACACTCCAAACGTGCAGAGCGCGAGGCAACAAATGTTGTAAGTGAGTACGTCGCAAAACTGCACAATGAGTGTGTTCGCTTATTGAGTACGAGTCTTTGCCATGCTTATAAGATTTTGCAATCGCGGAACAAGGCGCGCAGAGCAAACAGTACAAACAGGACAAACATTTGCGCACGAATGTTTGTTGCATTCGGTGCAAAGTGCGCGGAGTGTTGGGAGTGTTCGTAGTGTGAACACTCCAAATACACAGAGCGCGCTGCAACAAATGTTTGAAGTGAGTACGTCGCGGCAAACGCACGAAACATTTTTCGAGGCTCGTCGGTAAATCAGAATGGAATTACCGAACGGATTTAGAGCAGTCGGACGGATCAGATTTAAATACCGAGGGTACCTACTACTCCTCCCCACTTCCCGACCTATAACTAATATCGTTTTCGACCAACGATCAAAAACCGATTCCGAGCGATCCGACATCAATCTCAAAAAGATTGGTTTGTTCGATATAAGCGTCGCGTCACTACCGCTAAACATTTGCTCCCAAACCTCAGAGGGATTGATCTTTCTTACCCTCTGTCCTGTGATGGGTCAAAGGATTTGGACCAAAACAATAAACATAACCTTACTTTTTTGTTTTTCTGTGATCTTTTCTTTCTTAGTTTTTGTGTAGTGCAAAAAGTTAATACAGAATGCAAAATTATGCATTTAGACAAGTTTTTGATCGCCCAGCTCAAGTTCTGAACACGAATAAAAATTTTACAGGATGTCTCGTTGTTGCATTAAAAAATCTAAGTGGAGGTAATAGTCAACGGAAAAATTATTTGTATTATAATTTTTTTTGTAGGGGCGGTAGTTCTGCTATTTTCCTTTTAAATATTAAAAAAAGTGCATATTTTTGGTTCTAGGGGGCTAATTTCCAAGTTACCACCTCCTCAAGTCCGCGCTTGGGTCGAGATCAGTGTTGATCGAAAATGGTATAAGTAATCTAAGTGAAACATAGTGTCCCGTATTAAAAAATTCAAATATTGGCAATCCTGTAAATGCATCCGTGATATGCATCCGTTGTGTAGGTAGGGCAAACCACTTTAATGCATAACGAATACCGCGTTGCCAAGGGATAGGACGTTGCTAGTTGTATTTTCAAATGAAGGCACGGTACCACGTGATCAATATCAACCAATGAATTTTTAGGGAATAAAATCAGCCTAAAATTTTATTGGTTGAAATTGATCACATATTCAACGGATGTGTATGCTTGTGAATCCAGCCCAATTTTCCTCAATATTAATTAACAGTTGTTAAATAGAGCCCATAAACAGTTAACGAACTGATTTGCCAACCGAGGCAACCATAAAATATTTTATTTTCGGGGCATCTTAGATTGGATTTGATATGGTTGTTTACAAGTGACTGATTCGAAGTTCTTCTGAAAGGATAAGGTTGAAAACCGTGTATACATAACATATTTTGAAGAAATAGAGACACGAGAACCCTATCAAATTTATTTAAGTGAATATCAAAGGAGGGAAATATCGATCCTCTATACTCTAGCCCTGTTTAGAGAGAGACGCACCTTCCGTCCTTGTTAATTCATAAGCACAGGGGGTGACAAACGTGATAACATAAATTATTATAAAAAAGTTCCACGGGCAAGACCTCAGAGGTAAAGGTAGCTCGAGGACGCGTTTCTGCCTCATTAGGCTTCATTCAGCCCGAGCATAACCATAAAATGGAAGGAGATGAAATGATGATGTGGATATCTGAAAATAGAATATGAAATATGTCATTTACTGAGGAGAGACCAACTGTCAATTTGCAGCTTCGGTCAGGGTTGCCTCAGTTTTGAGGCTAATTTTGACGTCGCGACGGAGACAGATATAATATGCTCCCAGAAAACAGCCTGAGCCCTGGATTTTTTAAATTTGAAGGAAGTTCACGAGGTAAAATTTTTTACAAAAAAGTTTCACGGGCAAGACCTCAGAGGTAAAGGTAGCTCGGGGACGCGTTTCTGCCTCATTAGGCTTCATTCAGCCCGAGCATAACCATAAAATGGAAGGAGATGAAATGATGATGTGGATATCTGAAAATTGAATATGAAATATGCCATTTACTGAGGAGAGACCAACTGTCAATTTGCAGCTTCGGTCAATTTGCAGCTTCTATAAAGGTCCCCGAGCTACCTTTACCTCTGAGGTCTTGCCCGTGAAACTTTTTTGTAAAAACTTTTTACCTCGTGAACTTCAAACAAGCGCTAAAGTAAGTCGTTTTCGAAATATTTCCGTTTTTAGTGTTCGATGCCGCAACGGAATACTGAAATTATTTTGAATGACTATTTCACTAGAGTGTTTTACACTGGCAAAATGTCATAGCAACACGGCAAGTTTTCTACTGACTATTGTTCTCAAAGCTTTATGTAAGTTTGTTGCTTTTCGGCAATTTTTTAATTTAAAAATTTTTAACCCTGTATCTCTGAAAGGGAGCAATTTTTGGCTAAGGTAATTTGCACTAAATCGACTTATTTTGACCTTTTGACAGGATGATGACGACCTCGAATATATGAAACGAAAACTAATAGAAGAGTAGAATAAGTGGGGACCAGAGGTTTTGATCCTCTGATGAGTATAAATACTTAGGTCTAAAAATTACTGCTGACGGAACACTAGACAAAGCTATAAAAGATCGAAACGTACAAGGAAGAAAAGCAATAACTTTATTAAATGGAATAATTTGGAAACAAAGTAAATAAAAAATAAAAGTAAAAAGTATTATTACATATGGCTCAGAAGTATAGCCAATCAAAG
Organism: Aspidapion aeneum; assembly: GCA_963576565.1. Lineage (NCBI taxonomy): Eukaryota > Metazoa > Arthropoda > Insecta > Coleoptera > Brentidae > Aspidapion > Aspidapion aeneum. Next base: position 17,159,647 of record OY755042.1, read on the forward strand.
ATAGAACAGAAAAAATGCTTTCCGCTACGGAGATGGACTATTGGAGAAGTGCAGCAGGGAAATCAAAAAGAGAAAGAGTTACAAATCAAAGAATGACAGTGGGTGAACCTACATTAGTGGATGATATAAGAACAAAAAAACTGGTGTGGTACGGACACAGAATAGATGATGGAAGACTACCTAGTTAACAAATACTACAATGAAAACAATGGAAACCAATAACGATGCCGAGGAGAAGCTGAAGAGAACGAATAGACAGTGAAATAAGAATAAGAGGCCTAGATGATGAATTATGGGCAAACAGAAACGAGTGGAGATTGGGTATCGAAATATGTAGAACGTTGTGAAAGCGATAAATATATACTATTAAAGATAACCTTGACCTAGAAACATTTATGAAAGATTTGTTATCTGGAATAATTGATCCGGTCGAATGGGCCTAGAAGCCAAAAAACGTATCAAGAAAATATCATTGCCGACAAAAAACATATGCTTAAATATTTTCTATGCAAAATATTAACTTTTCGGTTTAAAGCTGCATCATTACTTATTGGACTGCAGAATATATTATTTTATGTTCAACTTTTAAATACTTAATAACTTTGCTTATTTATATTTTTCTTGCTACAGGCAATATAGAAGAGGAGGCGGTGAAGATTTTACTTATTTATTTGTCAGCAAAATTCGATAAAACTGTTCCTTGATCAATTCTAAGCAAAATTTGTTAAATGAACGGTGGAGGGTTTTCCTATGGGTTTATGCGCAAAATGCAAAAAAAGTTTTAAATTCGAGGAATTTTTTTCTTAGTAATACATATATGTTTATTAGTGAAGGCTACACTTAAGCTAAGTATAAAAAAGTATAAGTATAGGAAATATATCTGGGCAAATTGTCAAAAAATTAAATATTCAATTTTTGACATTTTTTCCATAGATATCTCCCATATTTAGAGATAAGTCATACTATTTTTTATACTAAGCTTAAGTATGGCTTTCACTAAATATGCATTATTACAAAAAAAAAATCCTCAAATTTATAACTTTTTTTGCATTTTGCGAATAAACCCATCGGAAAATAGGAGGGTTTAAATAGATATTTTTTCTTAGAATTGCTCACTAAACAATTCTATTAATGTTTGCTGACAAAGAAAATAGGTTCCAACAAATTTCACGGCCTCCCCTACTAATAAAATTAAAGTTTCCGACTTGTCAATATGCATTTTCATTTCCAGCGGCACTTCCCAGAAGCACCCAATCCAGTTTAATTCCTGAGCAACCTCCAAGTGTGATGTCCTCGCTCAATAATAGCCGACCTCCTCCAGCACCCTCGTTAGTGCCTCAGAATCCGCTACTCACACCACCCCAGCAACCGGCGCCATCAATGCCTCAGCTGATATTGGCCTCTGGGCAGCTTGTTCAGGGAATCCAGGGAGCACAGCTACTTATACCAACATCACAAGGTAAGTGTATAACTGTATGCACAAGCACAAGTTAACTATCTAATTTCAACCATAACAAACATAGTAAAAACATTCGATCGTGTTTGCTTTTACGGTTTTTGCATTTAGCAAATCTTCTTCTCTTTGGCACCGATTTTAGCTTAATATGTAAATAGTTTTAAATGTTACTGAATCTAATACTATGTTGTTGTAATACCAAAGCTTGTTAAGTGCAATAAATATTTATTTCAACGGTATAAGTTCTGGCTAGAAATATTTTGCGATGCACAAGTAAACGAGTAACTTAGGGGTTTATTAAGTTACTTAGAGTTGGAAACACATCACCGTTTGAGGTTATGATATAAATGTATTCATCACCAGGCATCGACACAACGAGCCGATGCCAACATTCGATTGCATCAGAAATTTAGAAGAACTTGTTTAGAACTTTTCTAGAACCCGTTTGATTTTATCGATTACCTCATCGATGAGATAAAGAACCCTCCCTACTTACTGAAACTTTCTTACAAAAACACATTCATATGTAGGTAATTCTTTATGGTTATTAAACAAACTTTTGTAATTTTAGGCCTAGTCACACAGACAATCCTCACAATTCCCGTCAATCATGTAAATAGTAACGATCAGATGGTAAACCTTGCATTAAATAATGGCCAGGTGATGCAGACCTCTTTGGCCAATCTCCAAGCAATGGCTCAAAGTAATCTTATGGCAAATAGTCAGCAAAATAGTCAAGGTAAAAACAAACAATTCTTTAAAGTATGTTTAATTTATATGGCTGATGGGGAATGGAATTAAGAATAAGCTTTCCTTTACTTAATTTTATCTACCTAGTAATTTACTTATATTTTTCAGTTCCAACCACAAATGGTGCTATAAGTTCTCTTCTGAATCCAGCAACTTTATCTCACCTTCTTTCTACCAACAATTCAGCAGCTCATCAACTTCTCCAATCGCTTACGAGTTCTCATAATGCTCAACAACCTCCTCCACAATTGTTAAATCAATTGACGCAACCACTTTTAAATAATTCTAATATGATGGGTGGAGTAGGTTCACCTCCAAATCAAAACAGTTCGCCAAGACCACCGATTACATCCATGAGTAATATGAACTCAATCAATAATTTCGGTAAGTAGCATTAAAATATCAAAAAATGTACTAAACCGTTAACAGGTTATAAAGAACTAAAATCTAAAATTACAAATTTAAATCTAATATTCTAAGGCCATATAATCAATGAACCAAATATGGTTTGTGTGTGCCTGTGCAAAAAAAACTATCAATTTTTTAAAGTAGTTCTAAATTTAATAAACTATGAGTTAACAAAGTAAAAAAGGCAACTTCAAAGGAGTAAGTCGTTTCACTCTCGTTGAATGAAAAATAGGTGTTACCGATTTTTTCATTCTTTTTGATTTACCTTCTATCTTGTAGTCAGTTTGATTATTGTAGTCAGGCAAGCCACGCTGAGGACGGAAATGCCTTTTTCCGAAACACCGGTGTACATGGTTGACTTTACCCCCTTTAAAGTTGCCTTTTATACTTTGATAACTCATTGTTTTCGGTTCCGAACCGACGCCGTGAAGACGGTGATAGCATGATCTGGTCGAACTATGACGAAGCGTCTTTCTTCCTTACAGACCGGTTTACGTTTTTGTCCCGCCAGTAACTTAGTTTCCTTGGTTCGCTGTCATTTCACTCGTTGAATGAAAAATAAGTTTTACCTATTTTTTCATTCTTTTTGATTTACCTTAAAAAAACTATATTTAAGAGAACTAAAAAAAATAAGAATTATTTGATTTATTGTTAGCAGATTTAAAGTGATCACGGCATTAACCCTAAATGTTGGAATCCACAAGAGTATACCTATGTTCTTATATTTTAGTGGTTTGAATTTTTGATACCGTAATTGTATACAAACATATTATAACCTCGGCTTAAAGTGCAAATGGTCTAATTTCGCTTTGCTTAAAACGGTTGTTTAGTGGTTTGGGTCCAAACCGCTTTACCGCATCGACTGAAAAACGCCCGAATACCAATATACTACTATATAAGTGTCAATATTCATGCCAAAATTTATTTTTGGTTTTTCGCATTTTCTAAAAAAAATATATTCTTAAGTTGCTTCATGGTTTAAAACATTATTTTTAAATTATGATGATTTATCAGATACAGAAGAATATTTTAAAAAAATATAATACTAAAATATTATTAATAACAATAGTAATACATGCTTTAGAATATTTTCTTCAAAAATCAATTTTTGTGACGGGCGTTACACCAAAGTAATTTACCATAGAAAGGCTGCTTCCTAAGTTCTTGTTATATACAGAGTGTTGCAACTTAAGTATTGTTATTTGTAAAGCTAAAAAAAGTTTAAATTGGGAAACGAGTAGAAATTTTGAGGCTCTTTAAGATGCTTGACTCAAAACAAAAATCGAACGTTTGCGTTTTCGAAAACGTAAAACAAATTTTAATAGGTCTTTTAATTCTAAGCAAAAATTGTCTTTTTTCCCTTAAGTTAAAAATAACGAGGTATTTTAAATCTTAATAATAACAAAGTTAGCACTTAACCTTTAACTACACGCGCCGGTTTATTTTGTACACCATTTTGACAAAACTTGTTGACGTTTGGTGTTAAACACTTACCCCACCCTGTAGACCCCATCTAACCTTTCTCTTAAGTTTCTAGTGTAAGGGTTTTAAGTCACGTCCTAGCAGCTTTACGGGTGTTTTGACGATTATCGATATTTATTTTAGGTGTTCATCTGCGGTGTACAAAATACACCGCGCGTGTAATTATGTAGGTAAATTTGGAATATCCTAAATTGAGTTTGAGGCCATGCTAATATTGGGTTACGCTATTGTTTTATACATATAAATTCCACTCTTATTACATATTTTTCATAGAGTTTCTTTAAACCCAAATATATAGAAAAAAAGTAATTATTTTATTATTATAATTTATGTAGGGAATCTAAATCCTATCCTTATGCTCCCTTTACAGGCGTAATATTCAAAAGGTTTAACCTATTATACAGGGTTTTTTTTGTTTTTGTTTTTAATATATATTTATTTATGTTCAATACAATGTTTAGGTTACAATGTCTAAGATATACTTAACAAATAAACATGGAAAATACTATTTTACTGTTCCTTTGTCAGGCGCAAGAACAAGGAAGACTAGAGTCTACAAAGTTCCAAGGAACTTGTCTGTATCTTCTAGGCTTCTGTATTGCAACGTGTCTTGGGAACTGTAACATAGAATGTTAGTATGGAATTATTCGGCATTGTTTATTGAGTGGTACTTAAAAAAATTAGAAACTTACTAACTAAATCCTAATTATAAGTAAATTTGGACTAATAAATATAGAAAATAGCAATTTTTTCGAAATATTTAAAAAAATATAAAATAAATAAAAATTATATATAGGGGTTCTAAATAATTATTTATTATTATTAAGCTTGAATCGAACTTTTTTTTTTTCAACGTTGAAAAAGGAGACTACTATAGTACTAAATTATTTTGCTGAAGCCATTGATTTAATTTAGTTTTGAAGTATTTTTTATGAATATTGTTTTTAAGATCAGTGGGTAACTCATTATACACTTTTGTCCTATATATATAAACGAACATTGTCCTTTTGATTTAAACACTCTAGTAGGAACTATCTGATTTCTTACTGAAAATCTAGTTTTATAATTGTGTTCTAGTTGGTCTGTCATTTTATTTTTGATCACATATTTCAGTGAGCTTTTATAATGAAGTTGTTTAATTGTGAGTATCTTGGTGTATTCAAAAAGCTCTTTTGTGCTATAGGAAATAGGGAATTTATAAATTACTTTAAGAATTCTTTTTTGAACAACTTCCAATGGGTTTACAATATTACCCCAAGCTATAATTCCGTATTGTAAAATTGATTGCACCAATCCATAATATACCGTATTGGCTAATTTTAAAGTAACTATTTTTGAAGTTTGTTTAAATAAATATAATAAGGATCTGTTTTTTTGTATTTGAGTTTATGTGATTATCCCATTTTAGGTGCGAATCAATTTGTATTCCTAGATAGTGTGCTGAGTATGTGCATTTTATAGAAATTTGTTCATTTCTAAAGTCAAGGGGTATTGTTATTTCGTTTGTTTTTGGAAGTCCAGTGACGTAACTAGAAAATGAAACACGTAACATCTTTTCCGGGTTAATTGAGAGAAGGTTGACGTCAAACCAATGAATTATTTTTTCTAAATCTATTTTGATATTTTGCTCAACCTCTTCCCAAGTGTCTCCTTTGGTAAAATAAACAGTATCATCTGCAAATGACGCGAGCATACCATTTACGTCTAGGTGAAGCAGGCCATTGATATAAATAATAAATAAAACCGGCGCAATTATGGTACCTTGAGGAACTCCATAGTTTAAGTTTTTTTCTTTGCTAGTCTCGCCATTTATTTGAATTACCTGCTTCCTTTGGTCAAGATAACTTTGTATTAATTTTTGTGCATTTCCTCTAATTGCGATAGATTTGAGCTTTAGCAGTAGTTTTTTGTGAGAAACGGTGTCAAAAGCTTTAGCTAAATCTATAAATACAGCTGCGCTTTTTTTGGAACTGTCAATCGCTTGGTATATCTTGCTAGTGAGGAAGGCTATCGCGTCATTTGTAGATGTTTTTTTACGAAATCCAAATTGTTGGGGGTGACAATATATTGTATTTCGTGATGAAATGCGCTATTCGGTTTTGAAGAGCTTTCTCAAATACTTTTGCTCAATTTGAGATCAAGCTGATGGTCTGTAGTTTTCGGGTATGTCATTTTGTCCTTTTTTATAAATAGGTTTAACAATTGCCGTTTTAAATAGGCTAGGACAATAGCCTTTTAAAAAACATAAATTTATTATGTGTTTTAAAAATGGTGCAAGCTGTTTTGATGACTCTTTTACAAGCTTTACTGATATTTTGTCTAGTCCGGGTGCGGCGTCATTTTTAAGGGATTTTATTAGGTCTTCGATTTCATATATCGTGACTGGCTTTAAGTAAATTGAGTTAGGTAACTGCGTTTCGGTACGATTAGATTGGGCCCTACTTTTGTCAGATATAGTTTTAGCCATTTTTTCACCGATCTTCGCGTAGTGTTCGTTAAATATGTTAGCTATCTCTTTTTTATTTTTTATTAGTATTCCGTTTTGATTTTTTATTTCTGTTGTTTCTTTACTCACAGTCGTTTGTCTGTCTGTCTGTCTGTCTGTCTGTCTGTCTGTCTGTCTGTCTGTCTGTCTGTCTGTCTGTCTGTCTGTCTGTCTGTCTGTCTGTCTGTCTGTCTGTCTGTCTGTCTGTCTGTCTGTCTGTCTGTCTGTCTGTCTGTCTTTCTGTCTGTCTGTCTGTCTGTCTGTCTGTCTGTCTGTCTGTCTGTCTGTCTGTCTGTCTGTCTGTCTGTCTGTCTGTCTGTCTGTCTGTCTGTCTGTCTGTCTGTCTGTCTGTCTGTCTGTCTGTCTGTCTGTCTGTCTGTCTGTCTGTCTGTCTGTCTGTCTGTCTGTCTGTCTGTCTGTCTGTCTGTCTGTCTGTCTGTCTGTCTGTCTGTCTGTCTGTCTGTCTGTCTGTCTGTCTGTCTGTCTGTCTGTCTGTCTGTCTGTCTGTCTGTCTGTCTGTCTGTCTGTCTGTCTGTCTGTCTGTCTGTCTGTCTGTCTGTCTGTCTGTCTGTCTGTCTGTCTGTCTGTCTGTCTGTCTGTCTGTCTGTCTGTCTGTCTGTCTGTCTGTCTGTCTGTCTGTCTGTCTGTCTGTCTGTCTGTCTGTCTGTCTGTCTGTCTGTCTGTCTGTCTGTCTGTCTGTCTGTCTGTCTGTCTGTCTGTCTGTCTGTCTGTCTGTCTGTCTGTCTGTCTGTCTGTCTGTCTGTCTGTCTGTCTGTCTGTCTGTCTGTCTGTCTGTCTGTCTGTCTGTCTGTCTGTCTGTCTGTCTGTCTGTCTGTCTGTCTGTCTGTCTGTCTGTCTGTCTGTCTGTCTGTCTGTCTGTCTGTCTGTCTGTCTGTCTGTCTGTCTGTCTGTCTGTCTGTCTGTCTGTCTGTCTGTCTGTCTGTCTGTCTGTCTGTCTGTCTGTCTGTCTGTCTGTCTGTCTGTCTGTCTGTCTGTCTGTCTGTCTGTCTGTCTGTCTGTCTGTCTGTCTGTCTGTCTGTCTGTCTGTCTGTCTGTCTGTCTGTCTGTCTGTCTGTCTGTCTGTCTGTCTGTCTGTCTGTCTGTCTGTCTGTCTGTCTGTCTGTCTGTCTGTCTGTCTGTCTGTCTGTCTGTCTGTCTGTCTGTCTGTCTGTCTGTCTGTCTGTCTGTCTGTCTGTCTGTCTGTCTGTCTGTCTGTCTGTCTGTCTGTCTGTCTGTCTGTCTGTCTGTCTGTCTGTCTGTCTGTCTGTCTGTCTGTCTGTCTGTCTGTCTGTCTGTCTGTCTGTCTGTCTGTCTGTCTGTCTGTCTGTCTGTCTGTCTGTCTGTCTGTCTGTCTGTCTGTCTGTCTGTCTGTCTGTCTGTCTGTCTGTCTGTCTGTCTGTCTGTCTGTCTGTCTGTCTGTCTGTCTGTCTGTCTGTCTGTCTGTCTGTCTGTCTGTCTGTCTGTCTGTCTGTCTGTCTGTCTGTCTGTCTGTCTGTCTGTCTGTCTGTCTGTCTGTCTGTCTGTCTGTCTGTCTGTCTGTCTGTCTGTCTGTCTGTCTGTCTGTCTGTCTGTCTGTCTGTCTGTCTGTCTGTCTGTCTGTCTGTCTGTCTGTCTGTCTGTCTGTCTGTCTGTCTGTCTGTCTGTCTGTCTGTCTGTCTGTCTGTCTGTCTGTCTGTCTGTCTGTCTGTCTGTCTGTCTGTCTGTCTGTCTGTCTGTCTGTCTGTCTGTCTGTCTGTCTGTCTGTCTGTCTGTCTGTCTGTCTGTCTGTCTGTCTGTCTGTCTGTCTGTCTGTCTGTCTGTCTGTCTGTCTGTCTGTCTGTCTGTCTGTCTGTCTGTCTGTCTGTCTGTCTGTCTGTCTGTCTGTCTGTCTGTCTGTCTGTCTGTCTGTCTGTCTGTCTGTCTGTCTGTCTGTCTGTCTGTCTGTCTGTCTGTCTGTCTGTCTGTCTGTCTGTCTGTCTGTCTGTCTGTCTGTCTGTCTGTCTGTCTGTCTGTCTGTCTGTCTGTCTGTCTGTCTGTCTGTCTGTCTGTCTGTCTGTAATGACCAACGCGCATAACTCAAAAACCGCTAAGCCGATTTTAATGAAATTTGGTACCTAGGCTGGGTCTTGTGTCGAGATGGTCCCATTTGAAAATGAACAAAATCCACCCAAAACAAGCCAAATAATAGGGTGGGGGAAGATTTCAAAAATTAGAGTTTATGTGAAAATATGGCGTGTGTGATATCAAACGAAAAGTAATTGAGTATGGAGTTAAACAAAATACATTTTAGTTTTTTTTTCTCCAAAAAGGGTGGGGGTAGATTTCAAAAATTAGAGTTTACATGAAAATATGGCGTGTGTGATATCAAACGAAAGGTCATTAAGTCCGGAGTTAAACAAAATACATTTTAGTTTTTGTTTTTTTAAGGGTGGGGGTAGATTTCAAAAATTTGAGTTTAAGTCAAAACATGGCTTATGTGGTATCAAACAAAAGGTAATTTAGTCTGGAGTTGAATAAGATATATTTCAGCTTTTAGTTTTATTAGCTCGCACGTACACTATAACTATAGTACCTAGTGTGAGCTCAGGGGCCCATATATTGGCAGAGTATTTTTCATTGACTCAATGATTCCTAATGTTATCCACGGCTTTTTTTATTTTGCGTTATTATTTTCTTGTAACTCGCTTCGTCTGTTGCTTTTTGAATCCACTCAGTCAATTTATATGTGCAAAGATCTATGTCTTCCGAGTTGAATAATTCGTTGTAGTTATTTTTTAGCATTTTGGTTTTGAACAAATTATAATTAATATATTCTTTAGTATAAGAAACGTTTTTGGCTGGTTTCGTATTTTCGACTGGGATTTTAATTAGTGTGGGATAATGATCGGAAATCTTTGAATGAAGTACGATCGAGGTAGTTTATTGTAATCGATTTTGTTTGTTTTTAAAAAGATATGATCGATACAAGACTTCTCGGGTAACTTTATTTATACAAGACTTAAAGCCGTTTTCTTATAATGAAATCAGATAATTGTTTGTAATTTCACTATTCTCTAAAATGTTAATATTTATGTCTCCTATTAAAAACTCAATGTCTTTCTTTGAATTTGTTTTTAAATAAGCATCCAATTCTTGTGTAAAGAGGTCTTTATTAATATCATGCAAACGATAAATTGCTATGAGGCCCACGGAATACTGGTTTATTTTAGTTTCTATTCGAATGCAATTTATTCCCGCAATATTGAAAACCTTTGATGCAAATTTGTACCTTTTGTTAACATAAACCACCACTCGTTTTGGTTAAAACTTCCTTGGTTATATACTATGGAGTAGTCATTCATGTTGAAAAAAGATGGATTTTGCAAAATTCTGGTTTCAGTTAATACTAAAACATCAGAGGTTGGCATTTGATTTATGGTTAGTTCAAGTTGATCATAGTATTTTTGTGGGATACATATGTTTGTGTGAAAAATTGAGAACCCTTGAATGTTATTCAAATATTTGTTTGCCAGACTTATGTTTTCTGCTTCCAAAGTTTTTGGTTCAAATATGTCGAAATCAGACAAATATCTATCCATTATAAAGCTTTTTTATTTTATAGTTTTATATTATAGTAAATATTCAGGCCAAATAAAAGAATTATGTTGTAGGAAGTGTCCTAGACTATTTATGTTTTATTTAGTTCGATAAACCCAAATAATGATTTTAAAAAAACGAAATAAGCTCTCTGAAATTAGAATCAAGAAAAACAATTTTAATTTTAACATAATTTGATAAATTTAAATAAACCAAGCGGTCTAAACTTAACAAAAACTAAAGATAATAAATTTATTTGGCGCTGCTTCGAGTGGATGGGGGACTGTATTGGACTTTCCTTCTCTTTCTTTTTGGAACTTTAGACGTATTTGTGTTTTCCACCAATGGTTGTTCTGAATTGTTCGGTAAAGTTTTTCTAAATTTTATTTGGTTTTCAGGATTGTCCTGATTTAGAGACTCGTTTTCTGAATCAGTATCTGTTTCTGTTATGGCTTGATCTTCTAGAGATAATAATTCCTGGGCTGTATGGGATTTCTCATCGATTATTAATTTTAGGTTTTTTATCTTTGCAACGCAGTTTTGGTCCCTAGCAATTTTTAGATGTTCCTTCAAGACTTTTAGTTCTTCCCTGTCTTCCGGGCCAACGTCATCTGATAAGGAAATTCCAGACGCTCAAAGTTTTTTTAGTTTTTCGGTGTCTTTAAACAGAGAACGCTTTTTCAGAAAATAAATAAATTCTAGCACATCAGAACAAATGATATACCAAAGGTAGCATGATATTATTTCAAAATGTCATTATGTCAGTCATTATTGTTTTGAACTTCGACAATTTAGACAGAAAAGGGGGACTCATGAAAATACAGATATATTTTTGCTTTTTAACTCACTATCAAAGTATAGATCTAATTAACATTATCTCTATTTTAGGTGGAACAAATCCTTATGCCGAAACAAAACACCATACAACTCAGTCTTTATCAAGAAATTCATCCCCGTCGCTCGCAGGAGCCAATGGAAATAGACCAAACAGCAATGGAGATGTTAGCATACCAAACAGTATTGGACATAATTCTAGTCAAAGTATGAAGAGGTCTCCTGACCCGATGAGTCCATCTATGTGCAATGATAGTTCAACGGCTGATTTGTTAATAGATTCTCCCAGTAAGTACTAATAAGTAACTTTTTTAGTAAGTTAGGGTCCATCTCACCTACTTTTTTTTCGGTTTCATAGTTTAAAGCGTTTCTTAATATAACCATAATATGACGTAATAAAGAACACTTTAGGCTAAGTAACAAAAAAAAAGTCGGTGCGATGGGCTATAAGTTAGATAATTTTAGTTTCGTGAAAATTTTTTTCAAAAAAAGGTGTAGATGAAAGCGGGATGACGCATGACGCAATTTGAAACGATGACGCAGCTTAATGTATCTTAAGCCGGGATCAAACGACTCGTGGCGAATAATTGTTACTTGCGTATACTTGCCATTTCGTGTGAGTTGGTTACTTTTACAATTATTTGTCACTCGTTGGTTGTCCATTTGTGGGCGGTAAAAATGGGCCGAGGCAAAGCTCATATACTTGCCAAGTACGCAAATAATTGTGTATTTGCCAAGTACATGAGTCGTTTGAGCCCGGCTTTAACCGGTAAGTAGCTAATTGTTCGTTTGCAACCAGACCAAATTCAATATCTTTGGGTGCAGCGTCGGTTTTTTTGGAGCTCGAAAACCAACAAAACGCTTGATTTAACCAAGAATTTGTTACATGCTACGCATCAAATATCAAGCAGATCTCACAATATTTCATGCGTTTCTAAAAGCACTTTGATACGTGCATATCCGGGTTAGATTTGTCAAATCCCTAGCAGATCTCGGGGATTTTCACGAGTCACGTATGGATATTTAAACTGCTGAAAGTTTATGAGACTACCCCAGGAAGAGGCGTTTTATAATCCACAGAAGATACTTACGAGATCTTAAAAACTTTTTTGTCAGCATATTATTAGCAGCATATTATTACATTCTTATATAAAAATTTGCAGAAGTTGAAACTCATAAATTCTTTTAAAATCTCATAGGAAAACTTATAAATTTGCTGGTGAAATCTTTTTAAAAATAGATACTCATAAAATCTTTCGAATTCCTATAGAAAATCGCGCTTGTAAAATTTAAAAAAAAACTGGTCATTATTTTGCGTTTTAATTCTTATTAAATTTATTAAACTCTCATAAACAAATTGGATAGTCAAAACTGCTTAAAACTGGATAATTTTAAAAACTCTATAAAACTGGTCACCATTCAACTACTCATAAAATCTTGTCATATGTTGGCAACACTTATGCTTGTTTTTGGTGAAATTTGATAGAACTTTTAAACTAAAATACCTGTTCAATTCTTGTACAGTCTCGTAAAATCTTATAGAGATCCTGCTGATCACACCTACCGAGATCTGCTTAAAATTTATGCCTCATATAAACTAGTAAAATCTTGTACAATCTCTTCGCGCTAAAAAATTTGTCCTCTTAAGATCTCTTAAATTCTTTTGAGTTTTCAACAGCTAGAATTAAGATATATAAATCCTAATTAAAGGGCGCACTTAAAAAAATTTGCGAACAACAAAAAAGAAAACAAAAAGGTCACCATAGGTGAGTGCTTAAGGTAGTCCTTTGTTTTACACATTACGCTTATGTGTAAATCAAAGCCGATTTGCCGCTGCCTCAATTGGCCACCCGGGCAGGGCTCCGGTTCGCCTAAGCTAACTAAATATGTTGTAAAATGTTACCACTACAAAAACTCTAAGGAAATTTATATAAAATATTTTGTAACGATACAATTAAAATAAAAAAGTTAACGCTGCATGATCAGAAATGATTAATAATTTGGCTGAATCTATTATATCCCAAAACTAAATTGCTATTTAATTATTATTAATGCCTTTTATGTAATTTAATTAAGATGCGATTAGATAAATTAGAGCGCGCGGTTTTATTGCTTTTGCTAACTACTTTAACTCTTATTTTACGATAACGATAATAATTTAAAAAAAAGAAACGACCAATTATAGCGATTTCATCATTAAGATGATAGTTCACTAAAATCCAAGAGCGTTGATACCTTTTTCTGGGAAGGAAATAAATAATTTTTGCATTAAATATGTAAATAAATAAAATCACATTTCTTTTATAATAAGTAAGATCATAAAATATTACCAGAAGAAGAATTAACGTCAACGGAGACTGTATCTGTCAATCACCAAATATAACCCCAAATCAAGTTCTGGTAGTTGACAGATATTATGATTTAATATACAGGGTGTTCCAAAATGATTCTTAACAGTCCGAGCTTTAACTTCATCTTTAATAGATTCTATTGGATCCGCCCCATTTCGTCCCTAACATTAAAGCAATCAAAAGTGACTTTCTCTAAGTCCCACACCACTGCTTTAAGGTTCGACCCTTTTTTCTTTAGGGAAACGTATAGATTTTTTAAATTTTAAGAAAATAAGATTTAAATGAGTTTTGTTGGTTGCTCATTTTATGCATGTTTCTTAATACCTGTCCGGAGTGTTCCGCCCAGTTATAACAAATTGGTGGTTTTAAAAATGAACCACTTACGCATCGTGAAATATTTAATTAAGCATTAGACACCTTATTTCTTAATTAAATGTTCAAATTTATTGTCTCCTGTAGCCCCACATTAACCCAAACGGTCAAATCAATTCTTGCATTGGCTAGACACTCTGAAGATGTCAATAGGGCCACATCTAAAATTTTATTTTTTAGATTATCGGTGGTCGTTTGTCTAAAATGTAGTGATCCAAAAGTCATGTCTGGCCAATAGCCCCACAAAAAAAAGTTATTTAACAATGAATCCGGTGACCTTGCAGGCCACAGAGTATTCCCAATCGTAGATATTAAATGGTTTGGAAGCATCTGTTAAATTTATTTTTCAGCACTTTTAGATTTTAAGTAATACGATGCAAGCCGTACCCAATTTCGGATACCTTCGGTAGGGATAACAGAGGTGGGGTAAAAAAAAACAAAAAAAATCATGCTTTGTTGGATAGATTCATATATCAAATTCCTTTCTTGCACTTCAGTAGCACAAGCTTATAGAATACACTTTGGGACAGGCGGTATCGTGCCATGATTTTTGCTGTGAGGTCTATTATGTTGTTTCTTATTTTAAATCAGAATTGTATAATGCTTATTAACCACTCCCCCCACATCGGTGCCCTTGATAAAGTCAACATTTCTTGTAGCTGATCGACTTAAGATGGAACAAAGTCATTAAGGGACTGCATTATTGTACGAAAAAAGTATAAAGAAGTGTGAGGAGTCATTTTAAAGTCTTACAACTCTTTAAAATTAAATTACTAAGTATAATTAAATTTATTTCTAAAACATTTTAGACAATAAAACGTACTGGTATATCGCCATTTTGATTAATCTTAATTCTTGTATAAAGAGGTCTTTATTAATATCATGCAAACGATAAATTGTTATGAGGCCCACGGAATACTGGTTTATTTTAGTTTCTATTCGAATGCAATTTATTCCCGCAATATTGACAACCTTTGATGCAAATTTGTACCTTTTGTTAACATAAACCATTTTGATTAATCTTGAAATCATTACAAATAAAAAAAAAATCATTTGTAATGCTGTACTCGTCTTCTTATTAGAACCAAATTTGGTTATCTTTGCTTTAACAGTAGATTAGTAGTTTGAAGCAGAATGACATTTTTATTGATATATTTTTGAGGGTCCTAAAGTGTTTCGACGAGCCCCAGCAACAGTTTAGTACATAATCATGTTATGTTGCTGCTATAGGACCTCGTATTGCTGTGATTTTTTTAGGTACTGAAGTCAATTGTCGTCGTGTTTTTTTTTAAAGCTTTTGTTTCAATGTTCCCGATGACCTTAAAAATATATTTTTTAAAATTCTCAATAGTAAGGTTAATAAAAACGGGTGTAATTATGACCTGATTGTTAAAGTTGTGCGTTTTATGATTTTTCGGTCCCCAAATTAAAATAGAACCTCAAGCCAAAATCAAGAAAAGTTTATTCTTAATAGGTGAGCCAAATTTTATGCGTGTACGTATAATAGCCGTTTTCTCATTTTTACAGTGTGTTTCAACTAAACGGTAACAGGGACTTTTTTGGGTATTTTTTAAAGTTTTATAGAAAAACGGTCGGACACCTTTTGCATGTTTTGAAATTTTTGTAAATTACGCCTATATTTTGTATAGGGGAAAGTGGGTTGAGTAATACATTGTTTTGAAGGTATCTTGAATTAAGGTCACTATATCGCAAAGTTCCTTATAACTTCGTGATATAGTGACTTTATCTTAAATGTCTTTGCAATCGTGTAAAAATTTCAAAAATCTATCGAATTGTATTTGAGATTGTCTTCAAATTTACTATGGAGTAATAACAAAAATAAAATATCAAAACACAAAAAAAAAATATGGATCCATGAGGGATCTGATACCTTCCTAGCTAGCCCATTTGCACACTTCAAGTGAAGCCATGATAATATATCAGCCTTGAAAAGAGTTTTTTTGTAAATATCTGAGAAACTGAAGTTTTTGGTTATAACACGAATTATTGGGCAAAATGTAGTATATTGTATTCCGAAAACTGTATATTGATATAATGCTCCGTTAAAAAGTTAGCATTTTTTTTAGTTTTTAATTGTCAAAAAACTGTAATTATTAGCATTAATGGATTTTGTCGAGCACTATTTTACCTTAATTTTTTTTTTTTTAATCGGTTTAGCGGTTTAGGAGCTATCGTGTTACGGACAGAAAGAATATACACACACAGACAGACATCACGACGATATTGCTAGGATAGGTCCAAATACACCCAAATAACACATTTTCGGCGGTATCTCAAAAATTTTTTTTTCCAAAATAATACCTTTCCTAGCCATTGCTATACGGGCTAGGAAGGTAATAATAAAATAAAAAATAAGTCACTGAAAAATGTTCTTACGATAAAAAATAAGTAAATATGTTTCGAGATTTTTAAAATTTATCTAGACTTTTAAAATTTTTATAAGGTTGTAAAAATATTCAAGGGATCCTCAAAATAAGGTATCAGTCCACCAACACTTTCCCTATACAAAATATAGGGAAGGGAGTTCGTGCAAAGAAAAATCAAGATAGCCAAAAATTATCCCCTTTGCAAAGAAAATAGACTTGCCTGATCGTTTTTTCATAAACCTATATAAATGCTCAAAAATTCCTGTGTTCCTTTTCGTTAAAACACTATGTATAACTTAAAGCCCCTGAATAAAAAAAAATTAATAACGGGAAAACCTGCAAAATTTTTTGATTTTTTTTAAAATTAAGATTAGTCAATAAAAAAATTGTAGAAGAAGGGTGGATCTGTGTCAAAATCCATCTCCATCCCCATCAACTGCGCGCTTGTGTATATAAATAAATATTTTGTATAATTTTTATGCCAGTACTATTCGTGCTAGTACTATTTTCTCTTGCAGATATTCGTAGTTATCAAGATCAAAGTAATTTAGGCAAATATTTTGCAAAAATGTTTTTTTCGGAAATTTTAGATCTCACTGAAATGTTTAGAGTTACGTTATCGCATTTGTCCATTGTAGGATTAGAACCCTGGGGGAGGGGATGGTTATTACACCACTCACCCCGAAATTCGCGCTTGAATCCAAAGTATGGTGTCTTAAAAAACGACAAAAAAAATAATTTTAAAAACTTTTTTCGCCGGAAAATACATTTTAGCATAGTTTCTAAGTAATTTTAAAAAAAAATATTTAAAATGTATTTCAATTGAGCTACAATGTGATTAATTTAGGATCATAATATAAATTATGCTTTAAGTAGAATAATTGAACAACAAAAGAAAAATATATTGCAAACATAGTGGTAATGAACGTAAAATATAATATAATCAGCATACTTACATCATCTAAATACATCAGAATAATGCGAATAATGCACTCTAGAGATGGCTGCTATCTGTAGTTTAAAACCAATTATAAAATCATTATCAAATTTAATGCTTACACAAACATATTTAGCAAAGAACGTTTTATACGATATCAAGGTATGCTATTCTAATTCTTGGCAAAAGCAAACTGAAAAATATTAATCTCCAAAAAAAAAAGAGTTGGTTGGGACATCAGTTTATATAGTTAGTTAGCTAATTTTAGTTGCGAGGAAAAACGTTTTCAATAGGTACTACCATATGAATAAGGCAGTTAGCAGATGAACCGACCGCGGATAGAGCATTTGAGTTCACGCCCCGAAGCGCTCCGCAGCTCTTCCTCTTTTTTTGAATGGATTGCATTGAAGAGCATGTAACCATTCAATGAAAGAGCAAGAGGTGCTGAGTGTTTCGGTTCGTCATATCAAATGCTCGTGCTTGCACCCTCGGTCGGTGCTTCTGCCAACTACCTTATTCATATGGTACTACGTTTTTAAAGGTCGTCTATATTTATAAATATTCTTTCAGATCAACCCACCATTAACCAAGCAACAAGCAATGTGGTGGATGGAATCAACTTAGACGAAATCAAAGACTTTGCAAAAGCGTTTAAGCTACGCAGGCTTTCCCTGGGTCTGACACAAACTCAAGTAGGCCAGGCCTTAAGTGTCACAGAAGGACCAGCTTATAGTCAAAGTGCGATTTGCAGGTAAACAAACTAGATTCTTAATTAGCATAATAATTAAAAAAACTTTTAAAGTATCTATAATCTGTCCCTTAGAACTAAAGTTTATTTTTACAAAACATGAATTTTACACGAAAGCAAATACAAATTTTGTTGTTCCTTAGAATTGATAGAGACCGAATACTATTTATAGAATGCTATATTCGCCATCTTTTTTCCATACGTGGTTTGAGTCAAATCAGTAGAAACAGCGAAAAATTTTGATCTAAATGGGTCAAAAAATCGGAAAATATATATTTTGAAATTAATACCATTTTGGTTTGTGGTAAGACTGTTCATATGTATATTATATTGCCAGACTCAAAAAGTTCATCAGATTTAATAACTTGAAAACATATTGTAACTAATTCGCTGTCCTTGGTAGGTACAGTGAAAGCACAATTTTTCGCGATTGCAAAAGCAGCGATGTTTAAAACAGTAACCCTCAAAAGAGCGTCGTAGCAAGCGACATTCAAATAAGCGATTATTAGAAGAGCGAATAAAAACAACGATATCCAAAACAACGACATTGAAAACAGCGGCATATTAACACACCGACATTAAATAAAGCGACAATTCAATTTCATTTTATCTAAACTGGTTAAGTAAGTAGTATAGCTCTCCTATCCTCGAGTCAAGTTAGATTAGCATACCAAACCAAACCTAGTTAGGTTAGTATATATAGCCTAACCTGGTTAGTTTAATATAACTATCATAACCTGCTTTGACTGCTTTAAGGGCAGGAGAGCTATGCTACTAACCTAACCAGTTTAGATCGCTTTATTTGATGCCGCTGTTTTGAACTATCGCCTTTTGATATTATCACTCTTTTGATATGTCGGTAAATGTCTCTCAAATGAGACAGTTGTTTTTTGCGCGCGATAAATTGTGCCGTTATTGTCCTATGGACAACCTGCGTAAGACACCCTTGTTTTCTTAATAGTTGCAGCGCCTACCAAAGCTTTTTGATATGTATAAATTTAATAGAATGTTTCCACTGTTTAAGAATTCTATTCAAATTATTAGAAAGAAGAGTTTTTAATATTTCTTAATTTAAAAACAAAATATTGATTTTTGTTTTTGTTCCCAGTGCCCTGGCATCCCAGATGGTGGCGGCTGCCCAACAGCAAGCAATGTACGTTATTTTTTAACTTTTTTACTTTCCAACCCTTTATTGTTCTTGCACATTAGCCCATTTATTTATTTTGAACAAAACTTTATATTTTAAAAACATAAATCGCCCTGGGATATAGTTAAAACGTTTAAGGGATAAATGGGCTACTGTAAAGCAAGTTTATTAAGTACCCACAAACTAGTCAATATTGTAATACTAACTGTGTAGTGTATATTGTTTGGATATATGGGCCAGGGCACTGGCATAACAAATTCAGTTTAGTATTCATTTGTTTAATAAAATTTAAATTTTGTAAAATATGCTGGTGTCCTGTGCCTCTTAAAATATTAAGTAGCTTAGTGTGTTAACAAAAAGTGTATCGAAATAAGAGAATAATAGGTAATCATAACAAAAACATTTCATGTAAAAAGAAGCCAAGTGCGCGAAAATGGTATTCCGTAAAAAGAATTAAGGTAAAAGTAAAGCCAAGGTCTCCAATACAAATTTCAAAATGAAAAGAGGTTCTTACTAGTTTGGAAGTGATTTTTTTAAACTTTGCTATTACAGCCAGACTTCTTTATGTACAATTTCGCACTATACCTCACGGTAAAAAAATTGTCTTAGATCAAAGCAAATTGCTTTAAAGTAAAGTAATTTGTGCTTTCCTATTCACCAAGAGAATATTTTCTTGCTATAGCACAAAAAATGTCTTGCCTTTTATTTTAATGTGAAACAGAAACTGTTTTATTATAAGTTGGAACTGAATTAATCTAAGGCATCGTTTTCTCTACAAGCAAAATATTACTTATATGAAGATAATTTGCTTTGTTACAAAATGGAGTATACTGAAACAAAACAATTAAATAAGAAAAATAAAGTCTCATTTCAAGATTAAACGCTGCGTTGAACTATAAAAAGAAATATTTTAATTCAAAACAAATTGTTTTAAATTAAAACAATTTATTAAAGAAACGAACGTGTTTTCGTTTTAAAAATTTTTACCGTGTAAGAGTCATTTGCAGCCGTAACAGCCAAGGTTAGAAAAACATTTTCAAACTACTAAGAACCTTTTTCATTTTGAAATTTGTATTGGAGAACTTGGTTTTACTTTTATTCCAATTCTTTTTACGAAATACCATTTTTGCGTAATTGGATTCCTTTTACATGAAATGTTTTTGTTATGATTTCACTCCTTTTTTAAAGGATTTGGATAATATTTAAGTTTTAAAGTAGTAAAATATGCGAAATATTGTTCAAAACTTTTGCAATGTCTGATATAAAATTTGGAGGTTTTTTAATTTGTTCCCATGGTTTTATAATAGTTCCTATTAGCGTTTCAAAGCTCAGCTCTCTAGCGTTTCTCATAGCGGGCAATGTTAATTTTACATTATTTTACATTTATACGAGAGGGAAGTAAATTAAAATTTTGATGTTTTTAAACTTTTCTCTATAGTTTTATCATAGTTCCTATCAGTCTTTCAAAGTTCAGCTCGCTAGCGTTTCTGGAAGTGGGCAATGTTACTTTTAAATAACTCTACATTTGTAGAGGAGGGAAGTAAATTGAAATTTTTGGGCTTTTTATGTTTTTATGTAGTTTAGTCATAGTTCCTATTGGCCTGCCAAAGCTCAGCTCTCTATCGCTTCTGGAAGTGGGCAATATTACATTTACATAAATTTACATTTATAGAGGAGGGAAGTAAATTAAAATGTTGGGGTTTTTAATTTTTTTTATAGTTTTGTCATAGTTCCTATTAGTCTGCCAAAGTTCAGGTCTCTAGCATTTTTGGAAGTTGGCAATGTTACTTTACATAAATTTACATATATAGGGGAGGGGAGTAAATTAGAATTTTGGGGTTTTTTGATTTTTTCCAAGGGTTTGGTTATAATTTCTAACAGTTTGCCAAATTTCAGCTTTGTAGCATGTCTGGAAGTACAGTGGAATTTTGATGATCTATACATAATTAAGTGAGTGAGTGGCAATTTCGACGTTTTTTGAAATTTCGTAACTACTTTACTACTTTATGGAGGTCCATGAAACTTAAAGGATTTGTTGAGTTTTGTCGCTCATTCCGAAGTAGAGTTTTAGATAGGTCAAATATGGGGTACGGAGTTTCCGCGGAGTTGGCGGGGCACAGCCGTGTCCCCAGATTATCCATTTATTAAAAAATATCAACATTTTTATTTTTAATTATTAAAACGTTTACGTCCCGAAAATTTTATATGGATATAAAAAAAAATTTTCGCGATTTTTTTATATGCCCATTTTTATATAAGGTTTTTTTCGAAAAATATTTCTTAAAATCAAACAAGTGTTTCTATCTCCTCACACACAACCATGATGATTATTGCGAATTCTGTTGGCTGAAAAATAGTAAAAACCTATTGTGGAAAGACCTGGGAACCTTGTTTGATTTACCAATTAATTCAATCCAGTTTGGACGACTTTTTCAGTTTATATATCTTTTTTTTAATGTAAAGTTTTGTTTTTTTAAATTAATATTTTTATAAAAAAATCTATTTACACATTTGGATACTTTTTCAAGGTGACCCAGCAGGGTTACTTTTGATTTGAACCAAACGTGAAACAGCTGATATTGACAGCAAACTTTTCCCTAATTTGATTCAAACCGCGATCGCCTATATGTTCTGGTTAAGAATGGTTCAGTATCAGTGCTTTTGTTTCAACAGAATGTAAAATTTATTCTAATATGTATTTCTTTTTAAATTACTAGGTTTGAAAAATTAGATATAACTCCAAAAAGCGCCCAGAAAATTAAACCGGTTTTGGAAAGGTGGATGAAAGAAGCTGAAGAAAGGTAATTAGTTGATAGGTTATTCTTGCATTTATTTTAAAATAATAACCGTTGATGGCAATGATTGTAACCATTATTTACGTCGTATAATTAATAGAAAAAAGTCGCAAAATATTGGGATAACGCAACTGCCTAATATTAGATACACTCTTATTTTTAAAACAAAGCTGCGACAGGTTACTACAGATTAACCATAAGCTGCGTAATGGTTTAAAACCGCGCCAAATAAATTTTTGTAAAAATTATAAAAGACTATCTTGATATAAATTGACATTTCATAAATTGTGCGTATCTATTTTTTTTTTGGGTCCGTATTTAAGCGGTAAAATATTTCATTGAAATTATTTTTTTTAAATATCTGAATGTGTTCAGTAGTATATGTTAAAGAGTAAATAAATACCATAATATTTTTTAAAATAACTTTTAGCATATTTTTTAATTAAAAAAAATCTAATCTAAAAATTATATATTGCTGCTGATATTGATGGCTGGTGCTGCGATTGGTGAGGCTGACGGAACAAAATGTTATATCTGCGAATTTTGTTTGAATGGATGATTTGTTTTTGGTTATTACGATTGTGTGACTTTTTTTTCTTGAACAAAAAATAAAAATTTTGGAAATTTTAAATGCCACAATTTTTAAAATTGACATCATCGAAAATTTTTAAAAAACCTTTAATAATCTTATAAAATAGCGTTTTGTTCTCTTCCCGCTCATCATGAATGAGAACACATAATTACACCATGATCCCAATAAAAAATTACAAATGTAGGACTGTTTTTAAAATAACTAAATATATTTAAGTATGAATAATACGTATATTTACAACATATTAAAAAATCTAAAGAAAAAGGCATGATTTGGCAACAACGCATAGTTGCTTCGTCTTACCTGACATTATCTGGCGTAATATCTCACCTGGCTTATCAGTAATAGTAATAGTAATAGACCAATAAGAATTGTGCTTGAATTTATAACCTCTTATTTTGACGGTTTTTTAAAATCTGTCATCACTTTTTTAACTATAGCCTTCTGTGTTTTTTTTTAGCTAGTAATTCTATGGCTTTGTTGCATGGTTGTTATGATTATTGTTTGAAAAAAATAATAATTGCTAAAATGTCCTGGTAAAGATATCCAAGTTTAATGCATTTCTCGCTTGCACTCCTTCGTCCACATCCTTATTGTCTATCAACAAAAAATTGCCAGTATTCTAATTATTCTGTATGATATTATCGGCAACCTTATTCATAACAGTACGCCACAAATCTTCCAATTTTAATATTTTTGAAGAGATAACACAAAAACCTAAAAATATGGTACAAATAAGAGATGGTCGTATAGTATAAAGAGCATGATTCAATAACTCTTTTCCTAGCCGCGTTAATAGAGACTTATTGGAATAAAGCCATGCAATACTTGTGTCAGGCAGTATTTTGACAGATGTACCTTGTAGTCATTTTTTTTTCTGCATAAATTTACAATATATATCGGTTCGTATAGTAAACAAAATCCTTATGTTGAAAGATTAGCTGTCATATTCCAATGTAAAACTGTCAAACTAAGGCCTGACACTAGTATTGCATGGCTTTATTCTAATGTCGAGCACCATAATTATGAACGTTGCCTCTGCTAGGTTTATTTTGAATATTAAAATATCTATTATCAAATTATTTTTTAGCCAATAGTCACGGATCACCTAACAAACAGATAAATAAGCCGGCTGGCCGTCTTTGATCTCGGAGAATTCAACGATGGCTGAGCATTGGGAATCAAACTCAGAGCCAGACTAAAATAAATTTATCATAAAATATGAATGTTTCAGATTGTTGATGCGAAAAAATATATTTACTGCCAGAAACAATAAAAACATTAAAATAGTTTTGTTCTGCTAAAAATGGGAACTAAAATGAATTTTAGAGTCTCGGCCGCGTAAAAATATTGTATCTTGTCCTCTGTAGGGGACTATGGAAATAATGTGTTCTATTGAATGAGAGAGCACAAAAAGAGGTCTTCGTCTTCGTTCAGAATACGTTAGCATCTTGTCGTTTCCAGCATACAGCCAAACACAAAAGCCAAACACAAAAAGAAAAAAATTGATTGCTTTTTTTGTTGTATTGGGATAACATTTATTAAGTTTCAAGAGGAGTAAAATTGTGAATTTTAAATATAAGAAGTTTGACATTGTAGAGTAATTTTTTAATTTACTGGAATCAGATATTATTTATTAGTTTTTTCGAAAAATTGAAAGTTTAAGGAGATACAGGGTGACCAAATAATCTTTACAATTAGCACAAAATTGCTTCACGGTAAATTAATATTTAAAAATTTAGTAAAATCCAATATTTAAAAAAAAATTGTTGTTTTATATGTATTCTTAAAAGTGTAAATCATAATCAAAAATTATAACAAATTTGTGTCAAAAACTCTTGACCAAATGTTATATAATAGTGTATTATACAGGGTTTAATTTAAATGATACATGAAACTTTAAGGGGTTTTGGAAATGGTCAAAACAAAGATTTTTTTCGCATTACATTTAGGGCTCTTTGTTTTTACAGAGTGTTAAAGTTAGCATTTTTTTTTTCGATTTATTGTTTGTTTCTTAAAAATTATAACAGACCATTAAAATTTTGTGGAATTATGCATTCCCAAAACGGTAATAATTAAGTTTCAAAATTATTCAAAAATATCTAAAAATATTGAAACTTATTACCCAAAAATCTGTTTTAAAAATGCTAATGAATTTACTGCTAAAATGATTATTTTCTCTTTTTATTAAGGGCCCTTTAGATGGGTGGGGGACAATTCGCCGCGGCCAATTCGCTGTGGTCCAATTCGCCGCGGGGACAATTCACCGTGAGATTTTTTTGTTTTATGATGTTACCATTGGGAATTGTTTAAACAGTTGTATTTAGCTGACTTCATATATATTTGTTTGATTATAACTTTTTTCAAACCTTTCCAACATTTTTTTAATTAGGAATATAAATAAAATGGCGGATCCAAAGTGGCAGATCCAAAATGGCGGATTTTTCCTTTATGGACGGATTTGTATCTAACTCGGACTGATGAGATTTTTAAGGTCGCTGATCATTATTTTTAACTTAAATTAAAAAAAATTAAAATGGCGATACAACATGGCGGATTTTTCCATTTTTGAACCGATATGCATCAAATTCAGAACTTTGGGTGTTTCAGGTCGGTTCCCATTTTGATTTTTTTTAGTTTAAGTTAAAAATAATAATCAGCGCCCTGAAAGATCCTAAAGTTTCTAGTTTGATGCATATCGCTTCATGAATGGCAAAAACCGCCATTCTACATTCGTCATTTTATTTATTATTTCCAGTTAAAAAATGCTGGATTGTATAGTTACCACCAAAGAAATAGTTGGAAAGTTTGAAAACATTATTTTTATTAAAAAATATTATTTAAAGTCAAAAGTAAATAAAACAATGGTAATATCATGAAACAAAAATCTCACGGCGAATTGTTCCCGCGACAATTCGATTGGCAGCAAAATGTCCCCGCGGCAAAACGAGCCGCGGCCAATCAGCCAGCCGCGGTGAATCGGTCGCCGTTAATCGGCCGCGGCGAATTGTCCCCTAGCCTTTTAATTTGTGAACCTCTGCTTAATTTAAGGATCAAAATACCAATCTACAAATTTCCCTTTTCTACAAACTGAGCTTAAGCCGCTGTTTCATACAAAACACCAAAAACTTTCCAAACAAAGCATAGTTTATATCTTGTTTTTTAGGATCTAATGGCGGCGCATTTTTAAATTTGAGATAAATATAACAAACCCTGCAAAAGAATAAAAAAAATAAAGAAACAAAATCAAAGGGGTTGCAGATCTATATGTGCTTAAGAACTCTTTGTACTTAAATCATTTACAGATTCATCTCATAGGACATTTAATTATTGAACACCTTGTATAGGATATGCCAAAAGTTTTTAAAAAAATCGAAAGATAAAATAATGTATAAGTTTGCCTTATAGGATCCTGCGGAAATCGAAAATTACTTCGATTAAAAGTATACCGTCGCGTGGATTTACAGTCTCTTACGGCACAAACCGTTCCCATTGTTTAAAATCAAAAATAACATATATCAAATACAAAATCACATCTACATACCACTAATGCTCAACACGTACTAAAAGTTTAAAAAATATTGAAATACAGAATGCGCCTCTGGAGTGGTTGACCCCAACATGGCAGGCTGCGTGAAAGATGCGCGTAGCACCCCCCACCACCTGAGTTCCCTATCTGTTTGTTAGGTGATCCGTGCAATAGTGTTTCAAATTCTTGCTTTAATTTAAAAAAATATTTTTTTTTTACCGAACCGAACAGTTTTTCATTTAATTTGTGCATTTGTTTAATTTCTATTTAATAATCCGACAGTTTTTTTGATTCTAGATACAAAAGCGGTCAAAATCATCTTACCGACTTTATTGGAATGGAGCCATCTAAGAAAAGGAAAAGAAGAACATCGTTTACACCACAAGCTTTAGAACTGCTCAATGCTCACTTCGAAAGGAACACTCATCCCTCAGGTTAGTACCTATTTTAAGTTAAGTTATTATAAGACATTGGTGAATAAATATGTTTAGTTTAAAAAATATATGCTTTTAGAAAAATGGGTTTAACTTTATTTTAATTTATAAAAATGTGGCATATTTTTGCCATGAGCGCACCCAGGACGAAGGCTCGGGCCCCCCCAAACTTAAGATCTTTTTAGATATTTTCCTCATATCTCATGAATAAAGAGATAAAATAACATAGAATAGGACATTGCCCTCCCCCCAGAAGTCTCAGTCGCCCAAGACATATTCCTGGGTGCGCCACTGTTTTTGCCAGTAGTATCAAAAATGATGTTTAATGTAAAAACCTTTTAAAATCATCGTCGCAGAAGATTTTTAACCTAAACTTCCTCGTTTGGCAGCCAAGTATGTCGGGAAAAAAGTTAGGTATTGCCATAGGCTGAAGTACGGGAAGGCCTGCCCCCCACCAACTCTTTTTCAGTTAAAGGTTAAAACCGTGGGTCAAAAACAAACGGACAAAAAATTTTTCGTTATAACTTTCAAACTAGAATAAACTGCACTTTGCAGGGAATAATTTCTTTTTCCATCATCTTACATTCCAAGATGACAAAACGAATAAAACTTGAAAATGTTCGTTTATTTTAATGTTCCGATTTTCTTTAAAAAAATTTCGTATCTTCGAACTAGTAGTAATAATTAAAATAGGTTTAGTAGTTCTTGAAAAAATGTGTTGTCACCATATTTTTACAGATTATACGATTGTCTTATTAAAACTATCTGCGTTCATTTCCTCATAAATTTATTTTACTAAACCGATTTTAACAAATAAACAAGTATCAGATTGACATCATGTTATTTAAAGATCACAATTAAAATTTTCCGACATCTTCAAATCCATTATAGCGGATTAAATTGAATTTGGCCCTCCATAAAGGATCGCTGTTTTTTATGTAGGGACATTTTTTTCGTGTTTTTTTTTAGTTCCCATAAATATCGGACAACCAGTAGTGGCTCCTAAGATATAAGTATTTGTTCTAACGATTGTTTGTTTGGATTTTAAGATGGCGGCAAATTTCAATTTAGTAATCTGCAAAGAGCAATCGATTCTTAACATAATGCTTCTTATTTCTTTGAAATCGGTTCAGTAACAATGAATTTAGAGAAAATTTTAAAAAAGACAAAAACAACAATGGTCCAAACAAAAATTATTATTTCGAGTATCACTATACCGATTTAAATTATTCGTACCTTGTTATGCACGATGGATACAGCTTTTCTACGGATTTAAATAAACGAAATGTTTCTCGAAACATAAGAATTTTGGATTTCAAGAGGGCGATAAATTTTGGTTATGTTCTTTAAGAACAAACTGGTTATCACAGTGCTTTGTATTCATTGAAATTGGTTTAGTAATAATGAACTTATAAGAAAATGAATGCAGACAGAATTGAGAACGCAATCGCATAATCTATAGAACAATGGCTGAAACAAAACATATTTTTTGCTGAATTGCTGAACCGATTTTAATGATTTTTACCTTGTTATGCGAGGTGGAAATAGAGCTTTTCTACAAAGTGAAAAAATTATCGAATAAATATTAGCAATACCTTCGGAATTAAGGCTTTAATAAAGTAAAAAATTCTAGTATAGCATTTCTGACAATGACTAACATAATAACATAAATGATAAATATAATAGGCAGGTAAACTAATACAAACAGAGTGATCAATATACAACAAGGAACATAAAAAATTGAGCCAATTTGAAGGGTTACATTTAAATCTGTCCGCTATCTTGGATTTCAAAGTGCCGGTTCCCTGCAAATTACGACTTGCTTCATTAAAATCGGTGGTATAGTTCAAAATTTATAAGGAACTCAATACATTTGTAAATAAGTAATAATTAACTAGATATTTATAGGTTGTCCATTCCATTGGCTAGTGCAAAATGAAATTTATTTCTGCAACTTTATGCACGTCGGTAACGAGGTCGGGTATCTTTTGAAGGCGGACTTATTTACACACTCCCTCAGTCGGTAGGTTATTGTAGGAGAGAAGCGGTTCGGTTCAATCACGGTAATCTAAGAGACAAAAATAGATAAAAATACGATTTTTTTTGTGGGAAAAGTTTTTATGCAACTCTGGATGGATAGATAAAATACCTATCAAGAAAAGTGTCAATCGACCGAACTTTTCGTTTTAAATATTTGAGTTCCGTTGTATCTGTCATTTAGTTTAATAACAAGGTTATGAAAAATATGTCGGAACGTAGTGAAGGTGTTAATTGCACATGGTTTTGAGTTTAAAATCTAAAAAGTTGGCATTGATAACTAATTTATAAATCAAATTATTTGAAACCTATGTTACTTGGACTAGCCGAATCTATAATTCATTGTACAAGTTTCTAAGTACCTATTTACAATGTACCCTTGCCACCAGTGGTCAAATGGGGAGGGACATGGTGGCCGTGCCCCCCTTAAGCAATTTGCTTGTGCAGAAAGTGACAGCAAAATAATTTTTCACCTTAATCCTTCTGGTGGCCGTACGCCTTTAGGATATGACCGCCCGCCTTTGTCCTTCCCCAAGTGCAGGTTGAAATATATTGACTTTTTATTTACAGGTACGGAAATCACAGGTCTAGCACACCAACTTGGATATGAGAGAGAAGTTATAAGGATTTGGTTTTGCAACAAGAGACAAGCCCTAAAGAATACAGTTAGAATGATGTCAAAAGGAATGGTGTAATTCCTGTTACATGCGATTCCACTAGTAGGTAACATTTCGACAGTCCAAAAATACCAATCAAAACGCAGAGTTATTCATATTTTAGTATTGGACAATACTCAGCTTGTGGTATTTTCTTAATTCTGAACGGCAATAATGAAAGTTGCATACTTGTAAATTATGCCTACTTTAAATGTTTTAATAGTTTTTAAACGTCGATTATCCAATTATCAGGATGGGCACTCACCAATTCGCCCCTGCCGATTCACCGTCGACCAAACTCGCTGCCGGGCTTACTTGCCGCCGCCGCGCCATAGTTTTCGTTTATTGTGTGTGTTACTAAATATTTTTTAGAAAAAAATATTTTTTATAAATAATTTTTTTGAAAAACAATTAGCGGCGAGTTGGGTAGACCGCGGTGAATCGGCAGTGTCAAATTGTCCCAGACCCTTTAGGATTAAAGATCCAGTTGCTAAATTAAAAATCAATTTGTGCTGTATATATGTTTTGAATGAAATTATAAAAAAAACTTACTGTATCATTTGAAAATTAAAAATGTTGATTACATTATAGAAGAATTTGCGAACTTTGAGATGGCGTTGTATAATAAATCACTAAGGATCTAATACTAAATAAGTATACGATTTAGACAAAAAATAAGGCAATATATACTAGAATAGTGTCCTGATACTAACATATCTAAAGTAAGAGAAATATAAGTGATAGAAAATATTTTTATATTTACAAAAATTTCGGAAGCACAAAATTAATAATTCTAAAAATTATATTTTTAAGGAAAAGCTATTTTCAATTTGGATATCAAAATTGATATTTTCGGGCAAAAGTCAATTTTTTGTTTAATTTAATACCAAATAAATTAAGATTTATCATATGTAAAAATCATAATATACTCTACAGTAAGGGGCAACTTATTATGTCAAAGTTTACCCCCGAAGTGAAACCAAAGTTCCTATTAGTTTCTTAGTTTATTAATAAGTAAGTTAATGTAAATATAGAAATTATGTAAAATAAATGATGAGATTACTAATATTAAAAATAGTCTGTAAAACAGATCTAATTTTGTTTTTTATTTTAAAATAAAATACATTTTTATGACTTTTCATAAAAACATTTCTGGATATTATGTAATAAAGCCTAAATGTGGCCTAGTATATTAGTGTTATTTCTTTTACAGAGTCACAGAAATTTATTTTAATTTATTTATGTTTTTCTTGTAACCACAAACTAGTTTTATTAAATTATAAGTACTCTAGGAAGTTAAGGATTTTTTTAAACGACCTGGGTTGCTGCTTTTTTATACAACCCAATCGATCTCAAAAAAGTTAAATTTGGATTAATACAATTTGCGGTATTATTATTTTATGTATTATAGGACGGTATTAGCTCTAAAAGAATTTAGGCAAAAATAGAGAGACAAAATGTAAAAATTATGTGAAAAGTTGTGTTGTAAGGATTTGTTCGTATATTAGAAAACTATGTATAAATTTTGAACCAAAATAAAGAGTCCTTGTCATATAAAGTATATATTGAGCGTTTTATTTTAGATTTTCGTGTTTGATAATTAGGTATTGTTTTCAAAATTTCCTATGAAAAACTTGCCTCTATCCTTAAGGTTATTTTAATAAAATGGCAAGTATCAAATCGTTCGAAAGTAATAAACATTTTATACGAATATATTAGTTTAAGATTAAGTTTTGGTTTAATTTAAGAGCTTTCGTTTAAAAGTTTTAATATGCATTGGTTTGGAAAAACTGTAGAAGCAAGCTGTAATCGATATGGTATTTTTACCTGTATGGACTATAAAATGTCCTAAAATTTTTAATCGTGAGTCGATTTTTCATTGAAATGGACTACAAAGAACGCTAAAAAATTAAAACATACATTATATTCTATAATCTATGATGAAAACTTTAGTTGAAATAGAAAACTATTTTTTCATACAACTGTCAAATTTGGATTTTTTCGCCACTTTAGCACTTTGATTTTGGAATTCTGCGTAAAAATCGTTTTAAACTACCTCTGGAAGGTTACTCGGTTTGGTCTAGTTCGGTTTAATTTGACTAAAGCACGCATGTTTGTTGAGGCAAATTGGTAAAATATCTGTCGCATTGCAGAATTAGGTTTTTTTCGGTTTGGTTCGGTTCGGATTCACATCCTCTAGGATCCCGGGTAGGAACTCAGGAAAGTTTTTTTTTGAAAAAAATTATTGGTTCAGTTTGCTTTGGTTCGGTTCGGTTAGATTTGATTGATTAGCTTTCGTTAGGTTAGATTTTTGAAACTTTCTATTTTCATGTGGTTAGGAATCAAGTGAAAATCATTTAAATCATGAAAATTTATTAATAACAGAACAACATCTGTCGTCGTATTTGCCGGTGTAAGACAATGAACACTAAACTTTGCAGGTATAGTTAATGGAAGAGTGTTCTTCAAACTTCAAAGAATTTCAAAATCTTGAGTAATATTAGTACAAATACTTTTTAACTGCGCATAATTTTCATATTAACAAACATATAACTTCAAAATCAAACTAATAAACAACGTGAATCCAAATTTAAGTTTCAAATGTGCACTAATAAGTAAACCCCTGCGCTGCGTAATTCAATACAAATCCGTGCCTTGTTCGAGCCTCAGCGCCTTAAAATCAACACGCATTTGTAACCAATAATGTTGCAACATTTCCGTGTCTATTTCAAAACAGCGCTGCCGTGAAATCAGCACGGAAACGTAAATACGCTACCGGGGTGACGTTCAGCTCTTTATCGGCTCCAGTGCAGCTGATAAGAATCCCATTACCAAGCGTCCTAAATATTTAATTGTCATGTTAAACAAAATATATATTTTTCATGGCTTTTACGTTTTTTTCAAGTTATAGATAGAGAATTAGGTAAAATGAAAACTCCTTCCGACATTATCAAATTTTGGAATTGACAAAATTTTTTAAAATTCAAGTACTCTACTCAATTAAATACGAATTTTTACTTATACCGCTTACTGTAACGCGCTAAGTCCATGATTAAACCGAGTCTTTCTTATTATTTTTTTATTTTTCGATGGAATCTTGCAGATTCTTATCCAAACTCGTTTTTCGATTTGTGATATGACCAATGTAATAATAGTTAGTTCAAAATTCCATTTAATTTGTATCAAGTTTAAAAGAAATCTAGCATAATTTGAGTTAAACCATTGAACCAAAATATAAACTGAAACCTGTTTAGTACCTACCTAATGGCTATATTAAAGGGCTTACGACCTAAAAGGTCTCTTCAGTCCTTAATATCAGAGGTTTAAAAATAAATTTTTATACGGAAAAGATTAGTTTTAACCAAAAGTTTTTAATGTCAAAAACTGCCAATACGAACTTTTGATTCTCCGTCCCTTTTTTGGTGAAGTTGGCTTCTAAAGACAATTTTAAAATTTAATAATTTTGTTACATCTAACTGACCGATCGGACCGATCTATAGGTACTATTTCTTGATAACCATTTTAAACGCACTTTAAAAAATGTATAATTATACAAATATTTTCCTTTTGAGAAAAGCTTGCTTCAAAAAACCTTATCTTAAAACATGTAAGAAAATACTAAAACTGGTAAAAAAATGCCTTGGGTCTGTCCATGTAGCAACTTGACGTCTGTCATACGTTAAACAGTGGTTTTCTTTGATGAAATATAATAGGAACATTTTGGGTCGCATATCTTACACTTTGTTACCGTTATTGTTATTACTGAGTCTGCGCATTAGCAGCTTTTTTGTTATTATCGGTAACGGCGCCCGGTACTTACAGTGGCCATCCTTTAATATTACCGTTATTTTTTAAGGTTATTTTGTATTGTTTTTTTTAATGCAGTCGAATTTTTAACCAAAATTCGGTAGTTTGGTTTGTAAAAAGCTATAAATTTAATAAAAATAAATAAACAAATATAAATAAACAACAAGTTGGATGAGTGTGAAACTACTAAATTAACGTTTGTGAAATACTTATCTTTAGTCTTCAAAAATCCATCTTTATTCCTCTGAATGTTACCGTTATTCTTAGGAACGTCAAAGTCAAATTTTCTGTTATTTAAACTGACCTAAAATGTACTTAATATGATGCATCACTAACTTAAACATGACTTATTTATGGCACTCAAAAGAAACACACAAAATTACGTCATTTTTAAACGCGTTTAAGGCATTAGTCAGTGGTGTATTTAGAAAAATGTTTTGAGAGGCTCGAAACGGTTTTTTGGGGGAGGGGGGGGGCGAGATTTTATGTTTGGATTCATGCATTATGTAGAAAAAAATCTAAAAAAATCTTAGCTTCGGGAATTGCCCGGGCCTCTCATTAGATACGCAACAGATGTTAATAATATAACGTAGTAGAGACTAATTGACTATTGACGTATTTATGACTAAAAAAATCAAAAAGGCGTTTGAGTATTATTTTAGGATTCCCATTGGACATTTCTACCTTAAATTGAATCCTTGAAGTTCTTCTTGCTTTAATATGTAGTTTATTTTATTGACCACTTAATGCGTAACTTAAAAATAACGTTATTTGATAATCCCTTGCTACCTGGGTGAACCATGGTCGAGTTGAAAAAATTAAGGCTTTTAATAAAATAATTTATTAAATAAAACAAAAACCTATGTACAAAATTGAAAAGTGCCTAGCTTAATAAAAAATGTTATTGCTCAATATGAGTTGAGTATGCTAGGCTCTGAGCAGCTTTTTCAAAAGCATTCGCTTTTTCTATACTTTCCGAGTCAAATGACCTAGCTGCGTAATACTGTTGTGCAGGTTCCCATGGGCTATGGGCGGACACTGCAGGCACTGCATGATCTGCAGCGATTTTCTTGCAAAGCTGGAAGATTGCCAGACCAACTGAGATTACAAACGAGAAGAAAGACAGCTGTAGGGCATTCCACGCTTTCAAACTGAGGATGCCTAATGCCAGCGGCACTAAAGTCATAGCCTTTAATAAGACGAAGACCAAGATGGGAATGAAGATCTTTTTCAATTTTGATTTACGGGCTAAAATAAAAAAATAAATTAAAGTGATGTTGACTATAGAGCAAATCATTTTATACTCAGAATTATTGACGCTGACAGTGCACTACAACGACAAAATTTACATACATGCTATAATTTAACACGTTCTTTACGGAGTTCTTAAAAACAAACGTTGACAAAAAGTGCAAGACGTGAAATTTGTCTCAGAACATTTTTTTGTTTAGGTATTATTATATTATAATTGGATTTTACGGTAAAAATTTATATTTTTTAAATAAAGTGGAAATTTTTTGCTTTTTTATGTTTAACGGGCATGTTTTATAAGGCATTTCATATAAACATATATTCCAAAGTCTTTTAACCACCTGTGTAGGAATTCTTGTAATTGGTGAAAATTAGATTTTACATTTATCCCATTCAGAACCAATAGGGATACGGAAATATATTGGGATCCCATGTGTTAGTTCGAGTTTCACCCAACTTGGAAGGAGTACTCCTTTTCACTGATTTAAGAATTTATACGCTAGATTGAGTTCTACTTTTTTGACTTAAAAATAAAAAGCTTACAGGCTTTGATTTGTTAACTTTAATATTAATAAATTAAATAGTTTAAATTGATTTATAATTTATTTTCTAATAAGGATCTTAGAATTTACCATATGAACCTTATTCATATGGTTTTAGTAAGTTTAAAAGTTTGTGATATAAGCGTCGTCGTCTTAGACTTATTCGTCTAAAGTTAAATTCTAGATGCTCATTCTATAAACAAATTAAATTCTCGAAAATAAAAAAGCGCATCTGCCATTTAAAAAGCGCATGTCTAAACCATATTTTCATACTTGTTTAGAATAATTTATTATTTAATATTTTATGGATAAAATACTGCAAATATTTTAAGGTATAAATAAATTCAGCTAACTGATTCAAAAGTGTTATTGCTTATATGCGTTGCTAGTGAGTTGTTGGAATAATCTAAGCAAACTTTTTCCCAAGTTATCACAAGATTTTATGCAGCTTTTGCTTACAATATCTAAGAATAAATTAGCCTACCTTCTTGGACACCATTTCCAAAATCAACTTTAAAATTTAACTCTTCGCTGTCCATGTTCCTTGCGTCTACCGTAACTTTGCCAACTACTGGAACTCTAAAGGTTACACCATGGCTTTTAATGTACTCTTCTACTCTGGCTTCATAGTCCCCAGCACTTCTGGCTTCGTCCGATCTATATGAGTTTTTGGTTACTTCTATGTCTTCTGAAACCTGTAATTTAAACTGGTAATCAGTACCGAGTTAACTACCTGCATTTAAAAGTACGCGTAACTTTTCCAAACTAACACACATAGTGCCTTAAAAACATAAATAAAATTTTGATGAATCCAAAGGTTCACAACATTAAGCATTATTAAAAGTTAAACAATTATCTATTAGGAAACAAATTTCTTTACCTATCGTAATCCTAAAACATTTTATTATTATTCTTAATTTCAAGTCCTTGAGGTAAGTATTACTAATAATTTACTTGTAGGTAGGTATTACTAATAATTTACTTGTAGGTATGTACCTTGTAATTGTCTTTTTCCAGGAAGCCGTCCAAAAAGGCCATGACTTGTTCTCTAAAATATCCAATGGGATCATCTTCCAAGCTAAGGGCTTTACTTTCGTTCACAGGGCTGGCGTAGGCCAAGGTCGCGAAACAAAAACAAAGAATTAACTTCATAGTGGGGTCCGCAAAACGACAACTAACGGAATGACACTAAAAAAATTATAACCTAACGTTTTATACGGCTATTGAATCGGAAGTAACGTATTGGAAATCAGTGTATTTCGGTCGAGATGAATTTGGGAAAACAATGGTCTAAAGAGTGGCCTGCATTCGATCAAAATGGAGGTGTGATCAAAAACTTCGAGTAGGCTTTGCATATTAAGTTGCCGTCTGGTTGAAACTGTTATTAGCGTGTGTTTAGGTTTTAAATTAGTTTTTAAATTTTGTAAGTTCTGTAGTAAATTTGTATTCAAAGAGTTACGACTTAAAGGATGCGAAAATTATAAAAAATTGGAACGATTTTACTTTTTGTGCGCTACATTTTAAAGTATGTTTTGGTATTTCTATCCTACAGTCTTTCTTAATGTAATCATCATAACAAAAACATTTTATGTAAAAAAAGCCAAGTACGCGAAAATGGTATTCCGTAAAACCGAACCGAACCGTAAAAAGAATTGGGTTAAAATTAAAGCCAAGTTCTCCAATACAAATATCAAAATGAAGGATTCTTACTAGTTTGGAATTGGAAACCTCTTTTTGTTCAATTTAACACTGTGCCTAAGAGTCATTTGCAGCCTAATAGCCCAGTTTAGAAAACCATTTCCAAACTAGTAAGAACCCTTCATTTTGAAATTTGTATTGGCGAACTTGGCTTTACTTTTATCTCAATTCTTTTTACGCAATACCATTTTCGCGTACTTGGGTTTTTTTACATGATATGTTTTTGTTATTATTTTATCATTTTTTAAAGGATTTGGTTAATATTTAAGTTTTAAGTAATAAAATATGCGGAATATTGTTCAAAACTTTTGCAATGCTTTATTAAAAATTTTCAGGGTTTTAATTTTTATTTTATGGTTTTTCCATAGTTCCTTGACTTCCAAAGCTCAGCTATCTAGCGTTTCTGAAAGTGAGAAATCTTACTTTTACATAACTTTACATTTATAAGGGAGGGAAGGAAGTTAAAATTTTGGGGTTTTTCAATTTTTACATCAATTTATATGGATAGGGAAGGGGATTAAATCAGAATTTTGGAATTTTTTTCAAGGGCTTGGCCATAATTTCTATAAGTCTGCCAAATTTCAGCTTTGTAGCATGTCTGCAAGTACAGTACAATTTGATGATCTATACAAGAGTGAGTGAGTGGCAATTTCGACGTTTTTTGAAATTTCGTAACTACTTTACTACTTCATGAAAGTCCATGAAACTCGGAAAGGTTGTTAACTCTGTAAAGATCTATGACTGCGCAAAGTTTGAGTTTCGTAGCTCATTCCGAAGTAGAGTTTTAGAAAGGTCAAATATGGGCTGAAATGTTTCAAGAAAGGATGGTACAGCAGATTCCGCGAACTTGGCGGGGCACTGCCTTGCCCCCAAATAACATATAGGAATTGTGTGACTGTGAGTCGATTGGCAGTTAACAGGGCCGTCGCTTGACTACCCAGGTAGCAAGGGGTTATCAAATAACGTCTCTTTTTCGTTGAAAAGCCATCTACCAAAAAATGTTGTCTTTAAGGCGTCAGTTATTTGATGTCTTTTCGTTGTGTAGTTTTTGACGTCCGAAACACGTCATATATTGGTCACTACCCACACTGCACACTTGGTCCAAGGGACATACACTCATACTTACATAGATGGTGCCCCAGTCAGTACTTTACCGGATTTATACGGAATGTGGGGGTACGTATGTAAAATAAATTAAATATTAAATCAAGTCAAACTTCGAGGCTTCTTTCGCTTCAAGGTGAAGATGTGTAAGTCTAGGTTTAGGTCTATTTTGATCTTTACCTCACAGAACACCGCTGTAACTGTTCCAGTACTTCCAGGTCTTAGTCACAGGTGTGTCTAAGTTTCCTTTAGTGTTCTCAACTGCAGGGAATATTTCATATATTCAGACGAGTTTTAAAAAAGTCATAAATAGGTTTGGGTCTGTGTGTGTGTCTGATGGTCTGAATTGGTCCCCCCCCATATTGCTGACGTCTTTAAAACGGCTAAAAATGACGTCATTTTGGGTGTGCCTTTTGAACGTCATTTAAAGGTCATTTACACGTCAGGTTGGAGACGTCAATGGTCATTTAAAATGATCTGTTTTTGACGTTTAAAAAACGTGACCTTGCTACCTGGGTAGTGGCAGCCTGGAGCAAGATAGAGAATCTGCCACCCTCCCCCGCTTTTTTCCTCACTGCTGAAAGCTTTTGTGTCGACTGAGCCTAAAAAAGTAATTTACAGCAAAACACAGTAATATTTTATTTATTTATTTTATACATCTATTTTTTTAAATCGAATTTAAAGTATAATCCCCCTTCCTTTTTTTACGGGAGTCAAAGTAAAGCCCGTCTTATTAAAAAACAAAACCCAAATTGAGATCGGTTTAGCAGTGGCGCACCCAGGAATGTGTCTTGGGGGGGGGGGCCCGACAGCCACGAAGCGCGCCCTCAAAAACTTGCGACAAAAAAAAAAAAGGTCATCATGTCTTTTCGCAACTACGCCACTGCTTGGGGTTGGGGAGGGCCCGAAGCCTCCTGACGCGAATTCAACTATTAGCCTTTAAATTTTGAAGTTTTGAATTTTTGTTTTTGGTTACTTGACAGAGTCGGTTTGAACCCATTCCTATTGAAAAAACCTAAAATTATCATCCCCCCCATCTCACCCAGATCCTGCAAAATCGCGCAAAGCAACCTTGAGTTTTTACAAAACGAAATTCTTTAAATTTTCAGTTTTTGTGAAAAAACCTCGGAAAAAATAATCAAGCTGTGACAAAAACTGGTGCTAATTAAAAAGTTACACTTTATGTTAAAGTACTTGATATTTATTTGCTTACTAATGCGTATCAAAACTTTTTAGGTCGCTTGGAAGTTGAAAATTGTCAAAA
The DNA here is from genome assembly GCA_963576565.1 of Aspidapion aeneum. Classification (NCBI taxonomy): domain Eukaryota; kingdom Metazoa; phylum Arthropoda; class Insecta; order Coleoptera; family Brentidae; genus Aspidapion; species Aspidapion aeneum. The sequence goes on from OY755042.1 coordinate 17,198,268, forward strand.
ACCTACGACATGTCAAATGCAACGTTTCAACAAATTTATTTTAAAAGTGCATTTCAATTTATTTTGGCAATGCCTGTACTACCAAACTATATGACTCCGCGTTCGGTTTAAATCTTAAAGTAATCGACTCGCTCGCACTGTTTATATACAGTTTTAGTCTTATGTAAAGTTCAATTTTAAGCTTTAAAATTATAAAAAAACGATAAAATCAGATTGACTAAAGATTCATGGGGCACAAACTTTTTCCCATGTTAAAAATTAACCAAATATTTTTCTATCCTTCATTTTCCGAAATTCGTTGACCCCATTTTATTTAGCTATCTTTTTCTATTCTGCTATAAGTTCTCTAAATACAGTCGAACCTCCCTAACTCGAACCTCTATAACTCGAATCTCTCTATAACTCGAATCTTTTAAGTGGTTCCTTTTCCTATTTTTATATGTATTTTAACCTCTTTAACTTGAACTCTCCATAACTCGAACTGTTTTGGTTGTCCTTCCTTTCGAGTTAGAGAGGTTCGACTGTAGTTATAGTTGTTGTCGAGATATTACGTCTTAAAATAAGATACTTAGTGACCTTAAAATACATATTACATCTTTGAACCGAAAGTTCGTTCAAAAGTAACAGGCGACCTTTGGCCGACCCCAAAATTGACCACCTGGAGCGGCTGCTCCTCTGCTCCACCAATTACGACGGCCCTGCAATTGCACAATTTTAAGTCGCTAGGACTTTGCCTTTAATTTGAGTAGGAGCACAAAGTAAACTTTGTGCTAGGAGGGTTTGTACGCCAGTTAATATCGACATATAAGAGTGCGTTCGAGTAGGCAACCCGTCCATTTTTCCGTTCGAGTTGACGCTCGGAGCACGCCCTTTTGCATTCGAGATGCCACCGAGTGAACCCTCGGGGCACGCTCGATATGACCCGAGCTTCAGGATGGAGAAAAGCGGGCGTATTACATAACCCTACTTTTTTATACTTTCAAACTTTTGTTTACATTTTTTTACGACTGTTTTTTTACTGTTTTTGTTTGCTGTAGATTTATGTTTCCAAGATTCTGAGGGCGATGAAGAAGAAAGTCTACCAGATGATGCTCCAAATTTGCCGCGGTGCGGAGCGCTAAGAATTATCCGCGATTGCCCAGTGAGGCTTTAACCATCGGCCAGCGGTTCTGTAACCAAATTCTGGTGGGTAATGGCAAAGCGGCGACTATAAATAAGGGTACAGAAAAAAATCGCGTAGGAAAAAAGCGCACAGAAAATATTCACACAGGAAAAGAGCGCACACATAAAAAAACACACGCACTAAAAGACCACACAGGAAAACTATACCTAAAATGAGAATTTTTGGCAAATAAAAAAAATCATGAAATAAAATAAAATCAAATAAATACATTATCTTAACTTTGCCCATAAAAGAGGAAAGTTATATTGACTATTTCCTTCAGAAAAAGATTGACCATTAAATCAATGTGACTGGCAGATTTCGACCAAAAGGGAACGAATTACAGCGATAATTTGCACTAGAGTAAATTATCGGTAATTTGCACTAAAACAAATTATCGGTAATTTGCACCAGAGCAAATTATTACTGTTTTCTTCCATAAAAAGCCCATTTTATTTAAACTTTTTTTTCAAATTTATGTCGCTTTTTTTATTTATGTACATCTAAATTGGACACTTTTGATAGTAAACGCCCATTTCCAGAGGAGCTAGAAAAAAACTAACATATGTTACGAGCCCGAATTTTGTAAAAAAATGAATGCCGAAAACCGCACATCGACATCTTGAACTACTTACAAGATACAGGGTAAAAATTAAAGATAATAAAGTAATCATCTGAAAATTATTTTATTTTTTTTATTTTTATCTGTATAAACCTAGCATAAAACCCCCATAAAAAAGAAAAACTTGAAAGAGTCCAAATGTGCGAAAAATACCCTATAAATAAACCGCGTGATCAAAGTGTCTTTTTCTCCCGCAACAAATTGTTGCCTTGCTACACTCATGTATAAACTTAATGGCGATTTTAATCTAGGGTTTTTTTATTTACAAACAGTTTTAAATTGCAAAAATAAACAAAAATTTTTTGCCAAAAATTTTGGGTTAGAAATTCGTAACCGGGGCGTTCATTCCGTGACGTCACTACGCCCCGCTCGCTATATAAAGTATTTAAAACTTTTGTATATATTCTTAGGATCTTTGAGAGTAGTTCTTCCCCAAGTGCAATACTGAATTTCCATTCATTTAGCGTTACCCAAAAAGTACGTGTACGAGAACAGTGTTACCTTCGATTAAGGGGGGGATGAGAGAGGGAGAAGTAGGAAGAGAGAGGGGGAAAAAGGAAAATGGTATTTGGCAAAAAAGTCCTAAAGCGTGAAAAGAAAGAATTTTTGAAATCGCCCTATATTTGATATAATAATTATGCGAATATGGTTTTTTAAGAGGGTGGGGGAAATGACAGAATGGGAGATGGGTGGAAGCAGGGAGGACCACAAAGTAATTACAACAAATTAGAGGGCATTTGCAATGGGTTATCAAAGGTATTTCATTAAAATCGCCTGAAATTTAGGTAGTTTGTATGCCTTAAAGCCGACATCATGTGACAAAATGGCGTCTAACGACCGCCATATTGACTCCTGTTTAAAAAAATATAGCGTATAGCACTTTGGGGATCAGTAGCCATGCAACGACACCTTTTTCGTCAAAATCGGTTCAGCCGTTTAGCATCTAGCGCGACACAAACATTAATATTTACATACATACATACATACATACATACACACATTGGCGTAGCGAGGGGGGGGCCAGGGGGGGCCTGGCCCCCCCTGAAGTCCCTCAGGCCCCCCTAAGATATTTTAGGCCTCCCCTACCGACTACTATTAAAAGAACATGACGCTGAAAATACATACTTTTCTATTATTATTCGGGAAATATTCAAATAAAATAGGTGCATTAAAATTTAAAATCATTCAGATAATGTTTACATTTCAGGAAAAAGCCCTTGTCTTGCGGAATTAGGTTTTTTCTCTTTAAATTATCGGTAACTTTTCTGCACTTATGCAATTTCCCGAAAATATTTTTTAAATTTAAACATAATTATGCATATTGAATATTTCATACATATTGGCGACATCTTGTAAAATAAGTGTTATATAAGTTAAATTTCGCATTTAATAAAGACAGCAACCTTTGCCCCTCTGTTTCCGAAATCGGGTTGTAGATGTCGTAAGGTTATAAAAGACCTTTTTAAACTGTTTTTCTAAAATAAATATAATAATCTTTTTAGTTTTTTTGAGGTTAGCGTTTAGTGTCTTATGAAAATTTTCCGATTTTGGTGACAATTTCATAACCATTTTCATATTAAGTTTTCCCACGTCGTTAAATGGAATAAATTCGTCGAGCAATACCGGGAAATTTTTAATATTAATACTTCTACTCTAAGAGCAGAAATGACCGTTTTAAAGAATTGTATTTTTCGGTTAAATCAAACTGTTGGTCATGATTCTATCAAACAACATATAGCAGAAACAGCAAACCTCTACCAACTTTTTAAAGTTGCGAGTATTCTTCCAATTTCAAGTGCAACTTGCGAGAGGTCTTTCTCTGCCATGAGGAGAGTTTTTAATTGGCTTAGAACAACTATGACTCAATTACATACTTCCTGTGTATAGGTACATATAAATAAGTTGGTAAATGTATTATTAAATTTGTTATATTAAAATATTAGAACATTTAATGCGCTTATTTTTTTTTATTCATTGCACACTTTGCACGACTCTTTAAAACCTATGTTTGCTTTTTGTTCAAGATAGACCGGGGCCACGGCCCCCCCTGAAAAGCAAGGCTAGCTACGCCAATGCATACACATACTTACATACATACATATCCCAAGCTAAAAACATTACCCTTCCTTTCGCAACGCTGCAATTAGGTAAAAATGCTAAAAAGTTAGAATTCCGAATGGGTTCAGCCAGAGTAATTAAACTTGACGTGTATAATCGCCTTCACGTACTAAATTTTTAGGTGCTAAATTACATATTTGGCCCTGGTAGGCATATTGGGGCAATTGCACCTGTAGATCTAGGTCCAACTAAATTGGTAGTTCAGATAATCACTAACAGTTCCTCTATGTAAAAAAAATTATCAAATCTGTTAATAAGAATAAATTAGAAGCAAAAATTTTTGTCATTAACGATACAAAAAAATTAAATGACCTATAGCCCTAGATCATCGAAATTGTTCCAAAATGGTCGGCTCGACCACTTCTTAATTTTAAATAATTTATAATTTGCCTCCGGCCCCTAGGAGCTGTAAGGGCCCAAAATCTTATTTTGACCTCACTTCATCTGAAATCGCTTTTTTTTTCTCCTGAAAGGCCATATTAACCGCTTTAAATATTTTTTTTAATTAATAGGCCTGTAGGTTCATTCATATAGGCTACTAATTTAATGACACCCAGATGTGGACGTGGAAAAATGTAGAAGTTATAAAGGATATTCTAGAAACACATTTTGCCCCCACACTACTCTTACGGGCTATATATGTAATTTTTTTTGGCAGCTGAAGAATCAGCGCTGGAAGGTTGATACGCAAGCCAAGTTTTATTACTCTAGCTTAAATCGTTGAGAATTGAAAATATATTTACAGATAAATCCTGTCCATGTTGATATTCTACCTTTTTAGCATTTTTATGTGTGTGTACATGTCAGGCAGTGTTGGTTCCCACCAATTAGTAAGGGAACGTCCTTAAATTACGTAACGCAAAAATTTAGGATTTTTGACAGCCCCACTCCCCCCTCGTAACGCATTTTCAAGAAAAAACACAATAAAAATACATTGAGTGTAGCGCAAGGCCAAACCCCCCCTCCCCGCCTAGAACGTTACGTAATATAAGGACAGTCCCTAATTGACTTGACAGGTGTTATAAATCGACGGAAGACGCTATGGCCTCCTACTCTAAATTCTATAATTAGGTATTTACTACAATGTTTTTATTTGTTTTCTGAAATATCAATGCAGGGTGAGTGAAGTGGAGGTGCAGCTGCTCCATGCGGCCGATTTTGATGGCTGCCAAAGGCCGTTATCAACTTCTAATTCAAGATAATTGTCAAGAGGTCATGCGGTGGCCGCCACACTTAGTTTCGATTCAAAGATGTAATATGTAGTTTAAAGGTTAAAGTTGGACATTATTGCAACCGAAGTTCGGAATAGTAAGATAAGATGTTATTACACTCACAGAGACAAAAAAAAATTAATAAATGGAATCCCAAAAGAGAGACTAAAAAATAAGATTACGGACTACGATTGCATTAGTCAAAACATACTTCGTCACTTTTTAATATATATATCGCAGTAGCTCTAAAAAACTGGAAACTTAAAGTACACAGCATGAGAATACAACTTAACGACAGATTAACCATATACGCAATGCAGTTTGCTGACCACCAAGTTATAGTAGCTAAAGAAGACGTGGAGTATATGATGATAAAGCTATCGGAAGAATACCAAAAGTGGCGGTTAACAGTGAACGTGGACAAGACAAAGTACTTGTGTATTGGAAACGAATCAAGTGAGTTACAACTAGACAATGGACAAACAATATCTCTATGCAATGAGTATGTATACTTGGGTGTCACATTTGATAAGACAGCAACGGACGGTTAAGAACTAGAAAAAATAATATTAAAAGCAAAAAAAATTCTTGGATGTCTTAACATTATTTTATGGAGCAGAGAAATAAAAAAGAATGAAAAATGTAACATATATGAAACAATGGTGAAAAGCACGCTGTTTTATAGAATAGAGACCTGTCGCGTAACAGAAAAATACAAAAAAAATAGAAAGTGTCAAAATGGATGCAATAAAAAGATCCATGAGAATATCTAGAACAGATCATGTAAGAAATGAGATTATAAAAGAGAGAATGGGAATCGAGGGCATAACGGATGACACCACTAAAAGGCAACTGATCTGGTATGGCCATGTACAACGGATGAACGACGAGATATTACCAAAACAGGTCCAAGAATGGCAACCAATAGGGCGCAGAAAAAGAGGGCGTCCTAAACTAGAATGGCAAAGGTCAATCGAAAGATCAATGAGTCAAAAAAATCTGACAGAAGATGATTGTCAGGACCGAAGAAGGTGCAGAATAGGCGTCGGACAACGTAGAAAAAAGTTTTAAGCTGACATAGTAGTAGTATACTTCGAGTTAACATGAAGATGCTTGGACATAATATAAGCATAATAGCAGCCTATACACAATCAGATGACGAAAGAGTAGCCACAAAATACCTGGGAAATAAATATGCTTGGCGATTTTAATAGTCGAACTGGTAGTTAAACCCAAAGCAAACTGGTAGGGCCATTTGGAGAGAAGTAACAAATGACAATGGCTGAGCACTGCAAAACTTCAAGTTTGAGACAAATCGGTTTAAAAATCAAAAAATCCGCCATTGTCTGTCTGTCTGTCTGTATGTCTGTCTGTATGTATGTCTGTATGTCTGTCTGTAACGACCAACGCGCATAACTTAAAAACCGCATGCCCGATTTCAATGAAATTTTGTACCTAGGCTGGGTCTTGCGTCGAGATGGTCCCATTTAAAAACAAACAAAATCCATTGAACACAAGCCAAATAAAAGTGTGGGGGTAGATTTCAAAAATTTGAGTTTATGTGAAAATATGGCGTGTGTGATATAAAACGAAAGGTAATTGAGTCTGGAGTTAAATAAAATACATTTTAGTTTTTTTTTTAAAAGGGTTGGGGTAGATTTCAAAAACTAGAGTTTACGTGAAAATATGGCGTGTGTGATATCACACGAAAGGTAAGTAAGTCCGAAGTCAAACAAAATACATTTTAATTTTTTTTTTAAGGGTGGGCGTAGATTTCAAAAATTTGAGTTTAAGTCAAAATATGGCTTGTGTTGTATCAAACGATAGGTAATTTAATCTGGAGTTCAATAAAATATATTTCAGTTTTTAGTTATGTTAGCTCACACGTACACTATGCCTATAGTACCTAGTGAGCTTAGGGGCGCATACATTGGCAGAGTATTTGAATCGTTTTTCAGGACGGTTTTTCAAAATAACTTTTTTATTTAAAATCTGTGTTTGATGAGCTCCTTTCACGCTAAACACATATGGTCACCCTAGTTAAGAATGCTTCTTAATCACACAAATTAATGTACTCGTAGGAGTGTGATTTTTATCATGTTTATATTAGATTTCTTTGGTTTCAATTTACAAATAAATAAATAAATAAAGTATTCTAAAGTAGTTGTCTAATTATGCAAATAACTTTTGTACGCCATTTCTGCGGCCCTCTTGTTTCGATACACTGGATAGTAAGGTACTGGCAAAGGAGCTGCAATTGGTACAGCTTGAGGAAGGTAATCAATATGATGCGGTTCCACTACATGGTGGTCTACGACTGGCTGCGCGTAGTGAAGTACTTCGTACGACTAAAAGAAAAAAAATGCATTATTAAATTTTTTATAAACTATATACTCATGTATATGGTCCCGATAGGCACAAGAGAATATTCTCTTTGCATATTCCGCATGCACACACGGTGTACACGAAAGTATTATTATTGGGAATTTTTTCAAAACGTACCATTTATGTACAGTCGAAGACTTTTTAAATTGCCGTTTTATTTTTTCTGGCAAAATTAATCAACTAAAGAAATCAAAAAAAAAATAATTTTAAAATATGTATGTATACAGACAGAGGTAAGGTTCACAACTTTTTTGTTTTGGTTCAAACTACTTTTTCAAATAGGAATTTTTTTTATTTTCCAGGGCGGAAATTTAAAAAGTCCCCGACTGTACCAGGTATGTCCTTTTGGTATATTTTAAAATGCACATTAGAGAATATACTTTTAGTATATACTTGATATATTCTTCTGGTATAATCTAAAAATAATATTCCCGAATATACTTTTAGTTTATACCTGAAATATTCTTTCAGTTTAATCTAAAAAGAATATTATAGAATATGATTTTAGTTGGTTTACGATATATTTTTTGGTATATTCTAAAATGATTATTAAAATATATGCTTCTAGATTATGTCTAATATATTATTTTAGTATATTCTAAAAATAATATTTAGAATAACATTTTAGTTTATACCCAGCTTATTTTTTGGTATATTCTAAAATAAATATTAGACAATATACGTTTAGTTTTGTTTTAGAAAATCTTTTGGAATATTCTAATATGAATATTAGAGAATATACTTTAAATTTGTGCCTGATATATACTATTAGTATATTTTTAAAATGATATTCTAGAATATCATTTTAGTTTATTTCCGGTAAATTTTTTTTCGTTAAATAAATATTAGTAGTTACATGTATACCTTCAGTTTCTTGATTTATTTTTTTAGTATGTTCAAAAAAAATATATTCTAGAATATAGCTTCAGTTTATTTCCGGTATATTCGTTTGATATATTTTGAAATGAATATTAGAGAAGATAGTTTCAGTTTATATACCTAAAACATTCCTTTAGTATATAGGGTGTACCAAATGAAAGCAACTACATGGGGATTTCGGAAACGGTAAGAGATACGAATTTGTTTAAAAAAAAAAAAGTTGCGCTATTCTAAGCACAATCAGATGCCGTATCAAAATTAAAAATATCTACAGGGGTTTTTAAAATGTCGAGCAACAACTAAAAATTGTGTTTTTTGAAAAATTGAAATTTCGCCGCCATCTTTCAAACAAATTTAATGAAATTTGGTAGTTTTATATAAGCAACTACGGCCAATTGAATGATCTTAATAGTTTTTTTCTAGGCGTTCTCGTTTTTTTGAAACCATAGCCAACTTTGTTAATTCTTAGTACTCCCATATTGGATATATACTTCAATAAATAGAGCATAAAAAGAGCTTTAAAACCATGTATAATAAGCCTATCTTTGGATGACGGAAAATGTGAATTAAAAAAAAAAATTCACTTAGTTGGCTGTGAAACAAATGTCGTGGTTGTGTTTGTTGTTATACCTACGTAACAACCTTTCAAAACTTTTCCATTTATTTGGGGTAAGTTTGGATTTATTATTTAATTTGAAATAAAATTAAAAACCGATAACAAAGCATTAAATTGAATAAGAAAATGTTCGAAAATTCCACCGTTGTTATTCATGCAAATCCTGCATCGATGAATTGAACATGGAAAGGTTTCCCAATTTGGAAACCAATCTATATGAAGTCAATTAGGGTTCAATCCCAGCACAGGCAATACCAATGTTTTCCAATTCGGAAATCTTCCCATATTAAACTCAATTGGCAGTGTAACTCTAAAAATATCACAATTTATTGAGAAACTTTTAAACTATTAATGAAATATTTAGCAAATTTTTGAAAGATGGTTATGTAGGTCTGATAATAAATACAAAAACGGTATTTATTTACAGCCACAAGTCACACCTTTTTAAAAATAAATTCTATATACATGGTTAAAAAGTTTTTTTCCTACTTGCGAGCGTAAAATTCGATTTTCCTTAAAGGCGTGCCCGAACTCCGCAAAGCGTCGTTCGGGCAACTGCCGTCGCGTGCGTAAAAGGATCACTTTCCGCACTAGTTAGTCAACTATGGCGGCTGTTAAAAATAACAAATTTGACTTACTAGGGACATTTTGGGTCAGCTAAAATAACAGAAAATTTGCCAGCAGGTATTGTTATTGTTACTAAGAATAACGGTAACATTGAGGACATGAAATATTGATTTTGGAACACTAAAGAAAAGCATAATACAAAAGTTAATTCAGTAGTTTCACACTCCTTTAACTTTTTGTTTATTTATATTTGTTTATTTATTTTTATTAGATTTATGGCTTTTTGCAAACTAAACTACTAAATTTTAGTAAAAAATTCGTCTGGATTAAAAAGAACAATACAAAACTAACCTTAAAATATAACGGTAATATTAAAGGCCGGCCACCGTAAACACCGGGCGCCGTTACCGTAAATAGCAAAAGAGGAGCCAGAAGCTACTAATGCGCAGACTCAGTAATAACATTAACGGTAAAAAAGTGTAAAATACGCGACCCAAAATGTCCCTTTTATCATCATTCGTTTAGCCGTAGTCGCTAATAAAAGACTACCAAGTTTTATTGAATTTGTGAACAGGATGGCCACGATATTAAAATTTTGCTAACAAAACAACTTTTAGTTCTCGATATTTTGACAACCCCTGTAGAAATTTTAATTCGGATATAGCATTTGGCTTCAGTCGGAGTAGCGCTTTTTTTTCATAAACTGTATCTCTTACCGTTTTTGAAGTCCCCATATTGTTAATTTACACTTCTTGAATCTGGGACATCATCTATAGGGGAGATATGATCAAAAATACTTACTGGCGGCTTAGTGAACTTGGAGAAAATGGCGATTGCACCGGTCAACACTAAAGAAATAAGGCCTAATGTAAGTGCTTTCCATGTTTTAAGAGCAATTAAAGTGAGCGCTAAGGGCACCAAAAACGCTGTTTTGAACTTCAGTCCTAACAAGAAGGGAAATATGACTTTCTTCACAATTTTTGAACGGCCTAAAATTTAAAAAAATTCAGTTAATATAAACCTAAAGAAAGTAATCCACGGAACTTATTTTTCGCCTACATTTGGGGATATATGTTTATTACTTATTGCAAAACCAGTAACTAACACAAAGTTATCAAGACCTTTTTGTTTCATACAATCGTCCACTTCAATATTAGGTATACTTAGATTTGGGTTTTTTTCCTGCTTAATCAATTTTTTGTGTTTGTTTAGTCTACGAATAAGCGTAAGCAACTTGGACTGAAGAAAAATACAGGTTTGTAATAAAAGTTGTCTGGCCTTCATTTAAAGAATTTATTTAGTGGCAGATCCAGGGGGGCAGAGGGGTCCGGTTCCCCTCTCTCAGACATAACTTATTTTTTAGTTTAGTAGCAGTTTTTTAAAATTCTCCTGCGGCGCCATAAATCTCCTTTAGATTCAAAATTTTACACCTCAGACCAATCAAAAACCCCTAATAAAAATATTTTAATGTTTGCTGCCTCTATTTATATTTAGGTTTATTTTTTACAACATGAAGGTGTTAGGCCAAAAAAACGTCTTTTCTATTGGCTGCCAGTACTTTCCGCCAGTAACCTCTCGTGGGTCGTGGAATATGCGGTTAAAATATTGACGTCTAATTTCGGGAAACCCTGTATAAGCAGCATACATTATTAAAGGCTAGAAAAATTACATTCTGTCAAAGTTTATAGTGTCTACTTAATTTCTTGGATTCTTATATATATTAAACTATTTCTCGCTACTATTACTTAATTTTCCTTTTATGAAAATGCACTTTGACCAATATTTTTCAATTATTTGAAACTGTTTAACTTTTTATTTATTACTTGTGGTTTGTTACATATAACAGTACAGTGGCCTATATAGAAAAAAGGTTCGGGGTGGGCCCATGACAGTTTTAGGGGGGGGGGAGCGAGACCCCATCAAGACGTATTTTATGCTATTTTATGTTTGTATTCATGAAATATGTGGAAAATATCTAAAAAGTTTTTAGTTTTGAGGGGGGGATCCGGGCCCCCCTTATATACGCCACTGTAACAGTACTCTTTGGGCCTAAGTAAGTAAGTTTGGTGTATGTTAACTATATGGCTTTCATAAACAAATTTTTATCTACAAAACTATTTATTGATTGATTTCTTCTTTACCAGGAGCGGTTCCAGACTTTAGAAAAAGAGGGGGGGATTTTTTTGTTCAGGTGTGTAGTAGACCAGAATGTGCCTCTTATATTTGGAGTTTTCTGGACAAAAGGGGAGGCAATTGCCTCCTCTGCCCGCTTACCGGGACCGCCACTGTATTTACCAACTAAAAAGACATATTATATTTTATTTAACATTAGCTTTTTTAACAAGGGTTTTGTATTCTGTGGCAATAAAGCAAGTGCAGATTTAAACGGGGGGGGGGGTTCGCGTGGTAATGACCCCCCATCCACCCCTAGAAAAATAAGCACTCTTTGTTAATAATTAAGGGAAAAGCAGGAGAATTATCCCTCTATTATCCCTCTATTATCCGACTATTACTCTCGCCCCCTAGATTTTGACCCAGTGAGAAATATTTTGATGCATAATAAAAACTAATTGATTTATTTTCGCAGTCCTAGTTTTTAAAAAGTAACTTACCGGTTGCTGCTAGTGGAACCTGAATGGGCTCTGCTTGAAAGGTTCGTGGCACCAAATTGCCTAGAGGTCCATCCGGACGTAACAGGGCTGGTGGTTTAGCAACTAGATTGTGACTAACTAAGAAGTCGTCTACTCTATCCAAAATGTCTCTATTACTCCTTTGCATCTATAAAACAGTTTATTTTTAGTTTAAAAAAATCAGTGCCTTATTGCCTTCCAAAATTGCTTGGAAACAGCTTAAGTCGCAAGGAGATACGGTATTTTTATCAATACATTTAAGGAGAAGTTTCCAAATTATGCATTGTGAGAAAGTTTTATGAAAATTCTGTTTCTGAAATTTGATAATAACTTTTGTTTAGGCTAAAGCACGATTTTATTTAGTAAAGATTTTATTTGAAATTCATCCAGTTGTTTCACTTTAAAAATTAGCATCAAATTTAAAAATACTTTAAACAGCTATTTTGGAAAGGCGTAATTTATATTTAGCAAAACCTAGAAGATGACTAATTTTAAAACAAATAGATTATTATGATTAGGTTTAGCAGAAAAACCATATGCTTTAGCAAGGACCAACGAAAAAACTGAGCGAGCTGTCGTTTAAAGGAGAAGTATTATGTTTCCTACTACTACAAAAATTTTTAAAACGTTTATGATGACACTAAATACTAAATACCACCCGAACTGCACAACTTATATTTCCCGGGGGGGTTAAAAAGATTCTAATTAACAGTAATAAATATAAGAAGATACATACAGGGCAGATCTAAAGATCGAAACAAACAAGACTAACTCGTTACCACATTTGCAATATCACAGAAATCATTCACCAAAATCGAAACCATCAATTTAAAGTACTACTATTATGTCGGTTTAGAACGTTTTTCTACGTTGTTCGACGCCTATTCTCCACCTTTTTTGGCAATCTTTTGTCGTTCATCCGTTGTACATGGCCGTACGATATCAGTTGCCTTTTAGTGATGACATCCGTTATGCTTCCCTCGATTCCCATTCTCTCTTTTATGATCTCATTTCTTATGTGATCTGTTCTAGATATTCTCGTTGATCTCCTTATTTATGTATGTATGTATGTATTTTTCTGTTACGCGACGTCTCTATTCCATACAACAGCGTGCTTTTCTTAATTGTTTCATATATGTTAATTTTACATTCTTTTTTATCTCTCTGCTCCATAAAATACTGTTAAGACATCCGATAACCGTTCTTGCTTTTACTATTCTTTTTTCCAGTTCTTTACAGTCTGTTCCTGTCTTATCAAATGTGACACCGAAGTATACATACTTATTGCATGGAGATATTACTTTTCCATTGTCTAGTTCTAGCTCACTGGATTCGTTCCAGTATATAAGTACTGGGTCTTGTCTACGTTCACTGTTAATTCCCACTTTTGGTATTCTTCCATTAACTTTCTTATCATACACTTCATGTCTTTTTTATCATTAGCTACAATTACTTGGTCGTCAGCAAACTGTAGTGTGTATATGGTAAATCGGTCCTTAAGTTGTATTCCCATGCCGTGCACCTTACGTTTCCAGTTTTTTGGAGCTACTGCGATTTATATTTTAAAAAGAGTTGGAGAGATTCAATATCACTGTCTTAAGCCTTTTGTTACCAGGAATTCTTTTGAAAGTCGATTTCCAATATTAATTTTAGAATTTGATCCTTTTTATAGTATCGCTTTTATGTATGTATGATTGATATTAGTCTGCTTTAACACTGTCCATAATTTTTCAACTGGAACGGTATCATATGCTTTTTGTAGTTCCACAAAGGTAACATAAGACTCTATATTTCTGGCGCTCCTTTTCTCAATTACTTGTTTAAGACAAAAAACAATATCACTACAAGATCTGCCTGCACAAAACCCACTTTGCTCTTCTTCTTGTTCGTGAAAATCACTCTCTATTAGATCTCCAAGAATCCTACCGTACAATCAATCTACTTAGAGTACTGGTCACTGAAATTCCTCTCTAATTGTTGCAATCCAGCTTGTTTCCTTTTTTTATGTATTCAAAGTGCTTTTAAGAAAACTTTAGAAAGAAAAAGCAGCTAAGCTACTAAGTAAGAATTTTCTTATTAATCGTGTTGTTTACCTTTGGAATGTCCTAGAAGGCAACACAGTAACAGCAACAAGTGTAAACTCATTTAAAAACGATTAAACAAAGTGTTAAAACAGCAAGAGAAATGGTTCAATATAGTGCTCAAAAAAAAAACTATAAATACAACTAAACATTTAGCTTCATCGGGTTGGCCGCCTGCTACCGTAAAATAACAGAATTAAAGGGTTATGAATATTTACTCACATCAGCATCCCTGTAGTTATTTCTCACAATCGCTAAGTCTTCAGTAAGTTTAATCACGGGACTATCCGAAATCGAATTGGTCCATCGCAAAGCTTTTGGTTTTGCACAGCTTATCGAAAAATCTTTTAAACATGAATGGTAAATATCACTAACAAGTTCAACTACAGAAGGGTTTGCTTGAGCAAAACTGAGCTTAATCAGTACTCCGAATAAAATAAATAAATATTTTACGCACGTCATTTTTTATTTTTTTTTTAAGTTTGCATTCAGTTAACCGACCGACGTGCGTACAAATTTGTTATGATAAGCATTATTATTACAAAGAAAAATTTATAGACTCGGTAACGGAAATTCAAAAATCAAAGCTCCATATTGGGAACTAAAGAATGCGATCAGTAGTGATGAATTGGTTACGCGCTTTTATTAAGGGCCTGACAAAAATGAAAGTGTTAAATATCGGGATTTTAAGAAGTTTTACACTACTATAGTTATAATGTGAAAAAATATAAGAAAAGTTAGAAGTAGAAATCTGCAATTTCTTAAATTCATGATTTCTTTCATAGTCCTAACTAAACAGAACGTAGTTTCAGGTGGAAAGTTTCGGTGGTCCGTGTAATAATTGTTTTTAGTGTTTTATTTTATATTAATAAGTTTTCCAAGAAAAATTCTGTTGGCCAATATAAGATTAGATTATCTTATGGCGACCGATAAAGGATCAAAGAATTAAAAACAAATATTTTTTAAAAACGTAAACCCAAAACTAGGCGCAGTAAAGAGACAATGAAGTCCCATAAAACACAGTAAAAGCGCCGAACCCTTTCAATTAATTAACATTATCAAAATAGTGCCGCCATCTTGGAGTTTCGATTATTGTTTCCTTTATTAGCAATTTTTTTATTCAGAAAGTACTTATTTTTTAAGAAATTGCTAATCACATGACCTTATAAACAAGTTCTCCGAGCTCCCTAGCAGTGGCGGTTCCTGAGGTAGTGCCACGGTGTCATGAAACTACCGTATTTCTCTTAAAAAACACGTTCTTTTATATTTGAAACATCTTTTATTTTTAATTTTATGCATTTCTTTTAAATTTATGTATGAAAATTGGTGACCCTGTGCAATGCAGTGGATCACACTCCGAATCGATGCGACGACGGCAAAGCGATGAATGGTCCACTGAAACCCAAAGTATCGTTCAACACGCTGCCAGTTTTCTCTTAGCTTCTTCGAATAGAGATAGATTTTATCTGCAGCCTATATGAGCGATAGTGATGATGGTCCAATGTTAGATACTTTAGCGTTGGTTAAATAGGAAAAATCAAAGAAATTTTGTGCCTGGCACAGGCCAGCAGTTAGTTGTATTACTCGTATGATTTTTGTGCGTGGAGCATGGATGTTATAATTTACGCCGTATACTTCAATTATTTTAAGTAATTTCATGGTGGAATTTGTGTGGGCATGGATAGGTATCATTAAAAAAAAATAGAATTAGAGACCCCAAACATATTTAGTTAGTTAGTAATGACTTGTGGGTAAACATTTGGGTACACCTCGATTTTTTTTTTACGGACACTAGCCGCCGCTGATACACACCCTTAAGCATCCCTAATATGCTGATTTCTTGCAATTATCATTTAAAATTAATACACAAAGTTTTTAAGTTATCAAAGCTATTTTCTTAGAAGCGAAGCCTTTTCCGAAAAAAAGTACAGTATATTTTTTTGTTGACAATTTGTAGTCTAGTCTAGATTGTCCTGACATATTGGATATATCCAAATATGTCAACATACAGGGACTCTAGATTATCCGTAAGACTTCAGGGCCGTTACAATTTTTTTGCAATTTCCGTAGAAACTAATCATATAACCATTAGAAACATAAGCAGAAGAGTTAAATAAGAAATCTAGGTTTTTTCCAAGGATGTATACCTTAGTCGTAATAGATTCGCCGCATGGAGAATTTGCCGTAGGCCGATTTGCCGCCAGACAATTCGCCGCGATAGTTTCTTAAAATTTTTATTTTAATGTTTTGTGTGTAGTAAAAAGTATTGTTTTCACAAATAAGTTTTGTAAACAAAAAAAAATCCGTTTTTTTTATATTAGTTTTTTAAAAACTACTATTGAGACAACATTTTTTTTTCAAAGAGTTTTTTTACAAAATGTTGGTGGTCTATAAACCGGTTAAATATATTTGCTATCAATTGACCGCGGTTAGGTTTAACACAGATTTTAATCTCCCAACTAGAGGACAGGTGAGTTCGTTGTACTCCCAGCTGCCCAGCAACATTCATAAATGTGGGATATTTACAGAAATCTAAATATCTAATGATTTTTTTTCTTAAAAACAAATTGAGGTGGTTAA
Source organism: Aspidapion aeneum (assembly GCA_963576565.1). Lineage (NCBI taxonomy): Eukaryota > Metazoa > Arthropoda > Insecta > Coleoptera > Brentidae > Aspidapion > Aspidapion aeneum. The sequence continues at coordinate 17,215,119 of OY755042.1, forward strand.
GAAAAAAATAGGTTTTTTTTTAGAAAAACGTACAAGTACGAAATGAAGCGATCTTCGTAAAATTCTCGAGTCTCAATCTACTTAAAATAATTCGCTCCAAGTATTCTTTTCCAACTTAATTTATTTTTAGTCGAGACTCAAAAATTTGACGAACATCGTTTCGTTTTGCATGCGTATAGATAGATTTAAAAAATATTATTAACTCCAGTTCATTCTTGGAGTTCTATAAAAAAACACGATTTTATATATAACCTTAAAATATATAATGTGCCATTAACGCTATTGATAAATCTAGAATGTTGTTAACAGAAATCTGCCAAATTATTTTTTACTTTTTAGTGTAACTTTTAAGGTACAAAAATATTTTTAAAAAAGTTATAGATCTTTTTATTGCCCATTACTTTCTTATTTAACATTTTTCGATAGATCTCAAATATTAAAAAAAAAAATTGTTTGTAAGCTAAATAAATATTCAAATAAATTTATTTCATATTAGAACAGATTAGTGCTTCCATAAAGAGGATCACTTAATGTAGCATTCCGTTTCCTAGCAGGTCACCGCGATTAATCGCGCTGGCTGTATAGGAAACAGAAAAATGCAAACGGGAACTTTCATTTACATTCTCGCCCTCAGTGAAGTTCGTGGTGCCTCGTCAAGAGTGTAATAACGGCTTATGAGAGAACTCGAATTTTCTTAACCTACCCCCCACCCTTTCTTTCGGCTTGTGCCCGGTGGATTTAACTGAGTTTTAAATGGGACTATCTGGAGTCAAAACCCAACCTAGTTACCAAATTTCAATAAAATTGGGCAAGTAGTTTTTTCGCGTGGGTCGTTACAGACAGACATACAGACATACAGGCAGACGACAGACAGTTAGACTAATTTTTGACATGATCCTCATAGCTCACACTACTTATAGTATAATACATGTGAGCTCGAGCTAATAAATAAAGACAATTGGAGTCCGAAGTTTTATGTGCAAGTTTCAAATAATGCAAACAAGTTTGGAAAAATAATTTTATTTAATAATTTAAATAAATAACAAAAAAGACAATTTGAAAAGCATCTAGAAAATAGTTATCTTCATCTATCTTCTATCTTCTGTACGCGTTGTAAGCCAAATCATTGGCAGAAAGAGCTCGTCCATACACAGGATGATCACTTATCACAGGGTGATCAATGTGATGATCAACATGTTGTGGGTAGTGTAGGACTTCATAAGTTGCGGCCTAAAATTAGTTTTTATTTTTAATACACAAAAAATATTACTTCATCATTCCGATCTTTTCAGACGACTCAAGAATGTAGATATAAGAATTGAAGGACATAGAACTCGGGGCGCTCACCAGATCTATAAAGAGTTGTAGTTGGTTTAATTGAGCACTTCACTTTTTGTCCCAAATATCCCCACAGAAATGGTTAAGGCTATTTTCGTCAAATTATTTTTATGTACTTGCCTAACCTAACCTAACCTAACATACCCAAGTACCATCTTCAATTACCTAAGGTTTTATAAATTTGTTTAAGTTTGGTTTCCAGTCCTTAAAAGGATGTTTAGATTTTTGGCTAAGCTTTCCTGGTTTTACAATATAGTTGTAAGTTATATTAAAGTAATTGGAGGAACCTGAGCAACAAAAGGTATATTAACTTACGAAAGTACTTTAATAAATTAGATGTAATATAATCAAAAGAACAGGATCTCTTTAGCTATACAGTGAATATCGGTTATAACGACATTGAACGGACCGGTTAATTTCGGCCGTTATAACCAAGCGTCGCTATAGAGAAAAAAGGAAACAAAATGGGACCCTAATAAATAATATGTCGTCGCTATGACCGATATGTTCATTACGTATTACCACAGTACGTATTTATAAAGGACCTCTTATAAAAACTTAAGTTTTTGATATTTATGAGAGTGTCAATTTTGTAGTCATCATTAGTTCGCTGTGGGACTTTAAAAATACCTAAACGTGAAAATGGCGATGTAACGTAAAACTCTTAAAAAATATTTTTATTTTACAAAATTTCTTGTAGAGAGAGTCAGTGGTACAGAAAAACCAGATTAAAAGAATACCTTATTTGATTTTCTAAGGGTTGCGCAAACGTTCTTGTTTTTTTATATGACTTGGATATAAGGGTTACCGCCACCACAACTAAAACATTTTAGGTTTTATTAGACGTTTGCTGCCACTTTTATATTATTCGTGTTTTAAGCGTTATAATATGGCTTTAAAGAACGTCCCCGCCACCTCGCTATAAAATGTTTGGGTTTGTAATTTGGTAGCCGCAAACTTCTAGCCACCCTTATAAAACATGAAACGTAACTTGGGTATGGCTAGAGGCCCTCTTATAAAACATGAAACGTAACTTGGGTATGGCTAGAGGCCCTGCATGTATGACATATTTTAAAGAAATTGAGACGCAACAAACCCATCACTGGAACTCACATTTTTTGGATATGTTATTTTCTTGTCAAGTTCAGTGGCGTTTTACTAAAATAACTTAAGTTTGTGTATCATTATGTATGTATTTTTTAAAAATCTCTTATTTTTAATTTCCAACGCTTATGAATAAACAAGGACGGAAGATCTTCTCTGTAAACAATGCTAGATTATATATACACTTCTTTGATTTTGACTTAAATAAATTTGACTTTGATAAGTTTGTCGCGTCTTTATTTCTTTAAAATAAGTCATACATGCAGGGTCTTTAGTTACGGCTAGAATAATTTGTCATTTTTGAATGTGTTAAGTAAAATACACAAAGAAAATAATAATGGTATCCGGATGGAAATGCTATTTTAAATGTATATATGGAACGTTGTTATTTCTAACCTTAGCTAACCAATAGAGATTATGGAGTTTATCAAAATAAGCAAGTTTGCTTATAAATATCTGTCTGGAAGTGTTCCATTTAGGTACCACCGCAAGTTCAAAATTAAGAGGAACAAGAAATTCATTGGTTGCAAAACGAAGAAACTTTCTTATTTTTATACCCTATACAACCTTCATCGGCTCAGCACTTCGTATAAAATAACCTTTTATTTTCTTCCATTTTCGACCCTTTTTAATGGTTTCTGCAATTTTTCTGTAATTTTAAAGGCCCTGTCAAATTTTCTACAATGTTTGGCTCTGGCTTTATTTATTTCTTTTATTTGAGGTTTTAAAATTTTTAATTTATCTTGTGGTTGATGATATCGTCACCTTTCTAATACCATCATTGCTCTCGACCGCTCACTGCTGCTGGAGCAGATCCCTGTGGGAGCAACTGCAAACTGATCCCTGATTGATCCAAATCCTCAATGGGGCGCTCTCAGCGGGATCTCCAACCAAATGCGCCTTTATCAGAAACTCAAAATTTTTGCTTTTATTTTTAAAAACATTTTTAAATAAGCAAAACGACGAATTTCACTCCATTTCTTCGTTGAACCGCAAAAAATTCTATAAATAATTTTTTTGGTTTTTAAAATTTCACCTAAGCGATAAAATCTCTTCCAACGCCATTATATTGAGCTTTCTACTAGGTTTTATATTTATTTTGCACTACATAAAAAAGAAACAAGAATGAAGACGCCAAAACACAATGAAAAGGGTAGGGTTATGCTTATTGTTTTAATCCAAACCCGTTGATCTGACTCACGACTGGAAACGTCCTTAAATTACCTAAACGCCCCCTCCCCCCTTGTAACGCATTTTCAAGATAAAACACATTAAAAAGCATTGTGTGTAACGCAAGGCCAAATCCCCCTCCCCCTATAGCGTTACGTAATTTAAGGAAAGACCCACTGACAGCAAGCAAGATCAATCCGCGCGAGACTTGTAAGTCTAATCTAATCCTATTTTTTAAATTTTGTTTTCATTTTTAAATATTTACCTATTAGCAAGTTTTTCTTACCTTTGGCTTTGTTATTTTGAATATTAACAGAGCCCCTGTCAATACTAATGACAAAAGTCCTAATGTCAAAGCTTTCCATGTTTTTAAAGCAATCAAAGCTAGCACAAGAGGCACTACAATGGCCGTCTTAAATTTGAGGCCCAACAGGAATGGCAGGATAACTTTTTTAACGATTTTTGATGAACGTCCTAAAAAGGAAAGTGTTTGCCTTATTCCTTTATCATAAAATGCTGTAAGGAAAATTTTTAGGAGAAGTAGATATCTACTGGACTATAATTTTTTTTTTCAAAAATACTACTTGATGAATATGCCGAAATTAGATAAATAATGTTTTCTTCTAATTAAGCATTCTGCTAATTTTACACGAATACTTATGAAGGCAAAAGATATTTTCTTGCTATTAATCAGTTAAATATCAATAATATTATTTTTGAAGAAATAAAAAAACTGTAAATATCTAGTTATAAGCGATTAAAAATTTTTTTGTAAATTTTTGCGCGAAATTTAGGATAAACGGAAAATTACGAATCTTCCCCTTGCCGAATCATCCCGACTCTCCCCTACAGTGAATTCCTTACCTGTGACAGCTAATGGTACTTTAAGTTCTTCAGCTTGAAATGATCTTGGAATAATAGCTCCTAATTCACCATTTTCATTAAGCAATGCTGGAGGTTTGGCTACTAAGTCATGTGATTGAATAAAATTTTCAAATTTCTCGAAAATGTCGTCTTCAATACCTCTTCCTTTCTAAAAATAAAAAAGCATTTACTTATATTTTAACATATGCTCAGAATATCGTATGTAAGATGCTACACGAGACTCAAATAATGAAGCAATGAACTAATCATACATTTGCTAATTGAGCTGATAAAATTTATAGCCAATTATTAGCAAAGGTCCGTTCGGTTATTCGTTTACTTGAGAATCTGACAAAAAGCGTTTAACTAAGAATCGTTTAAAAATGCCTTTTTATTATTCTGTTAACCAAACCTAACCTATCTCCAAAGCAGGATAATTATTGATCAATCGATGAGGGCCGATAGGAAAGGGGAGGCTGTTTTGCACTTAAAATCTTCTGTCAGATTTCCGCTTTTGAAGAACAAGAGGAATAACCAGTTTTTATCCGTATGTTATTCGATAACAAATGCCTTACATGTATCCTCTTAAATGCTACTTGCTTCGTGGCTATATAGCTTAGAACCTTGAGCGTTAACCTGGATGCATAATATATTTAAAATACAGATTGGTAATAAGTTTTAGGATCCATGGATGGCTTAGTGCGTGTAAGAGAGAAGTAAAAGAGAGAAATATATTTTGGGCGGTGCGCGGTGTCTTGTGTTACGCCCTTATTCGGGCTGGTAGTAGAGAAGTAGGGGAAACCGCCTTCACGATATTTTTGGTCATTCCGGTCGTACAACAACGGACGTCATTAATTTCCTCCCTCTACTTTACCCGAGCGCACAGAGCACAGCTATTGGAAAAGGGTTCTCTATCCTTTTTTCTTGCATACTACATATATTATACATAAGCAGTTGTTTTTATTTTACAAGGAGTAATAATTCCCAATGATTCCTAAAACTTTTAACCATAATGTATATAATATACTTTTATTCGTTCTTATAGAATCCGTATAATTTGTGGGTTAAAAAAAATCTTACCTCAACCTCTGTGGGGTTATCCTTTTTAACTACAACTAACTCTTCTGTAAGTTTAATTTCTTGATCATTTTCGACTTCACTCATCCACCTTAGCGCTTTGGCCTTTGCACAACTCACTGAAAGATCTTGCAAACAACTACTGTACACATCCTGAAGTACGTCAACTGCCGAAGGGCTGGCGAAGGTATTTCTGGATATAACTAATACTAAAGCGGTAACCACTAAAGGAAATGCAGTACGCGTTCGCGCCATTGTTACAGTATCAATACGAAGAAGTCAAATGGTAATAAAATTGTCCTTAAAATAAATTTATAGACCTATTGACCGACGGAAATAGAAACTGATTGGAAAAATTTGGGCTGGACGTGATTTGAGTTTAAAACAGTGCTAAGCGAAAGAAAGAATTTCTTTAATTTTGCTTTCTGAATAAGCAATTATCGCAAAATGAAGTAACTCTTTTGAATATTTAATTTTTAAATGAAACTTAATTTTTTTTTTGTGAATTTAATATAACTGTTATGGATAAATTAAAACAATTTTCAAAAAATTTTCACTAGAATAAAACAATGCATAAAAAACACCTAAATGCATAATACAACACCTATAACCCTATAAACTAACTTTTTAGCAGATTAAAAAATAAGTATATTATGAGACCTGGATTTTTTTTTGTAAGAAGAAAATAAAATAACATTTTTACTAACTGATGAGCACCCAACGGCTACATTCATTCAAGAAAAAATCTGCTTTCCTATGCACGAAGACGATATTTTCTTAACAAAAAAAAATTCTCTTGAACTGCTGTTTTCGTTGAAAATAAAAGTTGCCTTTATCCAAGAAAATTGATTTTTTTTTAATGGTAGTACAACCTTCTTGTTTTCTAGTATTATACCAAGACTTAATTAAAAAATATATCTTGGTTTAAAACAATGGGTTTGCGATAAGATCTTGCACCAAAAACATTGTTATCTTGTTTTAATATATAATTTTTCATCCGACGAAAATTAGAAAAATAAGTTTTCTTGATTGAATTATAGTTTGTTTTGATTTAAATAATCTTTTTTTTAACAGAAAACAATTAAATGCATCGAGTCGAAAGGATTATATGTCTCAAGTCAAGACGAAATTAAAGAAAGAACCTTTTGATTCAAAAACACTTTTAGATAGTCTAAAAATGATTTTTATTTTAAACAAGTAATTATTTTGAAATAAAAAAATTGTATCTAAAATTTTTTTAAATCAAAAGAATCTTTCTTTAATTTCGTCTTGACTTGAGACATTAAAATCCGTTTGACTCGATGCTTTTATTTTTTTTCTTAAAAACAAAGATTATTCAAAGCAAAACAAACTATAATTCGATCAAGAAAACTTATTTTTCTAACTAAATGTAATAAGTCAAAAATATTTTCAATTATTTTTTTTGTTTTAAGCTTTTATTTAGCATTTTTGCTACAATGTTTTTTTTATATTAACTTAAAATTACACTTGATATTCAAATTTACAAAACAAATAAATAAATAGGTATAAAGTAACACTATATTAATAAAATTTAATAACTATATAAATTATTATGTAAACACAATTTTTTTTAAAACATTTACTCACTTTTTTTGAGCAAGTCAAGATATTTTGACATATTTATGTTCCCATAACGTAGGGAATATAAATATGTCATGACGAAACCGCATTCTTAAAGAATTTATCTTTAGGAAAAGTACATATTAAAAAAATATTCATTTAAGAGATTATATAATTTACGAAGGAAATATTGATACCCTTGTCTTGTTTTAAAAACTAAATGCGCCTGTATTCTTTAGTGCAAGAAATTATTATTATAGTTATTTTGATTTAAAGCACATTGTTTCCATATTATTTAAAGCGTTCAAGATAATATTTATTTACATATCTTAATTCGAGAATAAGTCCCAGATTTTCTTTTTGTTTTGAGAATTTTCTATTTGCATTTTCTTAAGTTAAAATAAATTAACTTTCCATTGGAATAAATCGCCATTTTCGTTTTGAGATGCCGGATATTTTGAGCTAAAAAATTAAAAGTCTAGGCAAAGTAATGCTTTATTTGTGTTAAGAAGATATTAGTAATACATTTTATATCTTGCTTCAAAACCACTTTTTCTTCGCTAAAGGCAGTTTATTTTAAACCAAAACAATTTACCAAGACAATTATTTTTTTTCCAAAACAAGCGGTTTGCTCTGAAGAAAACATTTTGTTCAGAGACTTTTGCTTTTGAGTCAAGATAATTTTTTCAAGAAAATAACTACTTATCTTAACTGAAGAACTTCTTTTTTTCTCTGTAGCGATCATCGATTCGTACCTAATCGAGTTGGCTGTTGACGACGGTCTTTATACATGGTATGCGTCGAGACGAAAGAAAAGTTATAAAACAACCAAAAATTAAAAAAAAAAATATTAATATTTAAGATTTTATTTTATTGTATCTTTTAAGGGAGATTTGCGTGACTATGTGGCATTAAAGGTCATTTAAACAAAGGTATATTATTTTAACAAATACGGATAGCACAATTTAAAATGTGTAAAGCAGGAATTATTATCTGTTAACAATAAATTCATAATTTTATCCCAAACTGTTAACGAAATTTAGGCGCCCAAACTTTACCAACATTTACTGGATCTAGCTGTACTTAGTATCCCCAACTTACTAACTTTATATGCGAAAAGATATCCTTTTAACTCTTGCCAAAAATCACCCAAAAATTCTCGTACCTTTTATTTCTTTCACAGGTTTGCCGTCTCATTGACCGTGGATGTCTCTAAATCTTTATATTATTTTATTTTTATTTAAGCCACAACGGTTTAGCTAGGGTCGAAACACCATTTGTGGCTTCTTTTAGGTAAAATTGTGTTTCAAGTAAGAACCAAAAATGTTGTTCGAGTATTTTTACGTAATTTTATAGACATTTTATGTATTATATATAAGTAACTACATGGAGATTTTCGAAAAGGTATAAAATACTCGCTATTCCAAACACAGTCAGATGCTGTATCGAATTTAAAAATGTCTAAAGGAGTTCTCAAAATATTAGTCAAAACATTGTAAACATTTTATTAAATTTCTTTGCTCGTATATTCCGGATTTTTTTAGTACTTGATCCACTTAACTCAAAACTGTATTTAAAATATTTTTAGGTTGATTCAGTTTTTTTATACCGGGGATCGAAAATTTGGATGTCAGCTTTTTTCATCAAAAACGTTGATTTTAGTAAAAAAAAGTTGTACTTATCTAATTACATTACAAGTTTTATTCTTTTTTTGTTAAGTATTAAAAGGTTTGAACTAACCATCTGAAAATTATTTTTAAGTGTCCTAGTTTTTCTTTTGACATGACATATTATATATTTTAATAATAGCGATATTTTTGGTAAAATCTGTTTTAATTTTTTTTCTGAGGGAAGGAAGCGCTACAATAATTGGTTCCTCGGTAAATCTGCCATTCAACATGGTTCGAAAAATATCTTCAGATCCTTTTACATTTTGTACAGAATCGTTCAAACACAGCAAGTTTTGAATATCGAATTAAATATATGCTAAACAACCTTTGTTTGCCACAAAAAATCCTTTATATCCCTACAGGATTCTACAGCCTTGCGAGAGGAATCAAATACTTAGAATGCCATTAGATCCAGAATTTTTTGCATTAGGCTATTTTTTGTAGCTAACTTGAACTTAGTAAGCTATGTCAAATCAAATCAAATCAAAAATACGCTCTCTTGTCATAAAATTACAATAATTTACATTAGTGTAATCCTGTTGACAAAGCAAATTTATATTAAAAAAAATTACAGCAAATAATAATTTATCACCAAAGGGTCATGGAATAAGTTTCATTGTCTCTGATATCAAGCTTAATTATCTTTAATATCACTAAAAACACTGTCAACTGACCACCGTGCGCAAGCCCCATAAAGTTATTATTTATTATTATTATTAAAATGACAACAACAGAATTAAAAAAAACAGAAACAAATAAAAAACAACCACACAAACCAAAAGAAAAATAAAAACCTAATTAAACGGATTTAAAAATTTTTATAATAAATGTGAATGACCTATGCTATCTGATAGGAATTCCTATACATTATAGAATGCCTTGTAGGCTAACAAGTTATTTACATTTTTTCTAAACTCTCTAGAACTCTTTGTTAATGTTACTGACAAAGGCAAGTTAATATAAATTTTGACACTAAGGTAAATAATGGAGTTCTTTGTTTTACTCATTCTCGGTATAGGCAATGGTAGGCTTCCCCTTTGTCTAGTTATTCGATTTGGTGTTCTGTTTAGATCACTCCTATATTTTTTGTGTACTAGGCACACTGTTTCTAAAATACAAAGACATGGAAGAGTTAGAATCTGGGCTTGCTGAAATAATGGCTTACAGTGTTCCGCCACCCTGACCCTGAATAAATTCTTTACTGCTCGCTTTTGTAAAACAAAAACTGAATTAAATAAACTCTTCAACAAACGTTTCAGAAGGAAAAACCATAACACAGTAGTGAGTCAAGAAGCGCAAAAAAACAATCCTTGTTGAAGAGTAGCTTAGCTCTTTTGCCACTACTTTAACCGCAAAGCAAGCTGATGCTAATTTTACTTTCAGGGTTTCTATAGGCTTTTTAAATTTCAAATTCTTGTCATCCACTAGTCCCAGGAACCTTGTGTGAGAAGCACTATATATAGTATTGGCATCACACCATCTTTTTATATTTTCTACATCTTCTTTAATTACCAATGCCAAGAGTTCCTTCAGCCCACACCTAACTACCGAAACGTCATCACAGAAAAAAGTGAGGTTCCGCTTTATTTTCAATTTTTTAATATACACAAAAAAGTATTGGTCCTAGTACTGCACCTGAGGAACACCCCTACTAATTGACGCCATACTAGAATATGCGTCATCCATTCTTACTACCTTAGTTCTGTTCCCAAGATATGAAGAAAACCACATCGAGTCTGAATCCGCAAAAGCATATTTCGCTAATTTACTCAGCAGTGTTTTGTGATTTACGCAATCAAAGGCTTTTGAAAAATCGCAGAACACTGCTGCTACTGACTCAGATCTCGTGTTCAACCCAAAATAGATATCTTCAAGCAAAATAATTGTCTATGTTCATATTATATACAAGATGTCCAAAAAATCTGGAGTCACCGGTTTGTCGACAAAACTGCAAGTTTTGCATAAAAAACCTATTTCAAGGTAAGGCTTTTTTTTAAACTTTATCAAATAGATGTGCTAGACTTCCTTTATTTCAATTTTTTGTAGTTCTCCAGGGGGAAGGTTTCTATTCATAGTGTGTCTTTATTTGTCACACTTAAATTATTTTAGAGACTGCTCATAACATAGTTATGCAAGTTTTTACAATTGTAGGATTTTACCGATTATACAAGAGGAAGCATAGTAGTAAATCGAAAATGTATCGCGAGGTCAGATAACTAAAAAAATAAAATTGTTAAAGTCAATTTTATTGATGAACACAGCTGACATCCAAATTTTTATTCTCCTGTATAAAAAACAAAGTCAACTTAAAACTATTTAAAATACATTTTTGAGTTAAGTGGATCAAGTAGTACAAAAATATAAAAATACGTGATACACCAGCAACGACTCTCTATGGTTTTCAAAAGAATGAACCCATAACGACCTCTAGGTGTAAGCGGTATTTAGAATCTGTGAAAAAATGACGACCAACGTTCTTTTGCCCCTATTGGAGATTGCGAAGTAGTGGAAGCGCTATCTCATTTTTTTTCTATATGTATGAGGAGCGCTGGGAGAAGTTATGTACTTTAGCACGATTAATAGGGGAAATTTGGCATCAACTGAACCAAACCAATCCAAACCGAATAATTTTGCCTGATTTAAATATAATATGGGAATGAAGTCTGAATTGTTATCAACATTAATTTCGTTTAATTTATTTATTCTTTTGTACATATTTCTACCGTTAAAATAAATCAGTATCATCGTTGAACGTAGCTAACTGACAATTTTCTGGGTTTGGAATATTCCAAGTTAATAACAAATATAAATATTTTGCTACTCTGGGAAACGAATTCTTGAATTTGAGTATATATTATTTTAGCAGTAATAGTATTAGTTTAAAATTAAGGCATCTAGTTTAACTGCAGAACAACTTTTTCGCTCTTTTAATGAGTTTTCTAATATATTTGAAATTATGTGTAATTCATCTATCGTGGAGTTATTGTCTCGAAAAATCGATGCGATACTAATTCAATGTTCGAAGCGGCAACGGTATATTTTTTCGTCTTTCTAGGACTGATTTTATTATTTTAAGCAACATTTATTTAACACAGAGCCTGGATATAAATGAGAGCCGTTGGATGATACGTCATGGGGTGGCTTTTCCGGTTTTCGAATTATGATACATTCTGCAACTTTCGACAGTTTAAGTACATACCTATAAGACAACGTATTAATTAGATTGTATAGTTTTACGCATCCCTGGAAATAAGATCATAGCCGGGGGCTTTTTTCGAATTAATATTTTGCTTGATTTCTGTTAATATTTGTTTTGGCTTGTTTTATGTAGGCTTATCTATATCATTCGTATTGATGAGGTTCATCCAAATAAAACTTTTCATATCGTGCTTCATGAAGCTGTCATGTTTTTTTATAAACGATTTCCAAAAAGTTCGGTTTTTCATTTTAGTTTGAGTGGAATTTGGGTAATTGGTGTTTAAAAATCTTTGGTTGCCTTCCAAAGATAATAATATTTAGTATTTTTGTCATTCAATGTTTTTTTTTTCGTATAATTTACGGGTTGGTGAAACTTCCTTTTTAAAGCATATTTCCTATGATACGGCTGACGCTTACGTCTAACGGAAGTCTATACTACAATGAAAATTAACCGATGCATTAAGGGCAAGGGTTACATTTAATTTTCGTTGCAGCATAAACTTGCGCCAGATGCAGAACGTCGGCTGCATGCATGTAGTGTTGCCGCAAGACGAGACGAGTCTCGTTTCCTTATGCGAGATAAAATGGATCTCTCGTCTAGACGATAGGACTCTTCTTTCGCTCGAGAAAACCTTTCTCTTGCCTCGTCTCGTCGCATCTCGTGATTTATATCAGCTATAAAATGTTTTTGAGACACCTTGTGTAAAAATGTTTTTTTAATACGAATCTTATTTTTTATGTATTTAAAATTTTCCAAAATAAAAGTCCATTCTGGAATATACTCTCTGTATGCATACATACAATAAATAAAGAAGTAAATACATCTACTAAAATGCCTTGTTGATGCCGATGAAATAGCTGTGTTAACGTTTTGCATCGATATATTTATTTAAAACTGTACCTTAAATTCAAGGTGTTCGTTGATAAAAGATTATTTTGTGTTTTGCCAATAGTATAGATCCTTAAGTAAATTCTTGGGTAAAACCATTAAATAGCCCTTTTGCATGCTGATGGCGGATAAGGTAGCAAAGCAATTGAGATACTAAATTGTAACTAAAAATGTTGGGATATTTTTATCACAGGTTACCCAAAAAACAGATAAATAAGCCGGCTGGCAATCTATGATGTCGGTAAAATCAATGATGGCTGGGTATTCAGAGATAATATCAGGACCGGATTAAAATAAATTTACCATAAAATATGCATGTGAATCATTGTTTTTACGAAAAAATATTTGTACTGCCAGAAAAAAATAAAAACCTTAAAATAGTTTTTACTGCTCTTAAAAATGGGTGCTAAAATGAATTTTAAGTCTCGGTCGCGTAAAAAAATTATATATTGGCCTCTGTAGAGGACTATGGAAATAATGTGTGTTTTTCTTGCTAAAGATTAATGTGATGTAAAAAATTCATTAAAATTGATCCCTATAGCTGTGTCAACTTAAATAGGTTGAGCAATTTGTTGTATTTTTTGAGCATTATGCCAATAATAATCACAAAATACCATTCTGGACTTAAACACGTTTAGCTAAATTTACTTTTGCTATACGCTTGCATAGAACTATTTATTTGCAGGTAGTTAGTTACGGTTTTAACATTGGACTTAATTTTACTAAAATACAATTATATTTAACTTCCAAGTAAGAGCGAAATTTGTTTTTCCAGTAAATGTTCTTAAGCCCTATGGAAGTGCTGATTGAAAAGTTTTATCTACAGGGCTTTTCCGTACATTTTTACCAAACAACCTAAGAGTTTTTCGAATAGATACTAAAAGATGAGTATATGTCTTAATTTTCTTTAAAGAATTCTGGCCAAAACATCTAACCCTTTTGGTAAATTTCAAATTTTGATAGGAGGGATTTTTTTAAATTGTAACACTCTACATTTTTAGATTTTTCTTTCCTTCTTATTTTAAAAATATTTACATTAATAACATAAATAATCAATTTATCAGAGCAACATGTATGTTGGAATGGAAGGAATATATTTTATTTTAAAAAAAAACAGTACATAAATATCAGCTTAACTCTATAATAGGTCAATACGAACAGATGGTAAATCATAAAAATTCAAAAACCAACCATTTTTGCTCGAGAGAATCTCAAGAGACTTTTGTCTTTATTAATGCCCAACATCTCTAAAAAGTGACTTTGTTTTAAAATTCATGCTAGAATACCAAAAACAACAAAATGTGCAATTATTTTGGAAAGATGATTTTTGTCATTATTTAAACAAAACGTTATTTTTTTTAGATTATTTGTTCTACTACACGCTTCAAAGGCTTTGTTTCTATCTTATGATAGAAATTTGGTGATGCGATTAAATTTGTCATAGGCAGTTTCACTCTTATGACATTTCCAACCTCTTTATTTATTATATGCATCCTGAGAGCAAAAAGAAAAATTCTGAAAAATGACTTGTCTTTGAGTTGTATTTATCTGTGGGTTTTTTTTGTCAACCTACAGTCTGCATCTTTTTATCCAGAGACAACGACAGTTTAAGCTTTAGTTTAAAAATATGTTTATTTCATGTCAAAATCTATTATCACGAAAAACGAGAGCTTTCGCAAAAACAACACTCTAAAATAACTGATGATGAGTGCTGCGCTACACTCATTATCAGTTACCTGACTTTATACTACTTTTTAGGACTTTTTCATGAGAGTCTATTCTGATAGTGTTCCCTACAACAATACGACGCGATGGTGCCAAAGTTTTATTTACTTTTTAGTAGTTTATTCGTGGTCGCCCTGACTTTTATGTGCTACTTAATAACCACTAACAAGGTAGGGTTAATTGAAGTGGCAAGCAGGAAAACTACCCTATAACCTTAAGAGGGAGCTCTGCGTGTAACATATTATAATGAGCGTGTAAAGGTCTTGAAACAACTTTTTTATGGTAAAAATATTTTATATAAAGGAGAACTATAAAATAATAGTTTGCTAATATATGGGCACCTAAGCTCACACTAGGTACTATATTTATAGTGTACGTGTTAGCTGATATAAATAAAAACTGAAATATATTTCATTCAACTCAATTACCTTTCGTTTCATACCACACTAGCCATGTTTTGACCTAAACTCTATTTTTTTTAATCTACCCCCACCCTTTTTTTAAACTAAAATGCATTTTGTTTAACTTCAAACTCAAATACCTTTCGTTTGATATCACACAAGCCATATTTTCACTTAAACACTAATTTTTATCATTTACCCCCACCCCTTTTTTTAATAAACTAAAATGTATTTTGTGTAACTGCAGACTCAATTACCTTTCGTTTGATATCACACACGCCATATTTTCACATAGACTCTAATTTTTAAAATTTACCCCCACCCTTTTATTTGACTTGCGTTCGGTGGATTTTGTTCATTTTTAAATGGGACCATCCCGACCCAAGACCCAGCCTGTGTCCCAAATTTCATTCAAATCGAGCAAGCGGTTTTTGAGTTATGCGCGTTGGTCGTTACAGACAGACAGACAGACAGCACATCTGAAACGCAAAGATATATAAAAAGTTTTAAAATCGGAGCAACTTTTTTTTTATCGCAAAAATTAGGATCACCATAGCTCACGCTACTATAGTATAGTATATGTGTGAGCTAAAAATATAGTTTTTGAAAAAATAAATAAGTAGAAATTATGCCTTGCCTTTTTCTCCCATAAAATACTTGGTATCTTTAAGTGTACTATATTTTTTTTGGTTTATATTAAAAAATAATATATTTATCTTTAAAAAAGTTGGCAACCCTAGTTGAACCCCATGTTATGTAAGTTTTTTTCTCGGAAATAACCTCCTCTATCACCTGTTGCACTATGGCCCCTAAGGTATGATACACCCTGTATATTTAATTGCCCTATATGATTAATTTAATTAAAAAAATAAATTCTAATTGTGCAAATTAATTCTTTCTCTCTGTGTATTATACATATTATACCTTTATTTATCTATAAGAAACATTTTAATGAAACGATGAAAACAGTTATTTATAAACTATTTATTGAAAGGTACAGTTTACTTTTAAAAATTAAAAAATTCTTTAGACAAATTGGAAGGGGGCACACTGTTGTCTCGTGTACTCATGCTAGGATGCTCGAAATAAGAGTACAACAACTTAATTCGTATTTTCTTTGATCCAGTCAATGTAATAAGAGATCCTTGTGAAAGCGGCTGGTTTGCCAGTGGTTGCGTTGCAAGTAGAGGAACCATAAGACACTATACCTAAAATAAAAGAATTGTAAGAAATTCCACAAATCTTAAGGCGCGTTCTTACGAATCGATTTTAGTCGAATAAAAACAACTGTGAGACCATATGTTTCAACTTTAATCGGTCAACTTTTTGTCGATTCCACAAAAGTTTGATCCATTTAAACTTTATCGTTCAAGTTATGAGTCATCAAGGTTTTTCGTCGAGTTGAATCTTGTTTGAAGCGTGTGAACGTTTGTTGGTCAACTTGAATCACTGTATTTTGTTGTATTTTACCTCGGCAGCTCTCCGCTTTCAGTAGTTTTGTTGTTTTGTAGAGTAATAATATAATAAAAAATAATTATTGTTCGATTAAAAGCAAAACAAAATGACTTTAAAGCGGTCAAAACAGTTTGCACTCCAATAAAAGTAATGCTTAAAACATTGAATTTTCTAAATGTCACACAAAGGTCTACATTTAATGTGCTAAAATTTGTTTTTCGCTTAAACATCGGCACCTTACCCAAATACTTAAGTGAGGAAATTAAGTACAGTCGAACCTCTATAACTCGAACCTGAAGGGACCACCAAAACAGTTCGAGTTATGGAGAGTTCGAGTTATAGAAACTCGAGATACATGGGTTAAAATACATGTAAAAAGTGCAGGGACCGCTTAAAAGGTTCGAGTTATAGTGAGGTTCGAGCTAGAGAGGTTCGACTGTATATACATGATATTCACTGTATAAATCCAAGAGCACGATCGATGAACAACTTTTATATTAGGGACCTATTGCAATAAAGTCAGGCACAAATTGTGCCGGGCACTATATTGACATTTTCGCATTAAAAACTGACAGTTGATCTTTCAAAATTGACATACCAAAGTCGAATTTAGAAATCTAATTAATAGTGGGGTCACTATTAATTCCGGCTCTTATAATACACAACGGCCTAATTTTGAAAGAAGACAGGTGTTCTTATAATGCGAAACTGTCAATATAGTGCCCGGCACAATTAGTGCCTGGCACTATTGCAATAGGTCCCTATTGACTATGCAAATGCACCAAATAAAACTATCTTTGCTAAGGGATTAAAATTGTTTAATTCTCTGCCAATATTTTGAACACCACAAATAAAATAATATTTTTAATTTTTTGTTTTTAAAGTTTATGTTGGAATATTTTAAATGATGTTTGTTTGTATGCTAAATGATATAGTTATTATTATTTTGTTTTTAATCTGAATGTAGTTTTACTTTGTCTAGAGGGAGTAAAAGTTTTTTGTTGCCATAATTTTCCTAATTTTCTTAATTTATAAACCTGACTATTAAGCAACTCTATGTGACAATGTTATTAAATGTAATTTGTTTTTAAAACTATTTTAGATTTAAATTTTTAGGTTTTACTTTAGGTACGTTAAACTTTTAACTTATAACTGATGATTATAACCTGAATGTAGTTTTTCTCTGTTTAGAGAAAGAAAAAGTTTTTTGTTGCCATAATTTTCTTAATTTTCTTAATTTATATACCTGGTTATTAAGCAACTCTATGTGACAATGTTATTAAACGTAATTTATTTTTAAAACTGTTTTGGTTTTAAATTAATAGGTAACTACTCTTTTTAAATTTCAAATTTTTTCTATAATTATTATAAACGTTAAACTTTTGACTTATAACCGTTTTTAAAGAATTACTTTATTCTGTTCAATTATAGACATAAAAAATTTACAAGTTAGCTAGGAGTTATGTTGTAAAATAACATTATTTTAACTTATACAAAGCAGGAAGCATGGTATTAGTGTTGATTCATAAATTTAATTTCAAACAAAATGTTTAGATAATTAATATATGATATTTTTGTTTTATATAATTTTTTTTGTATTTGAGCTTTGCTAATAAAGATAAATCATAATATTATTTTTAAAAAAATTGTTAAAACTTCTCAACAGAAAGTTGATCCCGTCAATAAAATTTTTGGTCCGTCGATTCGGATTCGAGAAGTTAACAACGCAGCTAGATTTTTTTTTCAATTTTGTGTTTCACAATGTCTCCAATTAATCTCTCGACTGAACGAACGAAAAATTTGACAACGTCATTTTATTGACAGAATCAACTATCTGTAGAGAAGTTTTAACAGAATTGAAAAATGTGCCCTAATAATAGATTTCCGGGATTTCGAATTTTTGATTTTCCCTCGTAGCTTCAAAACTACAAGGTCTAGAAAAAGAAATCTTCACCTATTTTTCCTTGTCTCAACATTTGAGGACAATAATGTGAAATCCCATTTCTTTTTTCTTTGATAATGTTACAAATTTAAGTTATTTACATTTTATAGTTAGAATTTATTTAGGTTTAGTCTAGTATTATGTTGACTTATCTTATGGTTGTATTTTTAGTCTAGGTTTTAGTTGCGTTATCTATGAGATTCTCGTGCTCGAACGGTCCGCGTTCTAGAAAAGGGTGGTATAATCCTGAATCGGACAAGGATGGATTATTCCGGAAAGTTCGGTGACTCTATAAATAGGGTCAGATATCGCGCATCGAGTCAGTCAGAGAAAACCAACGGTAGTGATCGCCAGATATTAACACGAAGTTAATAGGCCGATTAGAGTAGGGAATTATTAGCAAGTTATTAGTAAGTTTAAGTGCGTGTTTTGTACATAATTGTCGAAATAAATGGATATATCGTTTTTTGAAAATTGCGAGTTTTAATTTGTTGTTGTGAACCCGTAACAATAATAACTGAGTTTCCCATTAAATACCATAAAATATGGGAGACCCTGTATACTACGGTGGTCCAAGATATAATGGACACCTATTAAGTGTTGTCAGTTAAATGTTTCGTCCTTAAGGGACTCTTCAGAAAACACTGCATGGTCAATGTGAACACCTTTGAAAAGCTAGAGAGACTGTATATACATCTCATCTTACGAGATTCGTAAGAGAAATGATATATATTGCCTGCGATACCGTATGCTTTTCAAAGAATGGGCGACATCTACCGAACACAAAAGACACTATCAAAGTAAAAATAAAAGGCAGGAAGATGAATCGAAAAACACTACCCATGACCGTGGCATAATTTGTCCCTCAGGTCGGCTCAATGCATATTACATTTTTACCGCCTTGGCGAAATTTAAATGTGGTTTAATGGACGCTTCGCCACTGACCCGGGTTTACCCTAAACATTAAAAATCTGCTCGTTCAATTTAGTCGCGTTAGGGTTGAATCGAGTAGGAAAAAATAACCCTAAGATTGTACTAGTTTCTCTTGTTTTTTCTCTTTGATAAATGAAGTCTTTAATATAAAAATACATGAAATTTTGTGCATTTAGGAAAGTTTGTAGCACAGTTTTTGTAGCCTCTATCAATGGATTTGAAGTGATTAAAAGAATTACTTAATTTTATTTCAAGGAAATAAGTTAAAATTTAAATGTTATTTTTATAATAAATTAACTTTATTCCCAACTGCAGCACGGCGAAAGGAAGGGTAATATTTTTTGACAATTGTATGTATGTAAATATGTTTGTGTCACGCTAGAGGCTAAACGGCTGAACCGATTTTGACAAAAATTGTGTCGTTGAATTGGTACTGATCCCGAAGGTGCTATAGGCTATATTTTTTTAAACAGGAATACACATGGCGGTCTTTAGACGCCATTTTGTCACATGATGTAGGCTTTAAGGCATACAAATTATCTAAATTTCAGGCGACTTTATTGAAATCCGTTTGATTACCCATAGCAAATGTCCTCTAATTTGCTGTATTTACTTTGTAGTCCTCCCTGCTCCCACCCATCTCCCCTCCTGTCATTTCCCCCAGCCTACTCAAAAACCATATTCGCATAATTTTATCAAATATAGAGCGAATTCAAAATTTTCTTTCTACATACGCTTTCAGATTTTTTTCCTACACCATTTTACTAGTTCTCCCCCCGCCTCACTCTCTCTCCTTCCCGCCATCCTTATTAGTTATAGTTATAGCTATAACTTTTACAAATATAAGGCGAATTCAAAAGTTATTTCACCCTTTCTCTCCCTCTCTTCTCCCCACCCCCTTTATTAGTAGTAGTTGTAGCTATACATTTCACTTTAGAGCGATTTCAAAAATTCTTTCGGCGCACGCTTTACTAGTTCCCTTCTCCCTCTTTCCACCCCCACCTTCACTCAATGGAAGGTAACACTGTTCGCGTCCGTAGAAAATCTACACGTACTTTTTGGGTAAAGCTAAATAAATTGTAAATGCATAGTGCTTCTTATAAGGCTGAATAAAACTTAAACCTAAAAGTTGGAAATAATTTTTTTTATAAAAACAACACCCAACTGCTAAATTTGCTTATAACTACTAGTCGCAGTTGAGTACAAATTACCCAATAACCTAATTCATGAAGGTACATGTGCTATGGGCAGCAAAACTAAAAGTTAAAGCATGTCGTACATTATAGGTATACCTATCAATTTTGTACTCAACTGCGACTAGTACTCACAAGTAGATTTAGCAGTTTAGTGCTTTTTTTTGGTTTTTTTTTTAAATGTTTTTTTAAACAACTTTTCTCACAACGCGCAAATTTTTTTAGTACGTATTATTTAGGACAACCAGATATATCACCAACAAAATAAGTACTAAATAAAAACATTTACTAACCCACTAATGTTCCATCAACCGTCAAAGGACCACCGGAGTCTCCATCGCAAGGACCGCTCGATCGATAAGGTGGCGTTGTATGGTTCCCATACGTCACAAACTGAATTTTCAGAAATTTCGATTTGAGTTACTCTAAAAGTCAAAAAGTTTATATAAATTTCTGTCCCATTATTTCCGGTTTCTTTATACAGGGTGTCCCAGAAAAAAGCAACTACATGGGGATTTCGGAAACGATAAGAGATACGAGTTTGTTTATATGAGAAAAAAGTTGCGCTATTCAAAGTCCATCAATATGAAAGATATCTACAAGGGTTACTAAAATATCGAGCAAAAACTAAAAATTGTGTTCTTTAAAAATTGAAATATCTAAATAAATGACAAATTTTTGACAGATAGTTACGTAGGTATGGCAACAAACGCAACTACGGCCTTTGTTTTACAGCCAACGAAGTGAAAAACGGTTTTTTAAATAAATTCACATTTTCCGTCATTTTAAGATTATGGTTTAAAAGCTCTATTTATTGGCCTATAAATTTAATATGGCGGCCACAAGAAATAACAAAGTTTGCTATAGTTTCAAAAAAACTAGAAGGCCTAGAAAAAATTTGTTAACGTTATTTGGTTGGCCGTAGTTGCTTATACAAAACTACCAAATTTTATTAAATTTTTCTGCAAGATACTGGCAATAATTCAATGTTTTAAAAAAACACAATTTTTAGTTTCTGCTCGATATTTTTAAAACTCCTGTAGATATTATTAATTTTCATACGGCATCTGATTGGGCTTAGAATAGCGCTTTTTCTGATTTAAACAAACTTGTATCTCTTACCGTTTCCGAAAACCCCATGTAGTTGCCTTTATTTGGGACACCCTGTATATAAAGATTGTTCTCTGAAATAAATATAAGGCTTTTAACCCGCCAGTGGTGACTTACGGTATGTAAGGCCGCCTTTGCAAGTGTTTTTTGTATAGTGTTTTAATTTTTTTTTGGATTTAAAGTATTGGAGTAATAAAATAGGCTAAATTCGTGATTTAAATAGTTGTGGAAAACCTCGGTTTGCACATATGTGTGTATGGCACTTTTTGGAACAAAATCAACATTTTTGCTGAAAAAAAGTTTTTGTATCAGCAAAAACTGTTATAAACTAAACGTGTCAGACTTTAAACTATTATGTGTCGCCAAAATTGCCAAAAGCAAGTAAGATATACACGGTGTTACACGAACTCGTTACAGAGGCCTTTTTGGGTATTTAGAGTACGAATTTTGAGAAACGCTCGGACACGTCGATTTTGCATTTGAGGGGGACACTTTTTGGACACTTGAAATTTTTTGTTGCACGAACCCGCTTCGAGGAGTATACTTGACCCCTATATTTTGAGTAGGGAAAGTGGCTTTAGTAATACCTTTTTTTGAAGCTCTCTTGAATATATTTACAACCGTGTAAAAATTTCGAAAATCCATCGATTAGTTTTGACATATTTGCTTTCAAATTTTTAAATTTAACAAGAAATGATAAAATAAAAATTTAATGCGAAAAATATTGAAAATTCTAATTAATTTTTTATTTTATCACTTCATGTTCAATTTGAATGTTTTAAAGGCAAATATCTCAAAAACTACTTGATTGATTTTTGAAATTTTTACAGGGTTGTAAGGACATTCAAAAGGCCTTCAAAACAAGTTATAACTAGTCTCACTTTCCCTATTTAAAATACAGGGGAAAAGTATACCCCTCGAAGGGGGTTCGTGCTATAAAAATTTCAAGATAGCCAAAAAGTGTCCCCCTCGTAAACAAAATCGACGTGTCCGACCGTTTCTCCATATTCGCACTCTAAAAACCCATTGTTGCATTTTTTATAAGGAGGTTTTCTCGGAATGTTCTTGTCCCTTCAGTAACGTGGTAGATTTTACTATGTTACTTACCCAAACTCTATCAAATGTGCTTATATATTATGCCTGAAATAAGACAGTTGGTAAAAAACTGAGTAAAAAACACATAGCGCAGTAGTTTCAATATAATAACTAGCGAAAATTTCTTAAAAACTAATTTTTAGAGATTGGACTTTTCTTCACAAATATACATAAAATACACATTATCTGAAAAATAATAATTTAATATTTTACCTAAGTTCGATCTCTAAAAAACAACCTTAAATTAAAAAAAAAGGTTTAAAATAACACTAGACAAAAAAAAATTGATAAAAATATCAGGTATTTTAGATATTACAAAAGGGACATCAGCGTTACCGAAGAAACAAAAATTTTAAAGCACACAATTTATGGCATAAAACAAACTTACAAATATAGATAATGGTCAAAATTATCAAGGCACAATTTTTGTAAGATCGAAAAATAGCATTACCGAATCCTTTTAGCATTTTTCGGCCAAGCCAAATATATAACACAACTTTTTTTGAGTTTTCAATGATTTTGTTTGTCTAGTTAAACGTCAGATAACCCACGTTACCGAAAGAAAATCAATTGTCTTAAATCTATAGATTTATATTTTTCAAACACAAAAAGTTTTATTATCAACAATTCAAAGGCCTACCGAAATAGTTCGCTGCCATCATATATGACTCACTATCACTGTTTTAAAACCTAACGTTGCCACGAATGAATTTTCTTTACCTAAAAAATGGCTGTTATCGCCGTGGGAGAGTTTTTCTAGTAAAAAGTTGTTTTATTTTTTATTTAATTTTCTATGGATATAATATAATATTAAGCTTATGTTTACAAATCTATAAACTTCAAATTTGTATAGAAGCTAAGTTTCAGTTATTAATATAATTATTTACATGTGTTTTAGTTTTTACAAAAATAACAACATCAAAAAATGATTTTTTATAGTGTAATTTGGTTTTAAAAAGATTAACGCTGGTATTTTTGGATTCTAAAAGAACTTTATTGTAAAAAATCGATAAAAAATTATTAAAAAATCGAAAAAGTTTTACAATACAAACCAGGGCTATCCAAATGGACGGGCCACGATCCTCCACTTTATTGACGTCACATCCGGGGCTGATTTTTTTTTGATGGTCACGTTACGACACAGCTGATTGTCTTTAAAATATTGAAGTTGGAATGACGGTTCATGGATATTTGATTTTTTTTTAAATAAAGCCGTTTTTGAGATTGTTTTTACTTTATTCTGGCAGAACAATTTTTTTTAAATGTATAGTAAGCCCTAATTTTTCATAGCCGCTTCATTAGCTCACACAAAAATTAAGTTTAAGGCAGAAGCGAATGTGACAATCACATATGACAAAGTCAAATACATGTCAAATATAACAGTTGGCATGTGGTACATGGCAAGTAATTTGAATTCAAAATAAGAAATGCTAAATCTTGAAGATTTTAACCTTTTAATCATGTTGCTTCCTTACAAAGCTTTGGTGGAATATCGGGATGGTGTCTGAGAATATTTCACTGAAATTTTGCGGAAATCTGTAGTGCCATTTTGAAAATATCATTAAAAAACTTCTGACCTCCCATAAGACTCAATGTAAAATTCAGCCCCGGGAGAACAGCTGATTTTTTCAGGGTCGTGGCCTCTATTTTTGTATTGGCCTTGTACAAACAAATAAATGCCATGACAAACACAGATGACAAAGTCAAATAGATGTCAAATATAACAGTTGGCATGCGGTAGATGGCGGGTAATTTGAATTCAAAATAAGGAATACTAAATCTTGAAGATCTTAACCTTTTCATTATCTTGCATTATTACAAAAGTGTGGTGGAATATCGGAATGGTGGCTGAGAATATTTCACTGAAATTTCGCGAAAATCTAGTAGTGGTATTTTGAAAATATCATAAAAAACGTCTGACCTCCAGACATACAAACCTGCGAATTATACTTAACGTACCAAACTAACAAAAGCTATAGCGACCTAGAGAAAATGCTACAAGCAAGCAATAATATCATTGTTGAAAAAGAAATAGAAATCAATGAAATAAAAATAAAAATAAATACGGCTGAGATCGTAATAGCGGAATACAATTAAACTCTCCAAAGAAAAGAGAAAAACAATGAAAGATTGGAGGAGGACCTAAGAGAACTTAAAGAGCTTAATGATGAGATGGTTGCCACGATAAGAGTATTTAAAGAAGATAATAAAAGAATCGATAGAGACTTAGCGGAAATTAAACTAAGCTTTAACAAAGAGCTTCTAGAGGGAAAAAACAGGAGCACAGAAACAAGTAAGAATGGTAGAACTAAAATCAACAGCGTCAATAATTTTAACACTGACAACAAAACAGACGGCATTGAGAACATAAATATAAACGAAAATTGTACAAAATCAAAAAAACAAGTTCTTTTGTTAACCGACGGCTATGGCAAATACATGTACGAGTATCTCAATAAATACCTACAGGAATAACGCGACTATTTTGTACAGGTCTCTTGTAAGCCTGGAGCTTCCTTCGACAGGTTAGTTCAAGACATTGACTGTTACATTAAAGACTTTACGATCAAAGATTATGTAGTGGTTCTTGTAGGGTCTGATATAACTAATTATTCAAAAAGGACTATAAAAACCCTAGCTAACAAATGCTTTTTTACAAACTTAATATTTTGTTCAAGTACTATGAATAATAATTTAAGCCCACCACAGTACTCTTGGTCAAAAAACAATCAGGTTCTCGACTTCTTACTTAACATATCGCACCTGAACAATAATATTAAATTAGTAGCCCTAAACACTAAGCTAAATAATAAATGCTTTGTAAAAACTCACATTTTCTAAACAAAATTGGCTTAAATATTGTATCACAAAACATAGGTAAAACTATTGAAAATTTTTATCACAAAGAAGCTAATATGTACTCAAACCTAATTTATATTAAAAAGAGAAATAATTACACTGCCGTTGAATGCGATAATCAATCAAGTTCTTACTTAGGTGTCATGAGTCAATTAGAAACTAGTGTGGAAGTTGTGGAAAGTTCTCAGAGTGAAAGTCAGGATTTTTTAGACCTGACCAGAACGGAACAGGTACACGGATAAAGGAAATAAAAAATGTAAATAGTATATCTGCTCTCATCTATAATACTCAAGGCTTAATGAACAAAGTTAATGAATTTTATATCCTTTTAACAATGTTATATTTTCCTAAGAACGCGGTGGGACAATTATATATGTAAGAAATGATTTTTTAAACAAAGAGCACTTCATATCTTTGGATCAGTACAATTATCTGATTGAAGAGAAATTGTTTGAATTCTCTATCATATTTAATAAGTCTTATAACATTTATGTTCTCTGTTTATACACAAATCCATCGACTAGCCCTCAGCAATTCTTACAAAAACTAGAGCTTTTATTAAGTAATATTCCAATAAATGCTAAGATTGTTATCGGTGGAGACTTTAACATTGATTTTAAAAATGAAAACTTGAAGGAAAAGAAGGATTTGGGCAATCTCTTAAATGCATTTGACATATATGTACACAATTCCGAATATATCAGAGTTACAAACCATTCTAAAAAAATTATAGATTATGGCTGCTCTAATCTTGATAGTGAATAAGAAGCTCCAACAATCATTCCAGGTATGTCAGACCATTATGCAATACAGCTCATTGTATCTTCGCTAAAATTCCAACATAAAAAACTAATGAAGTATGGACGCATATACAGTAAAAAAAACTTTGATAATTTTAGGATTTTATGCTTAAGATCCAGTTAGGCTAAGGTATACGATCACCATGAACCATTCAACTGCTTTCACAATATCTTAGTAAACACTTTTTGCATATCTTTTCCACTTCACAAAATCAGGGATAAAAAGAAAAAAGTTTGGGTAACAAAGGGTATTAAAATAGCATCTAGAAATATTAGATTTCTTGATGAACTAAAAAGGTATTTTAAAAATGAATTTGTGACCAATTATGTAAATTGCTACCAAAATATATATAAGAAAATTATAAAACTTGCTAAAGATAATTATTATAATAGCAGAATAACTGAGGCGGGAAATAGTGAGTAAGAAAACTGGAAGATAATACACTCACTTCGTGGTAAATCAAATAATAGTAAATCACTCAAAACAGCGATGCAACCTAGCATATTAAACAACTTCTATTGTACAGTAGCTAATAAACTAACAGCTCACATTGCCCCCTCAACACATTTATGCTATTTGCCTTCCTTAAATATGCCTTACGATTTCCAGTTTAAGCACACTACTTTAGCTGAAATAAAAACGGTCTTGTCAAGCATAAAAAATAAAAATAGTTCAGGAGTCGATGGAATATCTACTAATTGACTCTTTTGTCAAGGGTTATTCTCCTAGCTGCTTAAAATAAATCAGCTCTAGTGATCCCTATTCACAAAGGTGGAGAAACAGACCGAACCTGCTAATTTTCGCCCAATATATCTTCTATTATCCATCTCTAAATTAATTGAAAAAATTGTTAATAAAAGATTAAATGACTATCTTTATAATCTTAACTTGCCCTCAAAGGTCCAATTTTATGATTTTGTCACTCTCTCACTAGACATTAACATTATTTCCTTAGATGTGGGTTTGTCTAAACTCAACAGACGGATGCAAGCAGGCCGATAAACAAACAGACCTCTTTACAATATTAATTGTCTAAATATTTTAATTCAATTATTGTTAGACTGTCTTACTGTTAACTTCATATATTTAAGCCGAAAGGCACTTGTAATAAAAACAAATAAAATATAGTTTTCAAAAAGTGTATTATTATTTTAGGAAGTGACATAGTGCAAACCGCTATCAAAGAATATTATTCCTGAAGAGAAGCTTTACAAAAATTATCTGGTTAATTTGGTTTAGCCCAGTGAGAAAGTGCTCGTGTGACTTGATACTTGAAGAAGCTCTCTATTTCGCACACCTTTGGACAAGTCTGTTACTACAAGCTTTGAAATAGTTTGTAAATGAAAATATTTTTACTGTAAGTAATATTTTTTTCATCTAATGCCTGTTGACAAATCCATTGAAAATTTGAAAACCAAAATTTTAAAGAAAATCAAAGAATTCCTTTCACAAGAAGAAGTTAAAGTTTATTCTGAAATTTCCTTAGAAACGCTAGATTTAGATTTAGTTAGCTTAAGAGATGCTTAAGTTAAGTAGTCTGAATTTTACATCCTCTACTAACCCCCGTAACACTAACCAACCCCTACAGGACATCAAGTATTATTTTTAATTCAACTCAAACTACAATGGCTAACGAAACATTTAAACTTGCATACGATTTTTTACCTACATTCAACGGTGAAATTGAATATCTCGAAAACTACATTTAAGTTTGTTCTGATTTTTTAACAACGTATGGAACCACCCCGCAAAATTAAATGTTTTCTTTAAATGCAGTAAAATCTAAATTGAGATCAGATGCACAATTATTCATTTTTCGAAACCCACAATTAACCACATGGGATGATATAAAAAATGCATTGCAAAAAGAATTTGGAAATCCAATAGATCTTAGAAACCTTTTGCAAACGTTACAAAATATGATTTTAAATAAAAATGAATCAATTCAACAATTTTATGACATAATAAAAAATATTTAAATGAAATAAATACAAAAATAAATTGTGAAATGTCTGATAAAAATCAAAAAAGCTTAGTTCAAGTAGAATCTACTGCAATTTTAACCATTGTGAAAAATTCTTCAGATTTAAAACCTGTTTTCACACAGGAATTGTCAAACACTATGACAGATTTACAAGGAAAAATAACTAATTATAATATTATTAATAGTTAGATATTTCAAAATCTACAAAAACCGCACATCCTCATATGCAAAACCCTCACATTCAAATTAAAAATAATAATTTACAAAAACCACCTAAGTCACCTAGCTTTTCTTTTCCAAATAATAACAACTCTTTTCCACGAGGTCCCATTAACATGCAATCAAGACCGATAAATCATAAATTTCCATCACAAATACAGGCGTTTAAAAGACCACCGATGTTTAGGCACCCCACATCTATGTATAAACCCACACCAATGTCAGGTATATCTACTGCCGTCTTTAAGCTACAAAGTCAAACATTACAGCAATCAAAATTTCAACAAATTTATAACCAACGCATCCCAAATTTTTTTAAACAAACAGCACCTTTTAAGCAACAATTTGAAGAATTAACGAATCTCGAAGTAGAACCGGAAGTAAATGAAAATCATTCGGAAAATGGCGAAACTGAATAACCTATTTGCCCTATCCCTTATAATTTTGATCATGAGACAAATCAGTTTTTACCATGTTCATCCTCTTTTGAAAATACTTTTGAGGAAGACATATCAAATGAAAATTTTCACGAGGTTTCACACAATCCCGAGTCGACTTAAATTATATAGGAAAATTACCTTTTCTTCCTTATTTATACTTACCTAAATTAAATATCAAAATCTTAATTGATACGGCCGCCTCCCACTCAATTATTTCACCCCGTTTTGCCTACCTTTTTTCAGATTTGATCTTTAAGCAGCATTTCTCAGTAATCTCTTGTAATAGGGAAATAATTGAAAAATATAACTAGATACTCCTTACTTAAAGATTTAGGTATATCAGATATAATCGATTTTCACGTTGTCGATTGGCATGAAAATTACGATGCTTATTGGTAGTGACATTTTCCACCTAATGCATGGTTCAGTCGATTATCCTACAAATACGCTACGTTTAAAAAATAAACTAATTCCATTTTTTACTGTTATAACAAAAGTACCCCCAAAAATAAAACATACGCAACAAAAATTAAAAATACCTGTAAATAAAAAATCTGGTAATGCGTTTTTACCTTCTTTTCAATGAAATAATTATAACTTTCCTGATTCTTTATTTTTTATTGAAAATGGCTACTGCGAAATTCCGAATCCTTTTAACAGACCTTTGATTACTGAATTTAAAACTAGATACAATGCCATTCCTTTAGAATAATTTAACATCCAAACAAACTTTACAAATCAAAAAACAAATCCTAGTATTTTTGAGTCTCTTAGATTGGATCATTTAAATCATGAAGAACAACAAGCTGTGATTAATATTTTCAAGCAATTTTCATCCATAATGTATTCCCAAAATTCTGACTTATCCTTCACGAGTCACGTGAAATATCATATTCGTACTTAAAACGATAAGCCGATATATGTCAAATCATTTCGACACCCCCCTGCGATGTTGCCAGAAAATAATTAAGCAAATACAAAAACTTTTAGAAATAATTAGGCCTTCTATTTCACCTTAATCAGCACCTGTCTGGATTGTTCCTAAGAAATTAGATGCCTCAGATGAGAAGAAATACAGGATGGTAATAGATTATCGCAAATTAAATGAAAACACTATCGAAGATAAGTTTCCCTTACCTAAAATTGACGAAATATTAGACAATCTAGGTAAGTGTCAATACTTTACAGTCCTTGACTTTGCCCAAGGATTTCATCAAATAGAAATAAATCCCCAATCCGTTGAAAAACTGCATGTTCAGTCAATAATCTTTAGATGACTTTTGGATCAAAAAACGCCCCCGCAACTTTTCAAAGAATTATGGACGAAGTCCTTCGAAAATTCTTGTACAAATTCGGATTTGTCTACATGGATGACGTCATTATCTTTTCTAAATCGCTGCACGATCACCTCCTTCACATTAAAACAATATTTCAGAAACTTAAAGAAGTAAATCATAAAGTACAGCTTGATAAAACAGATTTTCTATGTAAACTAGTTCCTTTCCTTGGCCATGTTATCACCCCAGAAGGTATTAAACCAAACCCAACAAAATTAATTGCTATAAAAAATTACCCTATTCCAAAAACACAAAAATAAATTAAGGCTTTTCTTGGACTTATTAAAAACTTTGCTAAAACAGTTTAACCATTAACAAAAATTCAAAATTGGATCCGACAGATCCAGATTACAAAAATGCTTTTGAAAAATGCAGACAACTTATGACAAACTCTCCAGTTTTAGCTTATCCTGGCTTTTCTAAAACTTTTAAGTTGACAACAGATGCATCAAATGTAGCTATAGGCTCCGTCCTTTCTCAAAATGATCATCCTATCGCTTTTTATTCTAGAACGCTCAATTTAGCTGAAAGAAACTATTCAACCATTGAAAAAGAATTTTTATCAATAGTCGATTCAACTAAACACTTTAGATCCTACCTCTACGGCCAAAAATTTTTGATTGAAACCGATCATAATCCGCTTGTTTGGCACACCTCTCTCGATGAACCAAATTCTAGATTAACAAGATGGAAATTAAAGTTAGAAGAGTTTAATTTTGACATAAAATATAAAAAAGGCAAAGAAAATAAAGTTGCCGACGCCCTATCTCGTATACAAACAATGACTTAAATGACACGGCAAATATTCTTGATTTTGACTGTGACACCATACATTCTGACAGTGGCACACCTAACGTAAATCTTTCAATCTCGGGAGTCTCAATTAATCATAGCAATCAACGTCTAGTCTTTAAATATGGTCAGAGCTATCATGTTTTCACCAGTCACCCTTTTAAGGAAGTTCATACGATAATAACTGTTAATAAAGATTCTTTAAATTGCCATTTTACAAGGATTCTGATAGAGCATCTACCTGATAACAAAACTTTTCACATATTTATTCATGATGAGTCACTTAAATAAGGATTTACCAAATTTTTGCAGGATCCTGGCAATAACAAATTACACCTAAAATATTCCACAATATTATTACCCTATATTGTATTTAAAACTCAACAAACAGAAATAATTAATCAATATCATTCGCAAAATCATAACGGCATACTTGAAACGTACAACTACCTTAAAACCAAATATTTCTGGCCACACTATATAAACAAATGTGAATTATGTTTAAAAAATAAGTACGAAAGACACCCTTATAGACTAAATTTTCAAGGACCTTTAATATCTCCAAAATCGTTTGAAACACTTTATATTGATCTCTACAAATTTATTTCCTTTTCAAAATTTGCACAAGCATATGCAGTTTCAGATAAAAACGCTATAACAATCCTTAATAAACTAAGACACTACTTTTCGGAACACGGTTACCCAAAAAAGGTAGTGTTTGATAGTGGCAAAGAATTTAATATTAATTTAATGAAAGAATTTTGTACACTCTTTAATATAGAAGTACACTTTACTACCCCTTGTAACTCTACCTCGAACGCGATCGGAGAAAGATTGCATTCCTCACTAACAGAAAAATTAGGAATCCAAAATCAAAACAATCCAAATGAATCAATAGATCAATTATTGATAACAATAAAACTTAATTATAATTATAGTATACATTCTACTACTGGCTATCCACCCTTCGCCCTTATAAACTCCCCGTGCTTTTTCGAACTTGAAATCAGCGAGATAACTATCTTTGAAGAATACAATCAAAAACGAAAAAATGAAATTTTACCGTTTTATGAACAAATCTATCAAAAGTTATCACAAAAGCAACAAAGCAGAACACAAAAACAGAATCCCTTAAATAACGATCAAATACCCTCAACCTCACAAAATCAAATAATATTTGTTAAAGACAAACAAATTGAAACAAAAAACAAGCCACTTTTCACAAAACAAACAATTAAAAAACAAAAAGGACCAGTAGTTACAATAGGAACAAAACAAAATAAAAAAACTAACATACACTTAAGACATATCAAAAGATTAAGAAACAATATTTCTTTTCAGCTTTCTACTTCTTCCAACAATTCAGACACTGAAAGTAACTCCAATTAATACAGCCACATACTCCGAGTTGTTGTCAAATAAAACGTATATACAGGATCATTTTCATACCACATATCTTAATTTTAATCTTTCTCAAACTTACCAAATATTACTAGTTATAAATACACCATTGGATGAATTTATGAACTTAAACCAAGTTTATCTTAAACAACAGTCTAACGCTACACGCAATATATTATCAAAATGCTTTGCAATATACAATAAAATTAATCCTAATCGCCAACAACGTGGATTAGCAAACGTTTTAGGAACAGGTATAAAATTTCTTGCCGGAAATCTTGACGCACAATCTTGAATATATAAACAAACATTTTGAACAAATTGCTAAAAATCAAAATAAATTAGTAACCTGACTTAACGACTATAGCTCCTTAGCCCAGTATATCTCTTACAAACATAATACTATATTAAAAAACATAAGTTAAAATTTTTATAAAATAAATAACAGTTATTTTCATAACGCCAACGTTGAAAGGTATCTACAATTAATTAATTTACAAATTAATCAAATCAAAACGTATTTGGAGACAATTGAAAGAACAATAAATTTTACACAAACTGGAACGTTAAATCTAGAAATCCTGGAGTTAGACGATGTTAAAGCACTTTGGCATTATTTAGAGAATCCTAAATCCCTACTTTGGCCATTAACCCAACCTTTAGAATCAATACCTTTATGTAAGATCGCAACAATCTTAAAGGATAACATATTAGTTTTTAAGATACCTATTTTTAAGGATTTTACTTGCGAGCTGTCAGTTGTATATCCAATTTCTCATAAAAATTTAATCCCTGCATTACCTTCACGATATATTTGTAATTCAGAATGGTATAAAGATTGCAAAAATAATAATAAAAAATAGTTTTGTCATGAAATAATTAACTATGTCAATCTAACACAACATGAAATTCTTAGTTCTTATGAATTTTCTATCAAAACTAAAAATAATCAAATTTTATATTGTACAGTCGGGGACTTTTTAAATTGCCGCCCTTGAAAATAAAAAATATTCCTATTTGAAATTCGGAAAAGTAGTTTGAACCAAAACAAAAAAATTGAGATCCTTACCTCTGTTTGTATACATATATAAATAAAAATTAAAGTTTTTTGATTTCTTTAAATTATTAATTTTGATAGAAAAAAAATACAGCGGCAATTTAAAAAGTCCCCGACACTGTACCTCTAATTTGAGTCCCGTGTTAGAATTATGTCAAACTATCCAAACTTATGATATTAGAAGTATTTGCAATATTGTTAAATCGAATTGTACTTTAATTATCAATCACAATAAATACCAAACAAAACCTAACTATGTTATGGGTAAATCTATAGAACTTAAATTGTTAACCTTAAAAAACGATATTAAAATTAATTTAAATTTAGAACATATTTTACAACCTGAATCTATTAACAAGGATTTATTTAAACCAATAACATTAGATGCTTTTTGTTTTTATAATATTGGGCATAATTACGCTTTATTTATGCTCTTAATTTTACTTAACAATTATAACCTGTACTTATTATTTTCAGATATATTAAAAAGAAAAGTTAAATCAAAAGATAAACTTCAAAAATGGCCTGAAGAGAAAATACAACCCTCAGAACAATCATAAGGACATGATTTCTTTTAAGGATGGAGGAGTAATATGTATGGGATTATCCTTGTTTATAGGTATAGGTAAACATATGTAGGTACCTATTACATTATATTTTAGCATTTTGATTTATTCTTTTTATTTTGTTATTTTATTAAATTGTCAGGAAGTCTGTCTGGACATTAACATTATTTCCTTAGATGTGGATTTATCTAAATGCAACAGACGGATGCAAACAGGCCGATAAACAAACAGACCTCTTTACAATATTAATTGTCTAAATATTTTAATTTAATTATTGTTAGACTTTCATACTGTTAATTTCATATATTTAAGCCGAAAGGCACTTGTAATAAAAATAAGTAAAATAGTTTTTAAAAAGTGTATTTTTATATTAATATTCAATTTGAAGTTTAGTGAAAAACTTGGATTCTAAGAATGGAGTTCTGTCCTCATTATATCGGTACCTATTGTCCTTGCCATACGCAATTACACTTTTGTGACTTTCACATGATATAAACATATTTCCTAATCAGAAATATTTTAAAAATTAAATAGATATGTCATGTTGCTATAAAATTAAGGGTAAAACTGTCATTGTCTTAAACAAAAGATGATGACTGTATTTTGAAAACAAAAAACGCATAGATTAAAACTAAGGTTACTAATCGTCAAGCAAGCTTTACAGGTAGCGAAGCCTAACTCTAATTTTCTATTTTTTGGTTATAATTTTTGACATATTTTCCTCGGTTTCGCATTGGCGGCTCGTTGTTATTTTAAAAATGTGGTTTTAACATATTCTAAAGATCTATTTTTGCAGCAAACATTTTTAATTCTAATTACATAAATATATATAGTTTAGGCACCTTCATACTGTGTAAAATAACATCTTCAAAATAAAACAGAACTGCCAATGCGAAACCGGGGAAAACATGTCAAAAATAATAACCAAAAAATAGAAAGCCTGACGATAGCTTCGCTTCGTATGAGGCTTGCCTTTACGATGAGTGTCATTAATAATAAATTGGTAAAAAAACTTTTTAAGTCACACAAGCTTTTTTAAAATACACTTAAAATTAAAAAATAATTTTCTAGCATTCTAATATTATCATAATGATAAAAGCGATGGATAGGAAAGGACATTTTTTCTTAATGTTGTATTGTCATGGGACCACTATGTGTGTACCAAATGTCATCCAAATCGGATAACGGGATGTGTGTCAAAAACAAATTTATCTATGGAAGGGGGTGGGGGTAGGGGTGGGAGGATATTTTTTTCTTATTGTTGTATTATCATCGGACCACTATGTGTATACCAAATTTTATCCAAATCGGATAACGGGAAGTGTGTCAAAAACATATTTTTCTATAGAAAATGTGGGGGTAGGGGTGGGAGGACATTTTTTCCTTAATGTTGTATTGTCATGGGACCACTATGTGCGTACCAAATTTTATCCAAATCGGATAATGGGAAGTGTGTCAAAAACGCTTCACAAGATTTGATAGATAGTTAGATAGTTAGACAGAACATCTGAAGCTTGTAAAAAAACAACTTAAACACATGCTTTTTTTTAGAATTTGTCTTGTTGCTGTCATTATGCACATGATAAAGAAAAATGTTGAAAATGTCACAAAAGTGTAACTGCCTATGGAAAGGGATATACCAAATTATGTAAGTAAGTTGAAAAGGGCATCTAAGTGCCGAAACACTTTAGTAAAATCAAAACAAAAAAAAATTGACAAAAAAAAGGAGTAAAGTTGGTTAGAGTTTGCTCTCATATGTTTTATCTTCGCTATACGCATGCGCGACAAGTTAAATTTTAGGCAACTAATCGAGGTAGATAAATGGTTGGTCGCCATGTGTTAATCGTGAACGTCATTCGCCTTCCGGTGTGCGCACCAAAGCCAGCAACCGAATCATAAACGGAAAGTTCAATCAACAGGACGCGCGCGGCGTCAATCGTGAACGGGCAAAAAGTAGCGTCGGGCGCGTCCGGTGTGCACACGGCGTTAATCATGAACGCACCCCTGGGTGCGCCCATGCTACTCACATAAGTTGTCGCCTTATAACTGCTAGCAATATTTTGAAATTTTCATAATGTCTCTAATATTTTACCTGAGTCTGTCTGGCCCAAAAAATTAAATGGGATTTTCCAATCCCCATCCACTTAAATTACCCCATTTACCAACTAGTTGTTCTGAAGGTAGTCTTGATAGGTTAACAGGTTTTACAGCATCAGTGTAAATGACAGCTTGTGGTAATCTAAAAATAATCCAAACAAATTTCGTGGCTTATAAAGCAAAAAGGGTTTTGTTTCTCTTGTATTCTTCCGCGAATTCCACAAAACTTAGAAGCTTTGCACCCAAAAATAAAATACTAATAATAGTAAGTAAGGAATCTGAACTGAATTACAGTCGAACCTCTATAACTCGAACTTAAAGGGAGAACCAAAACAGTTTGAATTATGGAGAGTTCGAGTTATAGAAATTCGAGTTAAAGAGGTTAAATTACATTTAACATTTGTAAGAATAGGTTTTATTCTTGGGTCTCTTGTTTGTTCCATCTTCGAGAAATGTAATTCGAAATTTTTCTCGACTAAACTTATTTAATTTGTTATGAAATCAATATTATTTTTTCCACATTGTCTGTTAGCGTCTGACTGACTTTTATTTATTGTAATGCCATGACAACTATAACTGCCCATTGTTTTATTATATACGCGGGGTTGACATGCTAAAACTACAGTACCATATACACATATATACCTATTTATTTAGTTTATGATTATTATTATTTTTAGTATATAAAAAAAACCTGGGCATTAAAGTACCTTTTAGTCAGCAAATTATAGCCCTCCTTCCGGTCGGGCATGCAAATTCCTGCCGTGGGATTAAAAGTAAACACGGTAGGCCCCAGGTTTATAATATACCTACTATTATTTTTATTAGTGTTCAAAAAAAAAGCGGGCGGTGAAGAAAAGGTCGAAAGTACAAAAGGTCGAAAATACAAAAGGTCGAAAATACAAAAAGTCGAAAATACAAAAGATCGAAAATACAAAAGGTCGAAAAACAAAAGATTGAAGAAGAAAAGGTCCAAGCAAAGACCGAAAGTAGCTACATTGTAATGATTGCAAAACAAAGTAGAAGTAAGGTGCACACAAACACTTATAGAAAAGTTTTAAAACAATCAACATCCAATAAAAAAGTCCAAGAATTTCTATATACCATCTCTAGGTATTTTTTTCGGTAGCAACACGACGGGTCGCAGAACTTTGTTCGAAAACATTTTCTTCGAAGGGAAATTTGTATGAAAACAATTTCTTCTGATGAAAATTTATTCAAAAACATTTTTTTTGAACGGAAATTTGTTCACAACCATTCCTTCGAACGGAAAATTGTTCGAAAAATTTTCTTTTGGATTTTTTTCAAACGGAAATTTGTTCGAACACCATTTCTTTGAACGGAAATTTGTTTTCGAATGGAAATTTGTTCGTAAGCAACAGTTGTTCAAAAACATTTTTTTCGAATAGAAAACATTTTCTTCAAAAGCAAGCTTTTCGAACAAAGACGCTCTAGACCTGCATTTCCAAACCTAACACAATTCATATAGCTTGACTTAGCCAAGGTCTTTCTAACATATGTTTTCAAAAAAACCCTGACTTTTTTCCCGGGATCGTAAACTGTCTAAAAATTTGTCCTTTTGGAAGATCGAAATTGGTATTTTCCTAAACTTTGTCAATTGATCGCAAACGTATTTGAACCGGTCCAGATACCCCCTGATGCGCTCAATTGAGAAAGGTTAGACTAACACCGATTTGAACATTCCAAAATGAGGACCGGAAAGCTAATTTAGGGAAATCGTTTTTCGAAAATAGGTTTCGGTTGGTTCGGTTTGGTTAAACCATCTAGGATCCCGGAAAAGATATCAGGGAAGTTTTTGTTTCCAAAAATTGTCAGAAAAAGACCCCATTAGTCTAACTATATGAGTTGTGTTAAGTTTGGCAAGCCAGGTCTATCATCTTTTTTTCAAAAAATTTGATTTCAAAGAAATGTTTTTGAACAAATTTCCATTTGAAGAAAATATTTTCGAACAAATTTCCGTTTAAAGAAAATGTTTTCGAATAAATTTCCGTTCGAAGAAAATGATTTCGAACAAATTTCTGTTTGAAGGAATCGTTTTCGAACAATTTTCCTTTGAAGAAAACGTTTTCAAACAATCTTTTGTTCAAAGAAAATGTTTTCGAACAATTTTCCGTTCGAAGAAAATGATTTTGAACAAATTTGTGTTTGAAGAAAACGTTTTCGAACAATTTTCCTTTCGAAGAAAACGCTTTCGATTCTCGAAGTTTATGCTTTCGAACAATAATATTAAGATATTTATATGAAATGTACTATAAAACTATAAGTAATTAAAGCCAAACCTTCCGAAAACTCGAACTGTATTTTTTGTCTTTTGATAAAATGTAAAAATCGAGATAAAAAGGAACTAAAAAAAAAACAGAAAACCTAAAAACACCCAAAAAATTAGATAAAACTTGGAAAATAAACTAAACAGTGCGAAAAATAGTGTATAAACGTCGTGAACAAAGTTTCATTTTGCCTTGATATATTGTATACTATTAATAAACTTTTAACCTAGAAATGTATTTTTGTCTTTTTTGTTTATTTAGTACGTATTATTTTTCTACAAAAAACACAAATAATATTTTAAAAAAAATTATTTTTAACAAATAATATACCTACAATAAATACTCACAACCCAAAAACTCAAGGAAAATATTTTTTATTTCTTAAGCTGTATAAAAACGAGTTCTTTTTAAGTTTTATTAAGACATTTTTTTTTCTTTGTATAAAAATGAGTTTTTTTTAAAATGCCGTTTTGACACTCGTGTCGCTACCCCTGGAGACGCCAGGCTTCCAGGATGCAGTGACCCTATTGAACGCAGCCCTAGAAACATAATTAACTGTGACAAAATTCACAAAACCCTTATTATCTCAAAACTAGTCTTGGTGGAGTTAGCCCACTGTTATTCTAGGCGCCTCATATGTAAAGTAAAGGGTTTGTTTAAAATATTTTTATACACGAAGCAGAAACATAAATTTAAACAATAAATAACAAAACAAAAAAACTAGGCAATATTTATAAACCAGATTGAACAATGAAATTCTCTTTCCTATGATTTTTTTCTAGGACAATTAGTTTTGTCGGTACGTGGCTTGAAAAATGACACTTTTTGGAAAAAATTCATTATTTTGACTAGACGTTTTTCCGCAACGAATAGATCTAGCGAGCTGCGGTTACCCTTAAGAAAATTTATCTAGCGTGAAAAACTATAGAACTTCAGTACCCAGTAAAATGCTTCCTTAAGGTGTTTTTTTCGAAAAAACTGAAAAATGTACCAGTTTTTCGAGTCCCTCGGGAATAGCACAAGGATTTCAGGGTTGAAAATTTTGGGATGAACTACTCTCAAGGATCCTAACAATATATAAAAAGATTGTAAATACATGCGCGTTTGCAATGTTTGACTTTTTTTTCATGTCGATATTGACTGGCGTATAAGAGATCCCTGGTATAGCAAGAATATTGTATTTCCTTTAAAACCGTAAGTTCGTTCCATCATTGCGTGCGACAGTCATAAAACGGTACGAAAAATCCTTTTTTTCAACCGACCAGAAAACATACACTTTCTGTACATTTTTTTGTACAGAAAGTTTCATTTTACAGTGCGGGTTTAGTTCAGATTCTTTCCGGTCTCCAAAGTGATCTTTATTTTTAATTTTCCGGTCTCTTGTTCTCTTTCCGGTCCCTATTTCAGTCAAATTAGCCATGACTTTGTGATGACAGCTTATAAAAATTGTTTTGTTTTGACAGCTTTGACATTTAAAATAAATCAATATGGCTGCCTTTTAAATAAAAAACTTGTGTTTAAAAAGAGATATTTAAAAAAATAATAAGTAAATTATGGACTTGGACATGAATGAAGAATTAAATCCGGAAGAAATAATTGAAGCAGCATCAAAGGTAACTTTCGACTTGCTACCAGAAAAATCCAAAGAGAGATATACTAGAAATTATGATGTATTCCTTAATTGGTGTCACACAAACAAAGTTAAATCAATTGATGAAAATGTCCTAGTGGCATATTTTGCCGAAAAATCAGCCACATTGAAGTCCAATAGTTTATGGAGTTTATTTTCAACAATAAAAACTTGCTTATCATTAAGGAGAAATATTGATATTAGTCGCTACTACAAGCTAATTGCATTTTTAAAGAAAAAGTCTGCAGGATATAAGCCTAAAAAGGCCAGAGTTTTCAGTGGAGAAGAAATTAATAAATTTTTGGAAGAAGCAAGGGATGAGGAATTTTTAATGCTCAAAGTAAGTAAAATACAAACAAACCTAATTATTCTCCTTGCTATTTTTGTTATAAAAACGTGTGTTTCAATCCCAACAACTGCACTGTAACTTTTAACCAAATTTTAAAATTTTATTAGCTTCAATTAACAATTTTTTCTGTAAAAACAAAAAACAATTCTATTTATTAATTTTCATTCAATAACCTAACTAAAATAATCATAACATAACACAAGGACTACCAAGCTAAGCAATGATGCCAATTTGTTTTATATAGATTCTTTGGAACCAAATAAAAAACTCAAATTGGAATTCAATTACAACTATTATTTATTACAAACAAAAGATTCATACAAATTTTGCCATTTAAATTACAAAAAAAAACATACAACACAGATTTTTTTGTTTTACCATCTTTATTTTTATCAAAAAATAATATAAAAAATGTATACTTTAACTAATTACTTAAATAATAGTGGAAAAAGTATTTTTAAAACTATCTAGGTTAGTACTAGCACAGCCTACCTAGGTAGGCTGTGGTACTAGGTATCCGATTGTTTAATAACTTAGCATTCTTAATGATAAAAATAATAAAATCCGGCAACGCTCGACTGCGGCTAGTGAAAAGAACAAGACGAGGAAAAATACCAGTTTTTATTACGGATCGGTTGCATATGGGACTGTTCACAAATTGTAAAGTTAGCAAAAATTTTAAATTTACTTTTTGATTTTAGGTTGTAACGATCATGGCCATTTCGGGAGCAATGAGGAGGGAAGAAATTACTAAATTAACCCTAAAAGACGTCACTGAGAAAGAAGACATGATAATAGTCAATATACCAAACACTAAAACAAATGTTTCAAGAACTTTCGTAATTCTTGGTGAAAGAAATTTGAAGTTATTTAAAAAATACAAAAATCTAAGGCCCCCAAATGTTCCGCATGAAAGATTCTTTTTATTTTACTCTCAAGGAAAATGTAGAAAGCAGCCAGTAGGTCTTCATGGCGTAGGAGGGGCACCTGCCAAAATCGCCAAATTTCTACAGCTTAAAAATCCACAAGAATTCACCGGACACACATTCAGGCGCACCGCTGCCACACTCCTAATAGAAGGCGGTGGAGACATATTAAACCTTAAAAATTTGGGCGGCTGGCATTCAAACTCTGTTGCTGAAGGATATATTGAGCACTCACTGAGACAAAAAGTTGATAATGCTAAAAAAATTGGAGCAGGTGCAGGCGGGAGCTTCCCAGTAGCAGCCAGCAATGGAAGTTCAACCAGAGATTTTACTACATCTAATGTGTCTGATGCTCAAAATAATATGTTGTCAAACATTTCAGAAACAATAAATATACAGCAGAGAAATTCACCAAAAATTGAAAATACTTCGGCTGCAAATATAAATATCCAAAATGTGCATAACTGCATTTTTAATATTTATACTCAAGAGAAAAAGTAATGATGCATTAAAATTGTTTGAATTTTATATTAGGTACATATAGGTAACTTACATATAAAATGGTTACTATAGTTATATAGGTAGTTGCGTATAAGAATTGTTCCTAATTGTAGCATAAATATTGTTTAAATATAAGTAGTCAAACATATACTTACTCTAGCTTTTGAGTAAGACAGACAGCTGTGCTTCATTATGTCGGTTAAAAAAAATATACGTACGATACACGACCGGAAACTGACTTTACAGGTCTCCGCAGGTTTACAGGTCTCGCCTGCGGCTCGCCCTGTAAATTTCCTGTGTCGACCTGTAAAGTCCTTATTTCCGGTCTAGTAACGTAAATACCTATTTTTGCGTTCCAGGTCGACGTTGTACTGTTATCGGACCGTCAGTTTTCCGTTTCATCAAGGCACTTAAACTGGTTTCGGACTCCTCTGAAATACAATGATTGAAGACAGGCGCATTAGAAGGCGCGGAAAATTTGTATGTTAAACACTCACATTTCTAGTTTACATCACCTGAGATAAAAATATACCATAAAATTACAGTAAATTTACATTTGTCTGAGAAAATTCAAAAAACAGTGAATAACCCAAAACATTAAAATTTTAAATATGCACATATTTTTTAAATTTCAAAAACTAGTTTAGCAGGTGCTAGAGGTGTTGATTTTCGTTTCTTTTGAATACTCATTAGTAATCGTTACTCGACTACTAAGTCATTTTATATATTTGTTACTATCGTTCCTTTGATTACTGTAACTGTATTTAATTCAATCAGACAATTGGTGCAAAATTCTCGGACTGTCGTTAATTCGAAGATCATTTACTTGAAGGTATATTTTTGTTGTTAATATTTTGGAAATTTTCAAAATGCGGGCTAAAATTAAAAAAATAAAGGTAGGAAAAAACTTTGTTTTAAAAATTTAATGCCTTACATACAAAGAAATACATAAAATCTAAAAATAAATAAAATTAGAGACAAATACTAAAATAATCGAAGGAATCAAGGTAATCAAAGTAACGAAAGTAATCATTTAATTTTCGGATCGGTATTCGTTACTCCGTTATTTGAACCGAACCGAATAGTTACTTTTTCAACACCTCTAGCAGGTGATTAGATAGGAATAGA
This sequence comes from Aspidapion aeneum, assembly GCA_963576565.1. Classification (NCBI taxonomy): domain Eukaryota; kingdom Metazoa; phylum Arthropoda; class Insecta; order Coleoptera; family Brentidae; genus Aspidapion; species Aspidapion aeneum. The sequence continues at coordinate 17,258,239 of OY755042.1, forward strand.
AACAGAAGGGTTTACCCTGATCGCAGCAAATCCCGGTGACCTGTGATCTAAAAGTTAAAAGAAGAGGGGTAACACCGGATGTGAAATTTTAGACCAGATTTGGCGGAAGAACAAACGACTTCGCAGAAAACTAACAGCTGACCTCTCAAAATTGACATACCAAAGCCAAATTTAATAATAAAAACGCTAACTTTCATTTAATAAATACCGACACTAATAAATCCGGTTTTTAAATACACAAAGGCCGAATTTTCAAGCAAAGCAGCTGCTTTTTATATGCAAATCTGTCACCATAGGGTCGATGTTTAAATAACTTCAGGTTTTATTCCAATAAGTGTCTATTAACTATATATACCTACCAAAGCACAAGCTACAAAATGTGATTTTCCTAACTTCTTAGAAGTATCATGATCTCTATTTCTTAAAAATGAATAAAATCGCAAAATCCTTGTGAATATTAAGGCTTTCTATAATATGTCGGTAATTTCACAAATATTTTGTATAAATAAAATTACAAAATACAAATAAATATATATATAAATTTCACATAAAACCTGTGATATTAGAGAAAAATAAATATTTTTTCACAAGTTTCGCCCAAAAATATATGCTAATGCAAGTTTCTTTTAATTTTTGGTATATTAAGTTTATAAGGCAGTCTGTAGTGGTTTATAGTTTGTGAATATAAATTAATGGCGAATTCTTTGAGAAAGATAGTGGGCCACTCGTGGTCCACTGACACTGTTTTGGTGCTGTCAAAAAATTGCCCCAGTGCAGTTTCAAAAGAATACAAAAGTGCACTAGTGCAGCATGAGCTCCGAGAGCCCGTGCCAAAAAATGTGCACTGAGTGCAACACTGGGCTTGTCAGTGGGTCAAAAGAATACAAAAAATTGCACTAATTTTCCCAAAAGAATACGAAAACTGCACTAGTGGCGCACCAGTGCTGCACTTTTTTCCCAAAAAAATTCATCATAAATGAATGTAATTTAATCAGCATTTTAAAGAACTAAAATTAAAACTGTATTATGCTTAGAGTAAGAAAAATATAGAGAGAAGTAGTCAACCGCGGCCCCATGTAAATGTTCCCTATTCGTGGCGGTCGTTTCTGAAAACTTAGAATTTACAGAATCCCCGGCGATGGTAACATAGCTGCGTCACTGGAATCATCTCGCAAAAACCAAACTGGGCTGAATTTTCACAATATTTTCATAAACATCACTTCTTGTTTATTTTTACGTCCAACTAACTTCCTTTTTACAAAAACAAAACTAAACACACAGTAAAAACACCAAAAATTCAATACATCGTGTCCGACGGCCAAGACATTGCATTTAATACAAACACATGTTACTGTCAGTGTCGACCTTAGAGCGTAGGAAAATCTGGGCTAACCGTTCAGAACTTGAGGACCCACCTCATTAAACTTGTTGCCATTATATAAGTGAAAAAATAATTTTTTGTTTGAAACTCGTAGACAATGATTAAATAGAAATAAAACTTCGGACTTTCTAACAGTTTTCCTTAAGGTATGGTTTCCATATGTTTGGTATTTCCGTGCCTGGTTGACAGAAAGTTTCTTCATTCTGCATTATAAGGGCAGCTTCAATAAACTTTCATTTTCGCCAATGTGACTCCTTATGCAAAACTTTAGCTTCAGACCAATGAATCATGTGATCATTTGACCATGCATGATCCGCTAAACCGGATTTTTCAATATTCCCTAATTGGGTACTTTTTAGATGTTCTTTTACTCTAACATGAAGACGGTGTTTAGTTTCATCTACATATGATTTACCACACTCACACCGGATTTGGTAAATACATTCCTTATTATTTCAGGAATTTTCTGGTTTTGTTTTTGTTACAAAACTCCTTGTGTGTTTGGCTATTCGTCTTATATTTTCTGAAACCCCTTGAATCGTTGAGTTTATTAATTTCTCGGTATAACCATTTTGTTTTAAGTAGGTTTCCCATATACAGTGGTTTGAATGTTTCTCTCTTCGTTTGATAAGATCATCCAGAATAGGTAAGGCCGAATCTTTTTCAATATCCATTGTGCATTTGATTGTTGGTCGAATACCATTCAGAAGATGTAGATAATTTTCTGCAGTGTTTCATCCATGTATCGTAGCCATAATTTTGGCTTAACTCTTGCTGTGTTGATCGCATGGTCCTCGAAGCACTCCATGTAGATGTTTGCTACCACCGGCAAAAGTGACAAACCCATTGGAAGTCCGTCATTTTGCGCGTAAAACTTATTTTTTGATAAGTAAGCTTTCCAATCCTCCTTTTGGGATATCAAAATCGGTAGTAAACCTACCTTTGGTCAAATTATCGCAATTAAATCGTAATCCGTAGAGACACCACCATTTTCCATTAAAAAAATGTTACACAAAAAGAATTCTTTTTTCGAAAAAATGCTTTTTGTAATAGTAGTTTTTCAAAAAAGTACTTTTTGAAAAAAATGTTTAGATTTAAAAAAAAAATAGTACAAGAAATTAATAAAATTGCAAACTTAAACCACGGCGGCGGCGAATTGCCGTTCCGGCGAGGAATTGGGTCGGTGGCAAGTTGGGTCGGGGGAGAGTTGGTTCAGCTGCGAATGGTCCTATTTTTTAAATATATTATATTAGAAATATTATCTAAGAAAAACGTAAAACAAACATTTTCTCGACGCAAACAATGCCTTCCCAAGCTATTGCTTTTCGGGTCAGCATACAGGGTTACTTAAAAATGTCACGAAGTTAGTTAGTAAGAAGTCAAATTACGTAACGCAATAATTCAGGATTGTTGACCCCTCTTCCTCCTTCACGCATTTCTAAGAAAAATACATCAAAATTTCTGTGGAATGTGCTGTTGGCTGTTGTTTGGTTCGGTGTTTTTGAGTTTGGTGGTTATAATTGCGTTTTTTATTTGGTTATTACAAAATATAATTTATTTGTACTTCACAATGAATAGGAAGAAGTGCTGTGTTTGTGAAAATACGGTGATAAATCAAAATATTTTATTGGTATTTTGATTAAATGTAAATACACGACGCCACTGGCAAAACTAAAAATATATATATAGATTTAATACGTCATCAGATGACGCAGTATTGTCCATTTTGGGTAGAAATAAATAGTACTTTATTTAACAGCTAATATCTCATAAAATAATAAATAAAAACATGCCAACAAGGTCTCGTAACTAAAAGGTTCCAATTTACACCTCGGAGTACCCTATATGTTTTTAAAAATTACTTTCTTTTGCTTTTCAAAATATTCCGGGTGAAACCTTTTCAAATTGTCAGCCTGAATATATTCTACAAAATTTTGTCTAGCATTAAGTGCTCACAAAAATTTTTATTTCGATGATTAGTAGTGCTTAAACTCTATAAACAGATAAGCCGCCTATTAAATAATAAGAAAATCCACGGTAAAAAATTTTATCTACAATTAAAACACGTACTTTTCTTGAATAAATTGTTTTACCTTAAAACAATTTGTTTTGAATTTATATATTTCTTTTTAGTTCAACGCAGCGTTTAATCTTGAAATGAGACTTTATTTTTCTTCTTTAGTTGTTTTGTTTCAGTATACTACATTTTGTAAGAAAGCAAATTGTCTTCGTAAGGGTAATATTTTGCTTCCAGACAAAACGATGCCTTAGATTAGTTTAGTTCTAGTTTATAATAAAACAATTTTTGTTTCACATTAAAATAAAGGGCAAGACATTTTTTGTGCTGTATCAAGAAAATATTCTCTTGGTGAATAGGAAAGCGCAAATTATTTTACTTCAAAGCAATTTGCTGTGATCTAAGACAATTTTTTTAATGTCAAGAATATCGGTTAGACTTGTTTGATCCTCTACAATAAGATAGAGAGCCCCTCTTCCATGGGAATGTAGTCCACATAGCCCAAAACCAAACCCGGCCCTGCTAACACAAAATCCATAATATGACCTCATGCCGCTGTTACCACGTTTTGTGAAAGTTGTGGGGAAAGGGACCGTTCATAAATTATGTTCTTGTAATGAAAGTTTTTCGAATAATGTAATCAAAAATTTACAGTACAAAACGACGCGACGCGGACTAATAAGCGTAGGGCAAAATATCGCGTGGGTTGAATAGGTCAACAAAACTAAAGCACTATATATTTTGCAACTGGTCACAAGTTGAACCTGATTTATTATGTATACAATTTGAAGAAGATACAGGAGGCGACAACAGCGTAACGTATGAATTGTTATTATAAACAAATGAATGAATGACCGCCCAAAACGAGGTTACCGCTACTTTTTTTTCTCTTACTCTGAGGTATTATAATAATCCTATGTAATTGTGTAATCCTTTCTGTGTGCAACTTTGATTTCGTGCTCTCGAATTCATACGTTGCCTTCGATCTACCTATACTTGTGATACGCGAGACGCAGAAACCTACCCTTTCTTTTAGTCACGTGACCTTGAATTTAACACTCTCGCATTCATTTTTTGGACAGTTATTTGGTCGTTCCATCTAACCAAAACCGTTTTAAAACAGTCCTCGTACTGCATTGCGCGCGCTTTGGGATTTTTTGGAAGGTTTTATGACTGTCGAACGGCTTGTACAACACTGCTAGTAAATATATAGAATTGAATTACATATAAAACAAAACTTACTTGATCAGAGCAATGTCGTTGTCAACACTTCCACTTTCATAATCAAAACTTTTGTGTTGTCTTAAATCTGTGGACGTGAAATTTTAATAAGAATAACGTTAGCTGATGAAATTCTAAAAAAGATACAAAACATACTCAGTACTTATGGTTGGGCAGCAGAAGTTGTGGTGATTTTGATATAAGTTGGTACGATTAATAAACATATGAAAGCATTTACAAAAATCATATTGTTTTTTCCAGCGACATAATATATGCGGCGTCGCGACGCTTTAAAATGTGACGTGACATTGATCCAGATTTTTTAAATTAACTAAATAACTGCATTAGCTGGGAGAGTTCTAATTTCAGGTTGAGTAACTTAACCTTAGTTTTGTTAAAAATATCTTTATGTAAAACTGGTGCCGACTACTGGTTTAATTATAACGTAAAATGCTAGTAATTGGCAGGGCTGCCAATAACTAGAAAATGCATATTTATTCTTTTTCTAATAATTGGCATATGAAAAATGTAATTAAATTCTAGGTAGGGTCAGTTCACTGGGCGGCGGATAAAAGGTAGAAAGTACAAAAGGTCGAAAGTACAAAAGGTCGAAAGTACAAAAGAACGAAAGTACAAAAGATTGCAAGTTCAAAAGGTCGAAACTATGAAAATAAAAGATTGAATCCTAATCAAGTCAAATTGCCCTGCTCAGGTAGTCCAGAGGTAGTCCAGAGGTCGAGGATAGTTCATAGTTAACCCGGTTAGGTTACTAATCCAACCTGACCAGGTTAGGTTTGTTTACTAAAAAAAAACTACCCTGATCTCGTCAGAAAAGTTTTTATTTTGATATACTAACCGGGTCAGGTTGGGATACTTACCTAACCCATCCTCGGTCCCGGGTCCACCTCGACTGGACAGGTCAATTCGACTTGATACGGTAAATTGGTATTTTTAATATTTTGTATTGTCAATTTTTTTCGATCTTTTGTAATTTCGACCTTTTGTACTTTCGACCTTTTGTACTTTCGATTTTTTATACTTTCGATCTTTTGTACTTTCGATCTTTTTTACTTTCGACCTTTTGTACTTTCCGCCTTATTTTTTCGACCTTTTGTACTTTCGACCTTTTATCCGCCGCCCCAGTTCACTGCTTCTCGGCCTTTTAACGGAAAATTTGCAATAATTGTAATTTTAGCGGGTTAGTGATATTCACGTTTGTTAAATTAATTATTATTTTTAAGTACTTACTAATGTTTTTCAATATCTATATATATAGATTTAATAATAAGTAATCCATGTTTCGCTTTTTTGTATAAATTTTATGTATAAAAGTCATATAGCCTATAGCCTATAGCCTAAATTATAGGCATTTGTAATGACGTCACCAGGTGAGAAGAAAACGTATGGCGTAGATATTTTTGCCAATCAATATTTGTTATTATGTTTTTGATTGACAGTGACATAAACAATTACCTACCTATTTAAATTAAATCATAGACCCTACTTTTTTATAAAAGTTTATTGTCACCACTGTTTATAATATACTAAAACAGATAAACAAAAATCACGTCATTACAAATGCGTATAATTTAGACTTTCGCCTTGCGCATGCCAATATCTAGACTATAGATGCCAATAACTGGAATTTAAGCATTTTTGAAAAAAAAACATTTTTTCTCACATTTTCTAAAAAATTATGTCTTTTCCTAATGCGCAAAAACATTTGGGATCACAAAATTATATTAATATTCCCTCTAACTTAAAAACGTTTTTCGATAGTCCTTAGAAGTAGAACAATCCCTTAAGGGTGCCATGTTCTGCATGTTTTTAGATTTTTTTTCGCTTTAATTCTTGTTTTCAACAGTTTAGAAAAAGGTTTATTTAACAACCCCGGTTGGTAGGTATGTACCACTCAAAGCTTATTCTCTCGAATATAGTTGTCTTTGTGATTGTGCTTAATAAATGGGCAAATTGGAAAAATTTCTTGGGCTTAATTTTAAAAAGATGTTTTTAGTTCTGTTATTTTTAATTTTCCAACTATTTTTAGTGCGTTTAAATTTGACGTTTTGCGTGGAAAAAAAAATTGAATATTCTTGTGCATCTCTATTCGTAACCAACTGTTACTTGTTTCTAATTTATCCGATTCGTCTTAGAAATATACATACAAGGACGGTTGGGACCAGCTTCTTTAACGTCACGATTTCGTTTCACTAGATCCAAAAAATTTGACGGAAATGTTAAAATTTTTAAAGACTATACGAAAAGACAACCTGAAAAGACCAACTGATCTTGTACATAAATTTCTTCATATCATGGCAAATCCGTCATTTATATAATCAAAAAAGTTTACAAAATTGCTCAAAAACTATAAAATAAATATATATTTTTTAAGTTTAACGATTTTATTAAAAAATTTCACTAAAAAGTACATAATAATTTGGAAGATTTCAGTTTACTACAGTCAAGAATTAACAATAACGTTAATGGCACATTATATATTTTTAAGTTCGTTACTTTCCATAGTAGTGCCCCGCCAAGTTCGCGCAACTGCTGTATCAACTTTTCTTGGAATATTTCAGCCCATATTTGACCTGTCTAAAAATCTACTTTGGAATGAGCTACGAAACTCAAACTGCACAGTCGTAGAACTTTATAGGGTTAACAACCCCTCCAAGTTTCATGGACTTTTATAAGTAATTTTGATTAAGTAGTGAAGAAGTTACGAAAAACAAAAAACGTCGAAATTGCCACTCACTCACTCATGTATAGATCATCAAAATTCTACTGTACTTCCAGACATGCTATATATAGATATAGATAGGAACTATGATAAAACCATGGGAAAAATTAAAAATCCTCAAAATTTTAAATAAGGCCTTGCAAAAGTTTTGAACAATATTCGGTATATTTTATTACTTTAAAACTTATATTATCGAAATCCTTTAAAAAAGGAGTAAAATCATAACAAAAACATTTCATATAAAAAAAGCCAAGTAAACGCGAAAATGGTATTCCGTAAAAGAATTGAGATAAAAGTAAAGCCAAGTTCTCCAATACAAATTTCAAAATGAAAGGTTCTTACTAGTTTAGATATTATGTTTTCTGAACTTCGCTATTACGGCTGCAAATGACTCTTAGGTACAGTGCTAAATTGAGCAGCAAAGAAGTTAGGCTGTAATAGCACAGTTTAAAAAAATATTTCCAAACTAGTAAGAACTTTTCATTTTGAAATTTGAATTGAAGAAGTTGGTTTTACTTTTATCTCAATTCTTTTTACTGAATACCATTTTTGCGTACTTGGCTTTTTTTACATGAAATGTTTTTGTTATGATAAAACATATTAAAAAGAACCACAATTTTTATTATAGAGAATTTAGACTAGAATTAAATAGAAATAGAGTAATTTATAGATTTTAAAATGCCTTGCGATTTTGTTTTGTGCTTAAGAAGATCTATCCACAGATACCACTCTTTACTCCATCCGAATTTTTCTATCCCAATCCGGATAAATCCTGGCCTATATATAGTGTGTCCACTGATTGAGTGCAGGTAAGGTATAAATGACAAAAAAATTTCGATTAAGATTCTGATTTTTCAGAGATCGCCCCTGCTTGGTCTCAAACTAAGATGTTAAGAAAATGAGCCAAATCAATAAATATACAGGGTAGTGTATTGGGCTAATTTGATGGTGTAAGGTGTAAACGACAAAAAATTTTGGATTTAAATTGTGACTTTCTGGGAATCGCTTCTGCTTGGTCGCAAACTATACTGGTAAAAACATGAGCCAAATCAATTAATACACAGGGTGGTTCAGTAAGCTGATTTTATAAAAAGTGTTAAGAGTAAAGTACCTTTGTTTTAAAAAAAGGTTATAAAAAGAGTTGTTTAGAATCTAAAGTTATGGCAGGTTCTCAATTTTCAGAAAAATCAGCCAACTGCGAGTTTGTAAGCCAGTTATAAAAACTTTTCTCTTGACGTTTTTAGCTGATTTTTCTGAAAATTGAGAATAGACTGTTACTTTTAATTCTAAACAAACATTTCTTAATAACTTTTTCTGATATCTTAAAAAAGGGTACTTTACTTTTAACCCTTTTTTATCAAATCAGCCTACTAAACCACCTTATATATTAATTAATTTCGCTTATTTTCTTAACATGTAACCAAGCAGGAACAATTTCCAGACAAGAATGTAAATTGAAAACTTGTTGTCATTTATACCTTATGTGCACTCAATCAGTGGACACACTGTATATTATAACGAGAAAAAGTCACTGTCGTATTAATATTAAATAAGTTTAAAAAAAAATTCTTACTCATTGAGACAATGTGCAGCAGTAAGAACAAAATATGGAGAAATTAATGACCCACCGCAAGCACTATAGGGTTCACCATATTTATCAGAAAGTTCAATATAGGCTTGCCAGGGTATAGAATGGGGAATCGCTTCTTCTCCGTTTACTATTCTTGGGTCTACTTGTGGAGATGTTCCCTGTAATTAATTAACATAAATACAATTTATTATGATGACGCATAAGAGTCAAGTGTTTCGAAAATTACCTATAATAAAATTGTCAATTTTAGCTGCAAGAAAAATTTATTCGTAAAATAGCACAGTATGTCCCATTTTCGATGGGATTAAGTAGGAAACTGGAATGTTGTTATAGTTATCGATTTTCTGATTGCACCTTACCTCGTTTTTAAGACCTTTAAAATGGTGTAATCAGGTTTTTGCTACACCCCGTGGTTTCGATAATACTATATTTGAAATGTTTTTAATAATTCCTTGTATCTCGCTTTTAATGGCAAATTTTTTAGATTAAAATAATGACGTTTTCAATTTTTTTAATATTGTTTAGTTTTTAAGTTATGGTATTTATTTGATTGGTTTCATGTTATTATTATATTAAAATGATAAAACTTTAATATTTTTTTGATTTAAGGTTAAAAAAACTAATATTTAATATTTTTAAAAATTTTTAGACCGAGCCTGGAAATTTCTAATGTAAATATAAATTAAAAATTGCAATACACACTAGTTGAACGATTTTTGGTTTATATGTTTTAAAACGTTAATTAAAATATTAATAAATAAATTAAAAAACGTTAAAAAGTTACAAAAGTAATATTATAGTAATTATTTGATGGTAGCACAGCAACTTATAAAAATTTTGTCATTGTCATTTTTGTAAATGGCTTACTCAAAAGATTTGATATGTTTGACTGCTTTATTAAAGCAACAAACTCCTAATTTTAAATGGCAGAAATATTTTTATGCAAAATGTGTTAACAAAAATTACTTAAAAATGCCAACAATGTCTTACACATAATAGCAATCAGTTTGAACATTTATATCATTAGTTATTTTTTTGTTATTTGTCGTAGACTTTGTTTCCAATAAATCTTTAAACTAACGTAAAACCATTTTAATTTGCTAAATATCAAAACAATTAAACAATTCGTTTAACTAGCAATTTTTAATTTTTATTTATGTTGGAAATTTCCAGGTTCGGACTATTTTTTTTAAAATATTAAATATTTTTTTAACCTTAAAACAAAAAAATATTAAATTTTTATTATTTTTTGATAATAATAGCATGAAACCAATCAAAATAGTAATAAAAAAAATCCAGGTTCGTATTTAATTTTTTAATGATAAATACTAAATCTCAAAAACTAAACAATATTTTAAAAAACTGACAACGTCATTATTTTTATTCAAAAAAGTTGCCATAAAAACGTTTTTAAAAAATAAAAATATCTCACAAATTAAGCGAGATATAAGGGATTATTAAAAATGCAATTTTGCAAAAACTCCCTGTATTAGAGAAACTACGGGGTATAGCGAAAATCTGATTACACCATTTTTAAGGGCCTAAAAAAAGAGCACGGTAAGGTACAATCAGAAAATCAATATTTTAATATTAACCAAGTGTCCTATTTAATCCCATCGAAAATGGGATACGCTGTACACAGCCTCAATTCTTGCTTTGAGAAGTCGCAAGTGCGCACTTTCTTATTTATTTATTTATTTAAAGGTGGTCATAAGGGATACAAACTGGTTAAAAAGGTATCCACGGAATTACACCATAAGTACTTGCAAATATTTAGTTTATTTAGTTTCAAAAAAAAGAAAAAAAGCAAACAGCAAAAAAAAAAATTCAAAAATATTTAAACACTAGAATAAAGTTCACAGTGTTGGGTTCTAAAAGTTTTTAAACTGCACTACCCAACTAACATTTATAGTAGCGGCTACACGCTCCAAAGGCTTTGCTACTATCTTATGGTAGAAATGTGGTGATCCCAAAAATAATTCGGCACTTTATAGTTCTGTCTACTATCTAGTATCACGAAGAAGTAAATCTTTCGTAAAAACAACCCTCTAAACTACTTCTTAGGATTGTTTCTTCATAGTCTATTATGATAATCTTTTCTACCTTGATAGGATGTTGCCAAAGTTTTACTTTCTTTTTAGTCGTTATTTCGTAGTCGCCCTGACTTTTATATGTTACTTAATTACCCCTAGAAAGTTAAGCTTCATTCAAGTCGCAAACAACTGTCTCCGACAACTTTATTATAACTTTAATTTTTACCACAAAAGTTTGTGACGGCCCTTAAAAAAAGATTATAGAACATCCACAGATTGGATTTCACAACCAACCAAAATAAAACAGTGAGTACACCATGCGTTTGACACACACCATTGAAAACTGGGTGAAGTAGAAGTGCACTCGTAGGCAAACCGTTATGCAGCCTAACCAAACTTATTATACTTTGATGTTAGTGCGGCCCTATTAAAATGGCTGAGACTGACAGTTGTAGTTATATCTGTTGTGTCCTTATTGAAAAAGAAAAAAATCTTGGATTTTCCCTACTACAGTTAGATTTTATCACAAATTTAATTAAAAAAAACTGGCAAAAATACAAACAATGGAAAACAGTATTGACAAGACTTGAGATTTCTAAAGCAGGTAACGAAATGTCAAACTGAAACGTCTGTCAGCGGCCATTTTGGATTTACCACTTTAACTTTGGTCAAATTCTCTCTGTTTAAATTCAATAATCCGTTCCTTCGAGCGTCTATAGTTGAGGATGTATATAAGTGGCACTGCGTCATAGCTAAAGGTAAAGCACATTTTGTGGCAAAATCTAAGTAAAGAAGCCTTTTTCACTTTGTACCTGCAGTGTGCCGCTTTATATGTCTATAATAAAACACCGAGACCTTTTAAAGGAGAGATAAAATAGGTACTTACCTAATAAATAAAGGTCCGAAGATTAAAAGAGAATCCAAAATTATATTAAAATTTGCACAAATATTGATTTAGTTGCAAAAATGGTAATTTATTTTGTAAAAAGTCGGTCCCAATTTGTTTGACATTAAAAGAGTCAAAACAACAACGAATAGACAACGTCAAATCCCAGCTAAATCAATATGTTCGTAACAGCCAGACACGAGTATATAAGTTCCTTTCTAATAAAATCGTTTAGAAGAAGACATAAATTAAAAGCAAGTAAAATAGTAAGCTAATGACTAATTAGTGCAGTGCCTCGTTATGGGAATCAATTAAATCAAAATAACTTTTTTAATATGAAAAACACTTTAAAAATTGGCAGGCGTTTCCTGGCATTTCATCATACGAACTGAAATTTAAATATTTCTGATATACAATTGTTACATACTTAAGATAAATAAATGGATCCATGACTGATCCGATACCTTCCATGACATATAAGCCTTGAAAACAGTTTTGTGTAAATATCTCAGAAACTAAAGCTCCTACAAAGTTTTTGGTTATAATACAAATTATTTAGCAAAACGTAGTAGTGATCCCAAGACATTTTCCCAAAGTGGGGACAAAAACAAAGGTAATTTGGAAGGAGAAAATAGGTAATTAAGACAGTTTGTGTTCCATGTCTAACTAACCTAGATGAGACTTTGACCAAGGTTCACACATTAAGTCTCTGTTTAGACTAGTTTTCAACTTCAGTTTAGCCTATATGGTTCAAAAGAAGTAAAAATGCCTTGTGTTGTCCCTGTATTGTGGCGCCCCCTACATCTGTCAGAATAGAAAGAAATGAAAACATTTTTAAATAAAAATAAACAAAGAGGAACACAATATAAACGACCATGCGTTCGACCACATGACCATGGGCGTAGTCAGGGTGGGGCAGGGTGGGGCACTTGCCCCACCCTGGCTTGTCACCTGCCCCATCCTGGCTTTAGCTCATTTAGTAATACGAGAATTAAAGGGGAAATAAATATTTGATTGTTCATTTTTTGCTTTTTTGCCCCTCCCTGAGCGAGACCCTGACTACGCCCATGCACATGAACAAACTTTTTTTATACACTTATGGGTGCTTAACAATGCCCAGCAGTCAACCTAAGCGCACATATTAGGTCACACGTGACAGGAACCAGACTAACTCGAAAAATGGCAAAAAATTGATAAAATTTCGAGAAGAGGAACAGCTAGGATTTATATGAATACCGCTCTGAAGTCAGGAAAGAGTCCATATTCAAAATGTGCAATTAGTTTCTGGAACCATTTTTATGTAACCTATACTTCGTTCAGGCACACTGTTTCCTTGACTAATACTTCCTAGAATAGGGACCATGCTTACTTCCTAGAATAGGGACCATGCTTGATCTAGTTTCTAGTAAAATAAAGTACGTTGATACGTTCCCGCAACTTAGGCCTATTTTTAAGTAGCCCTTTCCACCATCAAGGAATAGCGTTTGGGACGCTAAGTTTTTCTTTAGAACAGAAGAATTCATTAAAATTTTACCAAATGTCTATATAAACCACCATTCGGTGGACCCAAACACCGATTATAAAAACAACCTGAAAAACCACAACGAAGAAATTACATTAGCTGCCAAAAAATGGCTAAATTTTTTTACATTTGCGTCGCAGTTAAATTTTGATCGTCTACTTGTAAACTTTTCCACTTAATATAGCCACTTTATTTACTGTTGTGTTCACCATGTTGTGTAATAATAATTTCACTAAATTATATAAATTTAGGAAATCATCTCCCTCTATCCGTTCTTGCCTAATTTATGATAAGATCTATTTGTATGTGCACCGCAGTCCTCATCTAAATACTGATTTAGTACAACACACCTTTAAATTATTTTGATTAAGGTATTAGCCAAAAAAATTAAAACTTAAACAAACGAGCGTGTGAATGTATTTAGTTAATTAGCATTGTTTCTAACCGATTTTTTTTTAAACTCAAATCCTGAAAAAATCAGTTTACAAAATAAAATTAAGTTCATCGCAAATTATTTATTATTTAACATTTTATTTATAGGAATTATTTTACAATCCTCTATTATAATTTATTACTAATTTAACAGCTTTCTATATTTTATTAAGATACTTAGATTATTAAGTGTTATCCTTATATATAATAAGTAAATTAAGCTACAGTGCCGTAATCTATGACTTAATCATTAAACAAAACCATACCAAATCCCAAACCCAAAATTTTGTCTAACAATTTATAATTTTGTTATATACAAAACTAAGTTTTTCTTCTAACACTATTTACAACTTCTATAAAAATTAACCCATTATAATCTACACTTTGGTGTGTAGATGGCTTTCCGTATTTGCTTGAGCAAGGCTTTACTTAAATAAATATGGTTGTTTATCAATCGTAAACTAAACTTTTAAAAAAATCCTATGCCATCATAAGCAGGTGAGTAAGAATGTGAAAGAAAATCGTATCGAATAAAGCCAATTAAGAAAGAGAGCATAATTAGGCAATATTAAATGGATTTTTTTAAAGGAAATAAATTTTATTTATGTTTATGATGTCCGGAGAGATCATAATTATATTAATAAGATAACATGTTAAGCATGATCACCACCTTGTTGCGTGGTCAGACTGTAACGTGTTAAGTACAGAATTCTTTATCAGATGCGACAGAAAAGAAAAAGAACAAAGCTAAGCTAAAAGTGCAGCTTAGAAAATCGCTGGAGGCAAAAGCTTGCGTAAGTTAAGATCTAAAAAGTGCTTTTACGTCATTGATAATAATAAATGATAAAGGCCATAATTATCAATCAAATTAATTATCGTTCAGTTAAAAGTCCAAGTCGATTTGCAAAATAGAACAAGTCTTTTGGCAAGCCTATTAATTTATTAACAACATAATCAAAGACCACTGTTAACTGAAAACAAAAAAAGCAGAGGACAAGCTGTACTTAACTTATTTTTACTTGTGCATTTTAAAGTACAGATCTTGTTTTATTGACTTGCATAAAAAAGTTGTAATGTTCAATCAAATTCGTTAGAGCATAAATATGGGGCATACCCATGCATTCTTAAACGCGAAACTTAAAGCCGCGACCACTATTTAATTATTAATGTTCGTTTTTTGGGTAGACAGGTTTTCGGTTAATGCGCATGCGTTAGTTTTGATTTTTTTAAAATATACTTCGATATGTCGCTACATTATTTGACAATTGTCAAAAGTTTAGGGTTATGTTTATTATTTTTTTCTAAAAACTAGTTGATTGGTTGAAAATTTCACAAACTCTGAATTCAAATTATTGTGCATATTTATTGTGGACACCATGAAGAGTGTTTAATGGCATTTATAAACCACTCTTAACTTTATTAACAAATTATGAAGAAAAATACAAGTAGTTACCTATGGAATGGCACTCCCTTCCTTTTCTCGGACATTATTCCACAAACCGCACATGTTTTACGTGAATAATATCCCATTTTTTACAGAAAAAAAATTTGCACGACCAACGCAAAACACCGCAAAATGTAAATAAGCAACAAAGATAGCCTCCATCCACACAGTACCTGTGTGTCTACATGACAAGACACACGCATGCGCACTTGAAAATTCGCATCCGCGAATTTAAATTTGCCATTGTTTCAAAAGCCAGTTATGACGGCTTCACTTTTCGATTCTTTAAACATTTATATTTATGCTATAACGTATTTGTGAATAACTAAGAACGCTAAAATTCAATTATCCTGGCTATTTATTTAATCCTTAACATTAACTGCCAGATATATATTTTATCTGAACATGTCTCTATTTACGAATTACTTGCAACAAACAGTATTAAATAAAATAAACTAAAATAAGAAAAAACAATGATTCCTATCGTAAACTATAAACTAAATATTATAACTACAAAGTAATTTACAAATAGATAAAAACAGGCATAGTATAACTAAAATTAAACAAAAACAAATAAATAAATATAAATAAATAAATAAATAAGACGTTATATACCATAAATCTTACAATAAATAAGTACATTTTAATAAATAAATTAAATAAATAGTTGGCACAAATTACAAATTTAAAAATTAAAATTTTTTATTTTATTTTATTTTTAAATAAAGTACATTACTTGATGTAAGCATATACATAATATTACGTTTACGGATGTAAGTATCGTATTAAGTTTTAAACGTAATCGCATTTATTGCTCTATTTTACGCAATATGTACTTATTAGAATACCAGTTAAACTTAGTTTCTAGGATTTATTGACGCAAAGTTCAAATTTCATCCTAAAATCATTTGTTTATCTATCTTTATAGTTGGGAGCCTAAGAAGGAAATTATGGTCTGCATGTTCGCGTACAGAAATGACATTTAGAATAGAGTTAGTAGACACCTAGAGGCGCAATTTTAGAAATGGTGCTCCGATGGAACCCTGTACACGGCCAGGGTACAGAGGCGTACTTGTTTAGACAGGAAAAAGTTATAAATTAAATATAAAACTTATTTCGCGTACATTTTAAAAAATCTGTAAAAATTACTGGTTGGAAAAATATTTTTCTAAAGGACCGCCCTCGACACCCACACCAAAAATTTCTCAAAAAAAAAAAATCTTTTTTATTTCTTGGATGAAAATAGACCATTTTTATCAACTAGAATAAAGGTATATATGTCGTTATAATCGGTGCCAAGTTTCGTTGCTATTGCTCCGGCTTTACATTTGAATTTTATAGGAAAGTTTAATGAGATATGTGCAAATGCAATAAAAAATAAGCAAAGTGTCTTTGCTCTGAACTAGAATCAGTATGAGCATTACTTTGTAAAATAATACCATGCTATAATCGTGTCAAATTTCATTACAGTACGCAAAAATGCAGATAAAAGCGGCTAAGGCTCCCAACTATTAACTATGTATGAAAAATACACTTAGTAATATCATATAATTTTTCGCGTATCAACTAACAGGACTAGAAATACTACCGTCCGTAAGAAGAAATTCGCCTGTAGGGCTTACAGTTTTACAGTTTTTTATTGTTTTCTAATTTTGAAAGAAACAGAAAACAAAAATCATTTTTATTTAAAAATTTTAAGACAATAAAATTTCTACATGCGGCTTTCTTCTTAGGGACGGCAGAAGCAAAATATAAAACTCAAACCTGGCTTATTAAAAACTCGGACTGGGGATTACAATTCGGTGTTAATGGCGCAGGTTGGATAAAGCCTAAGACAATCCCTGCCATCTTGACCATCCCTTGCTGCTTGGATGTACTTGTAGAATCTAACTACAGCTGCATTGGTAGAAGTTGGTTTTTGAAGTTCGTTAGCATCCCTAAAAAAAAGATGTTAAGCGCTACAAAATATGTGCCTGAAGAATTATGTGTGCAGAATTTATTTTAGGAATTTTTTCAAGTGTACGGTCTTTTCAAAAATGTTCCTTGGCAAATTAAAATTTAGGTAAATCAGGCAATCAGCTTAATTTTGAAAGTGGTCATTATCTCTAGAACCAGAGTGGGAAAAATATAATTTATAAAAACTGCGCCAACCAGCCCCGCTCTCCCCTACGCCGCCAGTTCTGCTGACATATTACAAGAGTTATCAGGTTTTCATTTCCTCGCTAGTTCAGTATGTTCTCTTCTCTTGGGTACATATTTTAATCTCTCTAAGAGAATCTGTTACGACAGCATCTAAACTTCATCTGTTTTGCTCTAGGTGCCGCCAAAGTTCTTTTCCATGCGTCAAAATTGTCTCGATTATGTCTGTGTGTCTGTTTATATCTCTGCCCATTGCGTTGTATAAAGCCCTTATAGAAGTCAATGTCTCTGCCTCATATTTCTGAAGGAGTTTCAACACAGATTTTCAGTTCTTATAATTCAAAATTAAGCTGCATCCTTTGGGAACCTTTATCTTTGCATAAAAATAAGGCAAATATTTCCTATTAATGTGTGTCAGAAAATGCTTCCTCAGGGAACCACGATTTCAATATGAAACTTTAAAGACGATTTTTTTCTTTATAACTTTAAAACCCTTAACAATTACAAATTGGAAATTAATGTAGTTATTCTTATTAAAATTGTCATTAATAAACATACGCAAATCAGACATTTTGCAAATTTGATGTTCTTGTAAATGGTACGCCCTATCGAACTGAAGTATACTTTTTTACGTAGAAATTTCTAAAATTTTATAATTTTTAAACAAAGTCGTATTATCCTTAAGAGTAAAAAAATAGATATGTTTTTTTTTTACCCTTACCCTCTAACGCATGTAACACAATTCAACAAAATTTTAAAATTGTGAAATTACAATCATATTTATAGTTTTTGCAAAGTTACTTGAATAACTCCCAATACGGGGTTCTATCGATTTCATCAAATTTTGCTTCATTCTGCCCTTCAAAACTTATTCAAATTCATATAAAATCTTCCTGGTATAATTTCAACCCTACCGACAGAGAAAAGCCGCGACTCTTTGCGGTCCGACGACAAAGCATTTGTTATCGGACCGACCGAGCACAGGTGGATAGACGGCACCGGATTGGCAGATTTGTTTGAAATGCGCTTTTAATTGCTTTCGGGTGTGCTTTTCGGAACCCCTTTAGTCGGCAGTATGCAGAGTTAGAAAATAAACCAGTGTCGTTTCTGTAGGTGTAGCAATAGAAAGTTTTATTATCTATTTTTATTTCTTTAGTTTACGCCATAATTAAATGAAATAATTTTCATGAGTATATCTACCGCCGCTGCCCTTGTCACTTTCTATAAAGGATATGCCGATGGTCGGCTTTTATCTTTGTTCAACTGACTGCAAAAACTATACTACCAAATGTTTATATAGTAGACCAATTTTCAAAATTTAATTGTAAATGGTTTTAAAGTAACCTAGAAGAAGAGGAAATAGTCCTTAAGTTATTTTATTCAAAGAGGGGTGGCACCCTGTGGAAGCATTTTCGGACCCATATTAATTATTTTTGCTTTAAATTTATGCAAGGATGACGCTTCGGAAATGGTGTCGCTTACATTTCAATCACTCTGTATAATCATCTCACAGCTCCTATTTTTCTGTTAGTTTTCTTAACTGTAAATTTCCTTCCCAGCTCATGATTGGCAAAAACTAGAGTTGATAGATAATAATTACTCTCTTTTATTATAACATTCCCTTTCCCAGAGATACTGGAGAAGACCACACCGGTATGAAAGGCGGAGAGGAAGGAAGGAAAGGAAGAAAGGCAACCCTTCTTTTTGTGGAAACTAAAAAAGAAAAAACACAGCGGTTTCTGACTCATGAGCGGCTGCAAACAGCGTCTGTCCCAGATTGGGCGGTTGAATATAAACTCACTAACACGCCGGGCAAGTGTAGTGTTTTAATGCCAATACCCCCAATGGGAAAGATCATAGCGAATTTAAAAACAAAAGGAATTGGTCCCCAGGTGGGAAAGAAACTATCCGAATCCCACACCTCTATGGTCTGCCTAACGGAATCTGGGGGAGGCAAAAATTCGCTTATGAGAAAAAGCATCCAACGCACAAAAACAAAACAAAAACTAGTAAAACTAACAATAGAAACATATAACAATAGGACAATGAACACAGACGACAAAATAGAAGAACTGGAGGAAGAACTGACAAGGATAAAATGGGACATTTACGCCTGTCAGAAACCCGACGAAAATCAGACTAAACTCCGGTAATCTACTATATCATAAAAGTAATGAAGATAATAGCAACTTCGGAGTAGGATTCATAATCAATAAAGCATTAAGTAAGCACATCCATACTTTTAAAGGAATCTCAGATCGCGTTGCCTATCTTACACTCAAAATGAAAAGAACACCACTTAAAGTAATTCAAGTATATGCCAAAAGCTATTAAAGAAAACAAAACCCATCTGACACTAGTAATGGGAGATTTCAATGCCAAATGAGGTAACCTTAATGAATTATCTAGAGGAAAAACAGCTTTATGTAATGAACTAATTCTATAGAAATAAATCGCAACAAAAGTGGACATGGCTCAGCCCTAATGGAATAACGAAAAATGAAATTGATTACATTATGTAACGTGTCATTTTTACGTTTAAGACAACGTTACATATTTGTTTATTTAGGTAAATAATCAAGGCTCTTTGATTCGTCTTTCTGTACACAAAGTAAGGGTATTTTATAGAGCTAGGTTTGGAGGTTATATAGTGTCTAGGAAGTTACCTTAAAAGGAGGCATTCCATCGAATTACTGTGGACACTACGCACATCGCATTATCTGGACATCGTAATTGGAATTTAAGATCACAGGCTTCGGGAAAATCACATAAAAAACTTTTGACTGTTTTGTTTATCTGAAATTTCATAGTTTTCGTTGACTGTCATGACAATGAACAGCGATTCTGCTGGGGAATGGCGGCGTTGCCGCATCACAAATGGTTTCAGTAACAGGAAGGAAACATTTAGATGAACATTTCATTCCCTTACGTTTATTTCGAGGATATTGGGACAATCCGAACCTCATATCCTTCACGGATTAACTAGTTTTGATAATACGAAAACATATTTGGGTCGACCAGGAACAACCGAGGCTCCGCCACTTTGATATCTTTATTAATTTGATAGGGAAAGGATAAAATAAATACGAGTTATGCACTTTTGTAAAGGGGAGATAAACGAGGGATAAAAACCAAGACTAAAAGAATAAACGAAATCGTGTGAGTTAACATCTGAACACTCTTGTGCCTTTAAGCAATAGTTCAGTGTGTATTTTTGGGTTCAGGTTCAGAAACAACTTTATTACTGTAGAAATGTTTTACAAAAATGGCGTTAAACCATATGAATATTAGAGAAAACATTTATAAAGAGCGAAGGAAACTTTTGACGAAGACTGTAACTGGAGTGCAACTAAATTCTGCGCTCAGTATAGCGTTACTCATATGGGAATTGGTGAAGTGTTCGAATATTCCTGGGTTTGATGCATGCCCTGGTCTTCAGTAGTTGATTTTACAGTTGATGGTTTCAATGCTGAGCTTCTTATAGTCCGTCGGGTTATTCTTCTTCTACTTGATATGTTGGCGGGGGTCCGGTAGGCAAATGTTCGGTCTATGTATGGAGGGTGTCTCGACGTCCTTGTTATAAAAATTTCAACCGTGGCAATAGATCCGACAACACCTCAATGTGCGTTTACCTAATTGCAATGTCCCGTTGGTCGGTGCTGCCCCCTATATACCTGTATAGAACTATTGCTGTATGTCCTCATTGGTTAGTTTGAAAACCGCGGGTTTTTTCTTCCAGTCTTGCCACTGAAGGTAGAGATTTATTTTTGGCGAAAAAGTTTTTTATAAATAGGTTTGCATCCTTTATTTGAATTTAACCGGGAAGATTAGGTTGGTACTATTGCGGTTTACCGTCCCCACTCCCCACCAAATTTACAAAACGGTTTCCGGCCACTTCATTATTCTGGTATTCTCGACGAAGTGCTTTGTCTCTCTTTGCTAACAAATTTTGGCTGGGTCGACAACAGTTTCTGGGATCGCCTTTGTTTTTGGTTTTGGCACTGCAGCGAATTGTAGGAGATATCCCAGAAACTGTACAAGTGAGTCCGTCGTGTCTAGGGTAATCTAGAGTGACGCTCGCACCCTGTTTGAGGGGATTTAAGTCGGCCTACGCCATTTGTACGGAAAGAGCAGCGGTAAGTTCGATTTTATTTTTTTTCATTTTTTTTTTATTTGAGTACTCTTCAAGATAATATTTGCCTCCCAAATTGTAGTTATTTTTCGTGTGAAATGTACTTTTTTTGACAACAGACGTGGGGAATTTTTGGCGTTTTTATATTTTTCTTTTAACCACGTGTTGGATAAAAACTATATATTGTTTTTCTCCTTTGTCTACAGCCCTGTCCATTCCATCGGCAGCGGTGCTGGACGCTGGTGGGAAGCCGGACGAGCCAGTTCTAACCCTGGGAAAGGTACGTAGGGTTATTTTAGTTCATCTGTTTAAATCTGCTGTATTTTATTGAGTCGACATGGGGTTCTCCAGGAAACTGAAACATTTCATTTTCCACAGGGTTTTATGCTCGGGCAAGAAGCCAGCAACCTTTTGACCACCATGTGCTGCCCTAGCACCATGTGCTGAGCGGGCACGAGGGGAGACGCGGGCAAACCAGGAGCATCAGTCGCAGGAGGAGAACAACACCACTTCCAGGTTTAATAAAACACCAAACTCACAATTAAATAATTGCAGGACCAAGGTAGGAGCAAGCCTTTAGACATAACCATTTCATATAATTTTTTTCAATATAATTTGGACAATCTTTTCATATAATTTTCAGTATAATTTAGACATTATCTTTCCAGATAACTTTTCAATATAATTTTAACATTGCTTGTAAACGCAAGGTAACGGTATGACGTCATAACCATAATTTTGCGGCGTATTTACTATATTGACTTGTCTTCCTTCATTTCATTTATTTAAGACAATTTCTCCTGTGAAATTTGGAGTGTCTTGCTATTTTGGCCCGAACTTGTTTAATTTTTTTTAGCATATTTCATGTTTCTAATCTTAACTTCAGCCCTTAAAATACACAAGATGAACTAAATTTTTGTATTATTTGTGCAACCCAGTGACCAACTTTGCGGAGACAAAAGAGAGATGAGATTATATGTTTTAGCGGTTTCCTTACATTGTTCTACTTCATGGGGTGGATCTCGGACTGGGTTGCTGTCTGTCTCATTCTACCCAATGTAGAATGATGACAGCAGATATTTGGTCCAGATCTCCCCTATGATGGAACGATTGTGGAAGTGTATTTTTTTTAACAATCATTTATGTAACCGAGTCTCACACTACTGACTCAGATGTAGGTACACTATGACCTGTTAAAGGAGTCCATCTACCTGTAAAGTGCTTCTAGTTTTGTCATTTTGATTCAGTTAAAAATCTTTTAGAATTTTATCTCGTTTATTAGTCAATTTTTTTTTGTTTTTTTAATTACACAAATACTCTGGAAGCCTCGGAAGTAAGTAGAATTTCATTGTTTGGCTGCAACGTTTGGGTTGAACTGTATTTTATTTAAGATCTTCTTTGTAAAACATTGGTATTAAATAATGTGGCGCACTTAAAAGTTTCTTATTTCTGAACCCCCCCCTTCTCCACTGTATAAAAGTTACCGGGCATATCAATGTTTTACCTAGCTGGAAAATACAGTTCTGCTTCCAGATATTTGTTTAATTATTCAATGGTTTTGTTGTGTCACAAAATGGCGGTAACGTCTTCAAGCTGCCACAAATGTCACACAACGCATTTTAATAGGCCACAAATTGGCGCCCTACGTGTGTTTTGGCTAGTTTTTTTAACATCTGATGTAATTTTTTTTGGTTTTTTTTGAATTTGGAAAAGAAAAAGACAAAATTATTTTTAATTTTTTTTTTGAGAAAATTTTTTTGTGCTGCAGCCAAAGCCAGGTTAAAGGCTTTCAGTGGCTGTGGGTGGTTTTGACACTCAATCATTTTTTTTTTCATGAAAAACAAGATCATTGGTTTTTGGAAATAACATTTTTTAAAATATTTTTTAGTAATATTTGAACGTTGATTTGGAACTCGGTTTGTTGTTTTAGTAACCCTCTTAGTTTTTTATTAGCTTATCTTCACAAGTTTTTTCTTGGAAAATAAAAGATTCATTTTTATTTATTAAGGAAGAATAAGAGGATAAAAAAACATAGGAGTTTTTATTGAACAGAGTCCAACTCATGTTCTTAATTCTTTAAAGTTTTTGTAGGAAAAACATGTTTTAGTTTTTTAATTTTTTTTTTAAGAAAAATAAATACAACAATGTGAATTTACTTCAATTTTTTTTTGTTGATTTATAGGTGGATGGACCTCCAGACATGGTCTTTTTATGTTTTAAATATATGACATAAGTAGTGCGTTTTCTTCTAACAATTTTCTTTTGCAGGTTGCCTACTACTAATATGTTATTATTTCCTGCTTGTGATAAAATAGAAATTGTTTCACCGATTATTTTTTAGTGCAATCAATTTATTTAGGTCAACAAGTTATTTTTTTTTGGTGATTTTAATTTTTTGTGGGATATCACTACTTGGTATTTGGAATATTTTTACCGGGTTTCACACAAATTTTTCTTGGCTGAGTTGTTTTAAAGTAAATATAGCTTAACAGCTAGTAGATTTGTTTAGTTGAAAGTATTAATTAGTAATGAAAGAAAAGGAAAATGAGTTTATTTTGCTTTGTCATTTTCTTCTCTTGTTTTTTTTGGTGGTAACTGTTGGATGACAATTAAGATCTTACGTCACTCAGTTACATCGGGTCAGAGGAGGGTACTACTACTAGTGTCGGCTCGGGAGGTTAGGAAACACAAGGCTAAAATCCCTAGAGTGACACCTTGGCTGAAGATCAATGCCAAAAGTCCAGTTGGCATTTTTTTTTGGGGTATTTTTTTTTGAAAGACAGTTTTTAGGTCGTTGGTTTAGTTGTCTAGTTGTGTTTCGTGACTGGTCAAATTTTTTTTGGTAGAAAATACAGCGTTGGGCTTTGGAGTGCATTTTTTAAAAAATGACCTACGGGTATTTCTATCAATTAAAGTTTTCTGGTTCACAATTATTTTTTCTGTATCCTGCTCCGGATTGAATACAGGGAAAATGAATTTGAAGCCCAACCAGATATAATACCACAAAAGAAATGTTTAACTGAGACAGATATAGATGTAAGTTTTTTTGATTTTTTTTAGTTCATTTGTAGAGTTCATTTGTAAAGTTCAGTAAATTTTTTTTAGTAATGTCATTTTGAGGCCGTGAAATTGGTCAGTGAATTTAAGAGAGACTTTCAACTAA
This sequence comes from Aspidapion aeneum, assembly GCA_963576565.1. Taxonomy (NCBI): domain Eukaryota; kingdom Metazoa; phylum Arthropoda; class Insecta; order Coleoptera; family Brentidae; genus Aspidapion; species Aspidapion aeneum. Next base: position 17,282,940 of record OY755042.1, read on the forward strand.
ATATAAATGCTAGGCGGGGGTAATTGGTAAAAATATTTAAAAATTTTACTACTTTTAAATAATTTAATTTTTCTTAAAAAGATTAGTTTTTTCTGTAAACATAACTTCTCGAATTCTTGTTTTGGTCAAAACGGTTTGTATAGTGGTCGTAGTTTTAAAGGGTGACCAGACAGGTTATATTTTTTGTAGGGGACCAAACAGGAATTTCTTGAGTTACAAAAGGTGAACTTTTTTTTGTCTTAGTTGATCAGGCAGGAATAAATAAATCTTTTTACTTCCGAATCATAATTTTAAATAACAAGATTTATTGGTTAAGTGTTTGGGTCTTATAGCAAAAAACGTTTTGTTTTTTGAGGATACTGGTATGCTATGGAATTATTTTAATTTCATGCCAAATATTGTTTGACGGCAGATATGCTAGTCTTCAGTTTTTTTGATAGTTTGCATTTCAGGACAGTGGCGTGTACTTAAGGGGGTCTTACATCTGCGCCCAATGTAAAGCAACTTCCAACTTACTTGCTTAGCTTTTTCACTTAATCTTCGTTTTGTTGCTTCTGAAATTAAAGCGTTATGTTGGATAACGATGGATGGTGTTAGTCTGAGGAAGTACCTAGGTATTTAGGGATGAAAACTTGGAAGTTGTGGACAATTGGGAAATAATTTTTTTTTATTTCATTTTTTTTTTAATTTTAAAATAATTTCATACTGGTGACCTCAGATAATGAAGCAAAATTTTGTGGAATAAATGGGAAAGTGTTCAGGTTAAACAATAAATTTAAGATCATTGATTTCTAAAAAAAAAAAGATTCCAACCTAAGAATAAATTTAAAAACAATAGGTTTTCTTTGATGCGACTAAACAATGATGAGGGCATATATTTTTTTTGTTATGCATAATATGATAGTAGTACCTTTTATATTGCAATAATTAGGGGTTTTCCTCCCGCGAGCTGGGTGGAAATGGAAGAAATGGTTCGGAGTGTAGAAATCGAGGAACGAGGACTTCCTGCTAATCTTTTTAGGATTTCGCAACCTCGGTTTTCGCTAAATTAAAATACATCCAAATTTGGCCTACAGGCTGAATCTCACATCTTCCAGGACCTTGCAGATTTGCGGAGAAAGAAAATTTTTGTGATCTGTTTAGTTATGATAGGAATTAAAATAGTAACATGCACATGAGGGAACTAAATATATTTAGGTTAAAAAGTAGTAAGAACACTGATCTGAACAGTTTTCCATAATAGTGTCCTATTTTCACAGGGTGCTTCAAAATATCTTCACCCTTTCTTTGAAATAAGATATTGTTTCGCCTGTGGGTGTTTGACCGTTTAAAAAATATATAGGGTCCAGATGGGATTGGAATGGAAATCACAAGTTTTTGGGTTTATTGACATTATACTTAGGAAATAGGGGAAATGTCTAATAAGAAGTTTTTTGGGTTTAGGCCGAGTTTTGTTGAGATAACAAAAGTTTAATTGGGGCCGGGAGTTTTATTATGCTCTTTTAAAATTAATGTAATAGTTTTTGGTTCTTGATTTTGTTCTCTGGTTTTTACGCAGGATTATTCCCAACTGTTTCATTTCAAAATATCATTTGTAGGTGATGGGGTCTCATTAGCCCTTGGACATTTGGTAGATTTGCTTTGACTGATAGTTGTGGAGGGGGCCCAACTTAATTTTATATCTCGTAAACACCAGAAATAGGGATCTGAGAATGCATTAAGCAGTAAATTTTTATTTGATTGGATGTTGTGTGTAAAGACACTTGAGTAGGCAGATTTAGTTTTGCAACGTTCTTATAGGTGAACCTTGAAATTGTTTTCATATTTGTTTTTTTGAAGGTGCACACAAGATAATTCTTTACGGAGTTGAGTGCAAAGGTTCTTCACATTATAGTGGTACAGTAAATAAGTACTAACGTTGCTTATTTCCTTAAGTAATAATTTTAAACAAATACACTAACATCGGTTGTTTTTTTGTAACATGAATATTTTGTTAACTTTTCCTAAACTGATTGGTTTTTTTTTGCAATTACGATTTTTATACCTTATGATTCTTAAGTAAATTTAATTTTCAACATTTTTTTTGTATAGTAAATTAATTTTTCTAGCTCATTTACTTTTCACATTGCCACAGTTTTGGGAGAGGAAAGGGAGTTGACAACTGTTTTTTAAAGGAAAATAACAAAAACTGTTGCAGGACAACTCGAATAAGATTTTTCTGGTGCTAATTTTATTTTAATTCTTTTAAAATCGTTAATAGGAGCTGCAACCCCACTTAAACATTTTTAATTTTTTTTTTGAAAATATTTTTTAAAATATTTTTTTTTTAAAAAGGGAAACTTGATTTTCTTGTTGGAAAATTTTCTTTTTTGCTGCATATTAGTATCTCGCCCTACAATTCTTTGACCAGTTTATTTAAATATTTTTTTTTTTGCTGAATTAAAATATAATTTTATTTCGAACCCTCACGTTTTAACAACCTATCATCATTTGTTTTAATTTTTTTTTCTTCTCCCTACTCCAAACCACCTATCAGAGTGGAGTAATTTTTGAAAATTTTAGTGAGTCACTAATTAATTTTTTTGACTATTGGACTACTGTGGTCGACACCAAAAAAATTTTTTTTTAATTTTTTTGGGCACCTTTCGGTACGATCCTAGGGTCTTTTTGACCATGGGTTGATGCATCAATTTTAGTTAAAATTTTGGGAATTTCATTTTAACGATTATTAGAGAGTTGCAGTCCTACCAAGACGTTATTTGTGTAAATTTTTTTATTACCATCGGTAATTTTTTTACAATTTTCTTTAAATTTTTTTAATTACACACAACATCCTTACTAGTCTAATTCAACGCAATTAATTGAGCATATTTTACGATTTCTATAACATGAACATCTGCTCCGACGTTTATTGCGTTCACTTATATATTAAGGGATGATTTTGCCTTAAGCAATGCAAGTTGCGTGTAGACTCAGAATAGGTAAGCAAGTTAAAGTGGGTTTTGATTTATTCTTTTTAGAAAAATCATTGTATACGGCGATTTAGGTTTTTTTGAGGAGTTTATTTGTGGAGCCGTTCTGCAATAGCAGGAGTATACCCTAGCGTTAACTGTGTACAACAGCTTTGGGATTTTTGTTATAGGTAGTCTGTTGTACGTTCCATTTAGGGATAAATTTACCAATTCGGTTGCTGAGGTAAACAAACATAACTTAACTTTAATTTTAATCCAGTTCAGCTAGGATAAGCGCAATTATTTTTTTTTTGGTTTTACTCACGCAGGTGTGGAACATAAGACCTAAACACTGCCAAAACTCTTGTCTCTCTTTTATTTTTTTTTAACTTTTTTTTATGGCTACTTGTTAATTCTAATTTAGGAATTAAGTAGTTATTTCTCTCTGCAGGGTTGGACGTCATAGTTGGTTGTACAAATAATTAATATAAACTATGATTACATTTTTAAATACAAATCAATTTTATTTTCTTACTGCTCCGGTGTTTTTCGGTTTTGTTCGCGTCTGCCCGTATTTAAGTTTTATATTTTCTACATTTGTGAGAAAATTTATAGTGATTTTCACTGGTGAATTTAAAGTGAACTTTGTGTTTGTTATTGCGTGGTTTAGTTTTATAATTGGGAGGTATAATTAAGAGTTTTAAAGTTTAAAGTTTTAATATATATAAAAGGCACCATGGCTGTTTCTTTGAGTCGGTTGTCTGACATAAGGTACTTAGTCAAGGACGAATTAATCTATGAATTAACATGGAGAGGCATAGCCATTGGATCGGTGGAAGAGATGAAGCAACAGCTCATACTGATTAGACAGAGAGAAAGGACCGATGGGAGTATGAGATACCCTCCGTATCCCTTTAAATTTGGCCAGGATGCTTTTAGCTGCATGAAGAAGCTAGATAGTCTAGTACCGCTGGTAGAGAAGTTCTCTGGTACGAGCAAAGAGGGAGAGTTTAGAAAAATCGCTGTAAGGTTGGAACATGTGTTGGCCAGGATAAATAACATGAATCCGTCTAACTTTGAAGAAAGTCAAACAAAAGGCATACTGGTTGCGGAAACCTTGAGTTTGATTGGGAGATTGCAGAGCCAAGCAACAGATTTACTAAGAGTTGGCGTTACCTCAGATGATGATGAAGCATCTGAAACCCAATCAACGAGTCGAAGCTCAGACCACTCGACAAATGTTGGCAACTTTCCCAACCAGTCTCAACTACCGCAACCACAGCACTCGAGCACACAAACAGCTCAACAGCCTACGAACCAACCGTCGGTCATTGCTCCAGTGCAAATGCAAGTGCTAGCGAACTCAACTCAAGCACCAATACAGGCACCACCCCCAATGCTAATTCAGAATGACCGTGCAGCAACTTTTCATTATCAACAACCGTCTACCGTTCCTTTGAGTTTAGCTGCCCTCCAAAGTAGCATAGCACCAATTGCTCAGTCACGACCATTTTCATGTTCGTCGCCAGTACCAATGTCAAGTGATCCTGGTACTTCATATCATGTTGCACCGGTACCTCCGCATAAGTGGAACTTAAAGTTTACAGGCGAGAGGGGTACGATCTCCGTCACCGCATTTTTTGAGAGAGTGGATGAGTTGAGTCAGGCTAGAGGAGTCAGCAAAAAGGTTTTACTGAATTCGGGCATTGATCTTTTTGAAAAGTCAGCTTATACTTTTTACAAAGATGTAGGTAGAGAAGTCCATACATGGGAACAGCTGGAACAAAGGTTCATGGCAGAGTATCTTCCTTCCTCATATGGCGAGAAGCTATTGAAGGAGATCCAAAAACGTAAACAAGGCCCTGGAGAGTCTATAGGGACCTACATTGCTGTCATGAACACATACTTCCAAAGACTTGGCTGTCCTGTTTCCGAAGAGGCGAAATTAGCTATCGTCTTCAGGAATATCGCGGACATTTATAAGAAAGGGTTGATTGCTACTGAGGTCAATAGCCTATCACATTTAAAGGATCTGTGTCGTAGAATAGACCAGAGATATGGTTTAGAAGAGGAGAATTTTACACCTTGGAAAAACCAATCTATTGAACCTGACTTGGCCTACGTTGACGTAGAGAGCGACAGTGACGATTTTTCAACAGGGGTTGATGCAATTCAAATATCAGGTGCTGGGACATCGAACCAACAGAATTTAAATCATCCTGCTAATAGATTCGACAGAAATAGGCAGCAGCCAGCAAGCAATTTTGCTGTTAGGGCTGATAGAGATAGACAGCAACCAGCTAGTGGTCAGTCTAGTGTAAATGACAGAGATGAACAACCACCACAAGGTGTTAGACCTGGTAGGGCGAATAGGGACGTGGTATGTTATAGATGCAACCAAACAGGGCACATGGCAATCGGGTGCGCATTACCTAGAGGTAAGCAGTGTTATTCGTGTGGACGAGCAGGGGTAACAGTAAGAGAATGTCGAAATTGTAATCGTCAGGGAAACGGACCCAGGCGCTCGTAGGTGGTCGACCTTCGAGTCAGCCTGAACAAGCATCGACCGATAGGCTAAGGAACGTTTTAGATTATGTGATAAGTCATGCTCGTAAAGATGAGAGACCTTATTTAGAAGTGGATGTGCTCGGAAATAAGTTATTAGGTTTGTTGGATTCCGGGGCTTCACGTACCTTTTTAGGGAATCATTGTTGGTCAATCATCGAGATGTTTGGTCTTTCACTTGATACGACAAAGAAGACGAGTTGTATTGTGGCAAATGGTCAAAGCACGAGTAGTATTGGAACAGTGCAGCTTCCTATGCGAGTTCAGGATAAATTTAGGTTAATAGAGGTCGTCGTCGTTCCTGAGTTGCCGCACACTTTGATTTTAGGATTAGATTTTTGGATTTCGATGGGGATAGTACCGAACTTAAGTACTAATGAGTGGCACTTTGCCGATAATAAAGATGTGATTTGTTCTTTAGAAACACCAGACCAACAAACTACTCTTTCGCCTTATGAATCAGAACGACTAGAGGAATTGGTCGTTAAATATAAGACTATTATGGGTGACTCACTGGGATGTACAGACAGAGTAGAACATAAGATTACAACAAATGCAGCACCGATAAGACAACGTTCATATAAGGTCTCACCGGTCATTCAAAAACTTATTGATGACGAAATCGACGAAATGCTGAAAATGGATGTGATAGAACGGAGTAGTAGTTCATGGGCTTCACCAGTGGTAATGGTACAAAAGAAAAACACAAAGAAATATCGTTTCTGTGTAGACTACCGCAAATTGAACTCAGTGACGGCGCGTGATAGTTATCCTTTACCACTCGTATCCGAGACTCTTGACAAATTGAAAGATGCTAAGTACTTGTCAACGTTAGATATTAAGAGCGCTTATTGGCAAGTACCAATGGAAGAATCATCGAAGCCACTAACAGCATTCATCTGTCGACGAGGTCTCTTCCAATTTAAGCGGTTACCATTTGGTTTTCATAATGCACCTGCAACTTGGCAGAGACTCATAGATAGCATCATAGGAAACGATTTAGACCCCTACGTGTACGTATATCTCGATGACCTCGTAATTGTCACACAGAGCTTTTCCGACCATCTTAGAATTCTTGAGGAAGTCCTACGAAGATTGCAGAATGCAAAGATAACGGTAAGTTGGGAGAAATGCCAACTGTGTAGGCCAGAAATGACTTATTTAGGTTTCGTAGTGGACCGTCGAGGCATCCGAGTTGACCCTAATAAAATTAAAGCTATGTTAGAGCTCCAGAGGCCAAGAACTGTCAGAGAAGTTCGTAGAGTTGTAGGTACAATATCCTGGTATAGACGTTTCATAGAGAATTTTTCAGCGATAATAGCTCCAATTACAGCTCTAACTAAGAAGAATCAAAAGTTCGATTGGACTCCAGACTGCGAAAGAGCATTTATTAAGATTAAGGAACTTTTAGTGACTGCACCGATTCTTACATGTCCAGATTATACCAAAGAATTTGTCATTCAAACAGACGCATCAGGATATGGAATAGGAGCATGTTTAACGCAGCCTTATCCTGAAGGAGACAAAGTCATTTGCTATTTGAGTCGATCTTTGACTAAGCAAGAACGTGTTTACACGACCACCGAGCGAGAATGTTTGGCATTGGTTTGGGCGATAACGAAGCTCCGGCCTTATATTGAGGGGATCTCATTTAAGGTCATAACAGATCATTTTAGTTTAAAATGGCTTCATAGCTTGAAAGAGCCCAGTGGAAGACTTGCTCGTTGGTCTGTAAAACTGCAGCAAGATGATTTTGAAGTAATCCATCGGAAAGGGAAAGATTTAGTTGTCCCGGACATGTTGTCTCGCGCAGTACCCATGATTGATACAATTTCGCAGCCCAGAGACGTTTCAACAGCAATTAAAGATCGATGGTACCAAAAGATGGTAAAGAGGGTCATAGAGTCACCGTTAAAATTTATGAATTGGAGATACATTGATAATAAGTTACTACTACTAATAAAGAATACCCTCAACTTTCACCATCTAACGAATATTGGTAAGAGGTAGTCCCCAAAGATCATAGGCGTAGAATTATTGGAGAAGCTCACGATCCTCCTACCGCAGGACATATGGGTGTGTATAAAACCTTCCACAGACTGGCAGAAAAATATTATTGGCCAAAAATGCGCCAGGACGTGGCAACTTTTGTAAAGAAATGCTTTGTCTGTGCAGCTCATAAAGGTGATACACAAGGTGTATCTGATCAGATGATATCTCACCCAAAACCAACTCGTCCTTGGGAAATTATTTCGACTGATTTATGTGGACCTCTACCTCGTTCAACAAAGGGTAATTGCTGGATTCTCGTCGTTACGGACTATTTGAGTAAGTTTTCCTTAGTTTTTCCAATGCGAACAGCCCCTACTCAAGCTGTTGTTAAGCATCTTGAGGAGCAAGTATTTATGGTCTTCGGAGTGCCCCGTTTGATACTTTGTGATAATGGCCTTCAGTACAAAAGTAATGAGTTTAAGCGTTTTGCTGAGAGTTATCAGGTTAAAATTCAGTATAATCCGTATTATCACCCCAGAGCAAATCCAACAGAAAGGACGAATCGCACGTTAAAAACCATGTTATGTTGTTATGTGAAAGACAACCACAGGAAGTGGGACGAACAAATACATAAACTTGCCTGCGCGATTCGTACTGCAACCCATGAGACAACCAGGATGTCCCCTTTCTTTGTTAATTTTGGTAGGAATATGTGTTTGTCAGGAAGAGATTACTCCAACCCAGTTTTGTTATCTGAAGAGAATGGTGTACAATCCGCAGCTGAAAGTAAGAACGAAGGTTTCCGGAAGCTCTATGCTGATGTTAAGGGAAGGTTAGAGGTGGCTGGAGAGAAAAACGTAGTTCAGTATAATTTGCGTACAAGGGTACCCAACTTTGTTGTGGGTCAGCGTGTTTGGAAGAAAAATTATGTTTTGTCGGATGCTGCGAAGTTTTTCTCGAAGAAGTTAGCACCGAAATTCGTTGGTCCTTATGTGATTAGGAATAAAATTTCTCCATGGATGTTTGAGCTTCAGGAACCATCGGGTAAAGTACTGCCAGGGAATTGGCATGCCAAAGAACTTAAGTCTGCAGCGGACCTCTCCGATTAACCTTTTTAGGTTAATCGTCTTGAAGTTGGGGGAGGATTATGTAACGTGTCATTTTTACGTTTAAGACAACGTTACATATTTGTTTATTTAGGTAAATAAGCAAGGCTCTTTGATTCGTCTTTCTGTACACAAAGTAAGGGTATTTTATAGAGCTAGGTTTGGAGGTTATATAGTGTCTAGGAAGTTACCTTAAAAGGAGGCATTCCATCGAATTACTGTGGACACTACGCACATCGCATTATCTGGACATCGTAATTGGAATTTAAAGTCACAGGCTTCGGGAAAATCACATAAAAAACTTTTGACTGTTTTGTTTATCTGAAATTTCATAGTTTTCGTTGACTGTCATGACAATGAACAGCGATTCTGCTGGGGAATGGCGGCGTTGCCGCATCACAAATGGTTTCAGTAACAGGAAGGAAACATTTAGATGAACATTTCATTCCCTTACGTTTATTTCGAGGATATTGGGACAATCCGAACCTCATATCCTTCACGGATTAACTAGTTTTGATAATACGAAAACATATTTGGGTCGACCAGGAACAACCGAGGCTCCGCCACTTTGATATCTTTATTAATTTGATAGGGAAAGGATAAAATAAATACGAGTTATGCACTTTTGTAAAGGGGAGATAAACGAGGGATAAAAACCAAGACTAAAAGAATAAACGAAATCGTGTGAGTTAACATCTGAACACTCTTGTGCCTTTAAGCAATAGTTCAGTGTGTATTTTTGGGTTCAGGTTCAGAAACAACTTTATTACTGTAGAAATGTTTTACAAAAATGGCGTTAAACCATATGAATATTAGAGAAAACATTTATAAAGAGCGAAGGAAACTTTTGACGAAGACTGTAACTGGAGTGCAACTAAATTCTGCGCTCAGTATAGCGTTACTCATATGGGAATTGGTGGAGTGTTCGAATATTCCTGGGTTTGATGCATGCCCTGGTCTTCAGTAGTTGATTTTACAGTTGATGGTTTCAATGCTGAGCTTCTTATAGTCCGTCGGGTTATTCTTCTTCTACTTGATATGTTGGCGGGGGTCCGGTAGGCAAATGTTCGGTCTATGTATGGAGGGTGTCTCGACGTCCTTGTTATAAAAATTTCAACCGTGGAAATAGATCCGACAACACCTCAATGTGCGTTTACCTAATTGCAATGTCCCCTTGGTCGGTGCTGCCCCCTATATACCTGTATAGAACTATTGCTGTATGTGCTCATTGGTTAGTTTGAAAACCGCGGGTTTTTTCTTCCAGTCTTGCCACTGAAGGTAGAGATTTATTTTTGGCGAAAAAGTTTTTTATAAATAGGTTTGCATCCTTTATTTGAATTTAACCGGGAAGATTAGGTTGGTACTATTGCGGTTTACCGTCCCCACTCCCCACCAAATTTACAAAACGGTTTCCGGCCACTTCATTATTCTGGTATTCTCGACGAAGTGCTTTGTCTCTCTTTGCTAACAAATTTTGGCTGGGTCGACAACAGTTTCTGGGATCGCCTTTGTTTTTGGTTTTGGCACTGCAGCGAATTGTAGGAGATATCCCAGAAACTGTACAAGTGAGTCCGTCGTGTCTAGGGTAATCTAGAGTGACGCTCGCACCCTGTTTGAGGGGATTTAAGTCGGCCTACGCCATTTGTACGGAAAGAGCAGCGGTAAGTTCGATTTTATTTTTTTTCATTTTTTTTTATTTGAGTACTCTTCAAGATAATATTTGCCTCCCAAATTGTAGTTATTTTTCGTGTGAAATGTACTTTTTTTGACAACAGACGTGGGAAATTTTTGGCGTTTTTATATTTTTCTTTTAACCACGTGTTGGATAAAAACTATATATTGTTTTTCTCCTTTGTCTACAGCCCTGTCCATTCCATCGGCAGCGGTGCTGGACGCTGGTGGGAAGCCGGACGAGCCAGTTCTAACCCTGGGAAAGGTACGTAGGGTTATTTTAGTTCATCTGTTTAAATCTGCTGTATTTTATTGAGTCGACATGGGGTTCTCCAGGAAACTGAAACATTTCATTTTCCACAGGGTTTTATGTTCGGGCAAGAAGCCAGCAACCTTTTGACCACTATGTGCTGCCCTAGCACCATATGCTGAGCAGGCACGAGGGGAGACGCGGGCAAACCAGGAGCATCAGTCGCAGGAGGAGAACAACACCACTTCCAGGTTTAATAAAACACCAAACTCACAATTAAATAATTGCAGGACCAAGGTAGGAGCAAGCCTTTAGACATAACCATTTCATATAATTTTTTTCAATATAATTTGGACAATCTTTTCATATAATTTTCAGTATAATTTAGACATTATCTTTCCAGATAACTTTTCAATATAATTTTAACATTGCTTGTAAACGCAAGGTAACGGTATGACGTCATAACCACAATTTTGCGGCGTATTTACTATATTGACTTGTCTTCCTTCATTTCATTTATTTAAGACAATTTCTCCTGTGAAATTTGGAGTGCCTTGCTATTTTGGCCCGAACTTGTTTAATTTTTTTTAGCATATTTCATGTTTCTAATCTTAACTTCAGCCCTTAAAATACACAAGATGAACTAAATTTTTGTATTATTTGTGCAACCCAGTGACCAACTTTGCGGAGACAAAAGAGAGATGAGATTATATGTTTTAGCGGTTTCCTTACATTGTTCTACTTCATGGGGTGGATCTCGGACTGGGTTGCTGTCTGTCTCATTCTACCCAATGTAGAATGATGACAGCAGATATTTGGTCCAGATCTCCCCTATGATGGAACGATTGTGGAAGTGTATTTTTTTTAACAATCATTTATGTAACCGAGTCTCACACTACTGACTCAGATGTAGGTACACTATGACCTGTTAAAGGAGTCCATCTACCTGTAAAGTGCTTCTAGTTTTGTCATTTTGATTCAGTTGAAAATCTTTTAGAATTTTATCTCGTTTATTAGTCAATTTTTTTTTGTTTTTTTAATTACACAAATACTCTGGAAGCCTCGGAAGTAGGTAGAATTTCATTGTTTAGCTACAACGTTTGGGTTGAACTGTATTTTATTTAAGATCTTCTTTGTAAAACATTGGTATTAAATAATGTGGCGCACTTAAAATTTTCTTATTTCTGAACCCCCCCTTCTCCACTGTATAAAAGTTACCGGGCATATCAATGTTTTACCTAGCTGGAAAATACAGTTCTGCTTCCAGATATTTGTTTAATTATTCAATGGTTTTGTTGTGTCACAAAATGGCGGTAACGTCTTCAAGCTGCCACAAATGTCACACAACGCATTTTAATAGGCCACAACATATTGACTACTGATAAAAATATCGTTAGAGATGTAACAGTCCTAAACAGCTTTACATCAGGCAGATCACAGGATGGTCAGAACAAAAATCTGCATTGATAGCAATTTCGAAATAAAAAGAAAAATTAATAATAACAATGAAAAACTTGGCATGAATAAACTTACACAAAATAAAGCTATATACAATGAAAGGTCAAAGAAACAGCTAACCCAAAACTTAGGATGCGAAAATGAAAATACAGATGAAATAAATAATACGCTGACAAGAGCTATGACCAAAGTAGGAAAAGACATCGCACAAAAAGATAAAAAGAGGGAAAATTGAATATCGGAAGAAATAAAGAGACTGATAGAAAAAAGGCGGACCCTCGAGAGAGAAGGAAAAAGAACATCTATAGAATACACAGAAATAAATAAAACTATAAGAAAAATCATAAAATAAAATAAAAGAAACAGCCAAGAAATTAAAGTTGAGAGAGTTATAGAAAATAACAGAAATATGAAATGTCTAAGGCCGACTCTAGGTAGATATAAAATAATTATATATCACACAACTATTCTATACAGAATTATACCAAACAAAAAGGGAGAGAGAGTAGGAAGAAACTCCAAATAAAAATAAAGAACATAAACTCCGAGCTACAACCTGAATTGAGCAAAGCGCAAATAAAGCGAGCATTGAAAAATAACAAATCACCTGGAAAGTAGCTGCTGAAATGCTCAAGTACGGTCGTAAAGCTCTAGTTAATACCCTTCGTATTCTTCTGAATAAAATACCAAAAGAAAAAATAACCCTAAACAACTGGAAAGAATCCATATCCATTATTCTACACAAGAAAGGCGCTAGAGCACCTAAAAAACTACCTATAACACTCTTTAATGTAATTTATAAGCTGTTCACGAAAATATTAACAGATAGACTAACAACGAAATTTGACAGATATCAATCAAAGGAACAAGTAGGCTTTAGAAAAGGTTTCAGTACAGTTGACCACTTATTAACCATGAAAATCCTAATAGAACGAGCCAACGAATATTACATTCCACTATATATTGCCTTCATAGACTTTGAAAAAGTTTTCGATAGCATTGAGAACTGGGCAGTAAAAGCATCTTTAATTAATAGCCGAATAGATCACAGATATACAGACTTAATAGCCAATATATATAGCGAAGCAACAACTTTAATCAAAATACACGAAGAAACCAAGCCAATCCGCATAAGAAGAGCTGTCAGCCAGGGTGACACAATATCCCGTAAATTATTTAAGCAGGTCCTAAAAGATGTTTTTAAAAGCTTAGATTGGGAAGAAATAGGCATCAAAGTAAGCGGACAGTACTTGAACCACCTAAGATATGCTGACGATATGGCCTTAATAACAGACAAGAAAGAAGAACTGATAAAAATGCTGGAAGAAGTGGATACAGCAGCTGAAAATATAGGTTTAAGTATGAACTACACTAAAACTAAAATCATAACAAACACAGAAGAAAATATTACGGTCAGAATAAACCAAAATAAAATAGAACAAGTAGAGGAATATATATTATACCTGGGACAAATTATTAAGCTGAAAAAAGAAAAGCAAACAGCTAAAATCAAGAGACGAGTAAGATTGGCATGGGCAGCATTCTGTAAATTAAGCTACATATTAAGAAATAAAAAATATCATCAGTACCTCAAAACGAAAGTGTATAACCAGTGTATCCTTCCTGTACTTACCTATCGATCCCAGACCTGGACACTCACAAAATTAAACATGGATAATGTAACAAAAGCTAAAAGATCAATGGAAATACAAATGTTACATGTAAAGCTGACATATAGAAAAAGGAATGAATGGATAAGAAATAAAACAAAAGTAAGGGATGTCAGAGGAGAAGTAGCAAAATTAAAATGGAAATTTGTTGGTCATAATATCAGACAGAATGACTATCGAAAGAACAAAATTGTAAACTGGAGACCTTCAGAAAATAAAAGAAGTAGGGGAAGACCCCAAAAGAGATGGGCGGACGATTTGAAGACGTGGGAAAAGGCTAAATAGATCGAATAGATAGATAGATTATAATATTATCCTTTCCAAGCACTTTTTTCTATATATTTTTTAAGCTTTCCTTCGAGACTTTGGAAACTCTCTGAGACTTGATTCTCCATCAAAAATATTCGAATAAATTTTGATTTTTGAGTTTTTATAAGGAAAGTTAATTCAACAACCAGTTTTAAAGTCTTTGAACCCAAGCTGTCAAAAATAAATATTTTTTTTGACAGTATTGGTTAAAACAATTTTTTTAAAGAAAACTTCCTTTACAGTAAATAGTCTAAATAACTCGACGGCTAGCTCATAGCGATCTTCATTCAATCCATTAGCATATTAACCTAATATTTCAATCTTACCTGCTAATTTCGGTTGATATTAAGTTACTATGCGGACTAAACTTCTCAGGATTTTTATACATGCTGCAAATTAGTCGCTCTTTACATGGTTCTTCTTCAAAGCCAAGATCATTCAATATTTTATCAACTTTCTCCAAAATGGGCGTGTAAAATGGATCGTAGGTAATTGACGCTGCTTGATATATTTCCTATAAAAATAAAAAAATTGAAGGTAATTATTAACAAAAAGTTATGGTAGTAGAATGGCACGTTTTTTTTGGACAAAACCAAAAAGATCGCTAAAAAAAATCAAAAAAAATTGCTGTATACTGAACGTGTCAATCTAAACAATTACGGGTCACCAAAAGCTAGTTAAATATATTATGTGAGTTGCGTTTTTTATAAGTTTTTCTCAGAATAGTCATTTTTCTGTCCCTTCTGTAACACTGTAGGTTCGGTTCGGTAGTTTTTTCCATCTTACTTACTTATAATTACTAACAAAATATTTCTTAAAAACTAATTTTTAGAGATTGGTTAGGTATTTGTATTATTTTTATCCTCAAAAATTATTAAAATACACATGATCTGAAAAATAATTTATTGTTTTACCTATGTTGTATCTAAAGGACAACTTTCAAATAACACTGAAAAAATATCAGGTTATTTAGGTGTTACAGGAGGGACATCAATGTTACACAAGGGACAAAATTAAAAAAAAAACAGTTTATAGCACAAAACAAAATTACAAGAAAAGATATTGGTCAAAAATATTAAGGCAGATTATAAAAACTATTTTCTAAGTAAATTCCAAAGAAAAAATTCAATTTCCCAATCTGCAACAAAGGGAAAATTTCTGTACATTTTAGCATTTTACGGCCAAGCCAAAAGTATGACACAACTTTTTTTCAGAGTTGTTCAATATTTAAACGGTTTTGTTTGGGAAAATGTTATTTTATTACTTTAATCAAGTTAGACATAGGATAATCCACGTTACAGAAAGGACAATATACAACGATATATTCTCTGATATTACCTGTTTCTGAAAAACTGGCTTGAGATTGAGAGAGTTTTCTTGTGACAGGTTAATTTACCGCCGAGATATTTTCATATTTAGAAAGAAAAGAATTTAATAAAGCGTCCGGTTATTAGAGTATATGGTTATAGGAATTTTATATGTGAAAAAACAGAGAAAAGCTTGGTTCCAACAAATTTGTCCGCCTAAAAGGAGTGTCCGCTTAATAGAGGTGTCCGCAAGGAGAGGTTTCACTGTCTTATATACTTAAGGATAAAAACACACTTTTATTCCAAGGATTATACCCCATTCCTTACACTTTCTGCAAAATGTTTCCGAGTTTTTCTATTTTTTATAGTAATTTACTTTTTTTAATATTTTTTCTTTTAATACCTGATTAGTCACTTTTTAAAATCCCGTTTATTATTTTTCTACCCAAAAATAAAAATTGACACTTTAATCCTTAAAATCCGGGATAAAAAGTGCACGTGTCACTCCTAAAGTGTAAAAATTGTCATTAAGCCACATTTGGTTAGAATACTCAATTATGTATACATGGACGCACCCGGTTCGGTTCGGTTAGGTTCGGTTCGGTTCGGTTCGGTGGGGGGGGGCTCCCCCCAAGCCTTAGAATTTATTACATATTTTCCACATATTTCATGAAAAAACACAAAAAATAGCTTCAAATTCAGCTTCACCTCCCCCCCCCCCCCCAAGAGGCCTCGCCCCCACCCCAAGACATATTCCTGGTGTATACGTTTGCACCAAATCATATTTTTGATTTTTTTTTCCATCCACCGATTCGTTTAAATGAGTAAGTAGGTTCATTACATTACAAAATATTGTGTTTTGCGTGAAGAAAAACGGTTAGATATTTTTAAAATTGATTTGCTTGGTATAGGTTGTCCAAATAATTTATAATTTAAGGGAAAATTGTAACTCAATAGTAATAAAATAAAATTAACACGTTAACTGCAATATGCACCCAATATAAGAACACTGGATGGTTTAATTTGTGGTGGAATCACCTCACGTACGACTAGGTACTTATAAGTTCTCGCCTGTGTAACCACATTTGTATCTCAGCTCATTTAATTCAGTATGAATATACAGTGAAGTTCGCATATAGCGAACCCGTTTATAATGAACCCTGGCTTATAGCAAACCCCGTTGAAAATACCCAAAAAAAGATAATTTCGCTTAGGTATACAATAGTTTAAACCTCTTCTTATAGTAAACCTCGGATATAGCGGACCAGTTTCCGTGCAATCTTTGAGTTCACTGTATCCGGACTTTACTGTGGGTATTTTAACAAATATTTAACTCTCTTAATATAATGGCATAGATAAGTTGTTCTGTTTAAATATCTGTAAAATTATTAAAGTACATTCCAATGACAACATAAATATCAGTTTAAACCACAATTCAAAAAAAAAATTCATTCCAAGAGTCACCTTATCCAATACTCAAAGAATGTTTATTTATATTGCGCCAAAAATATACAATGAGCTACCAACATCACTAAAAAACAAGACTACTAAAATCTTCTTAAAACAAATTAAGCAAACAATTATGTCTAATTTTGATTTGAAAATTCTTTACAGATCAATTGCTGTGCCCATAACTGGCTAAACTTGGATTAAGCAAAAATATTTATAATAAAAAGTTTAGTATTATCATTATTAGTATTAGTATTAATTTAAAAATTAAGTTGTTTATTTTACTTATTTTTTTCTTATTTTATTATTATTATTTTTTGTTTTTGTATCTTTTGTTTGTAGGCAAAAGCAACACAGGATGAAGTTCCTCGCTTCTTTTGTTTTCATGAATCAGGTTATTGGGTAATTTTGTACTCAACTGCGACTAGTACATACAAGTAAATTTTGCAGTTGAGTGTTTTTTTATTATTATTTTTTTATTGTTCTACTGTGGTTTCTCAAAGGTTATTTAATTTCTACTGTAATGGACTCTGCAAAAAGTTTTGGTCTTGTGTTACATATGCTGTGTTTTAAATTTGTAGTTCTAATAAAATCCGAGAAATTTGAATACTTTTAACCCACTTACCAAAAGTTTATGTACGCCACTAAATCTAAAATTGATTATATTGATAAGAAAGCTACACTTTTGCTGTTTCGAGGGACGTATCACTCCTAAAAATTACATAAGATGTAAGAACGTTTAGTTTAACCATATCAAGATAGCTACTATTTTAACCTTTTGGAGGGTAGATAAAACCTGCGACAATGACTACAGGTGCGAGTCGATGACATTTACATGTCAATATAAATGTCAACGAATCGTACCAGCGAACCCGCTAACTTGATGTTATTTTTTATTAGTATTTTTACCCATCCTTTAAAAGGTTATCACAGTACCTATTTTGAGGTGGTGAAACTTTGTTACTTCTTATCCAATTTTTACAAGTGATATTGTCTTTCTAAACGACAAAGACGAAGCTTTCTTTTCAATATCTAAGATTATGTCATTGGCATACATAAACTTTTGGCAACTATTTATAATTTAAAAGCATACGCCACCTTGGATTTATCAAAACTACAAACTTAGGATGCAGCGTATGTAGTACAAGAGACAAACTTTTTGAAAACTAATAAGTCCATAGTACAACAAAAACCAACCATTTTTTTTACCTACATTACCCAAAGAGTTGAATCAGCAACTATTCGTTATGACACAACTTAATTGTTAATTTACCAATTTTTTCAGTTGATATCTCCCTCTTTGTGCACCCTAAAAACTCAAATAAAAATCGATGTTTAAAATCGAGTACAGTGGCGCATTAGCTTTCGACCCAGACCAAAGTCATAAAAACAAAGGTTAAAAAAACTATAGCCGAAAAAAAATTTACGTTTAGGAAGTTACTTTTTTAATGCATTATAAAAACTAGTATCTTTTTATTTTTCTTTCCACCGTCCGTTCCCTTGTTCCAAAAATATTAACACTTGACCAAAAATTGTGCCCAGAACTACTGTTTTGGTATTTGGGCTAAAACAACACAAACAGATGTTCAAAACATAATTGTTGTATTGGTGGAGCATGGGCACTTTAAAGTGAATGTACATGGTTGAAATGCTGTGTGGATTTACCCTTATGTTGTTTTTATAGAGAACACAGCACACTTCAAGCAACACTCTGTAAAATTGATTTAGTTTTTATTATTAAAACGATTGTTACCTATCGTAAAACTAAAAACACTTTCTTTGGGACACACTAAAAAATAACTGTAAATTTAAAATACTTGCACCTTCGTAAGTATGTGTCTTTTAGAGAATAAATAATTTAACATTTTTAACAGTAACAGTAACAGTAAAATGTAGTCCCATTGGTTTTTTTAATATTACATTAAACAACTTTTGGAGAAAGTAGATAGCAATCCCAATTTATTTTATGTATACTTATAATCCTTTAAGATGTTATTAGGAAGTATTTTTCTTAATTAGAATTGAGTTTTATTCAGAAATCATAAAAAAAGTATCAGTTTAGTTAACTAAATATGATAAACAAGACTTTTGCGCGGTCCACAAATAGCATTTTTTTGCATTCTGATATCAAAATCAAAGCGATTGGCGATTGGTGTACCTACTTGTACAAAATTCTATCACCATAACATTAAAACCTAGTTTCAACTTTTTATGGAATTTGATATACCTAAATTTACTTTTAAACTATGTTTGTTCTTTTTATAATTTTTTATTTTTAAATATATAAAATGCCTTTTGGAATTAGGTGACCGACTAAAAATTCTTCATTTCGACTGACAATAATTTTATCTAAAAAAATTTGCTAAATTTAGATAGTTAATTAAATATAATTTTGAAGCTTGCGCCACCCCGAGGTAATCATAGCATTTTTAATAAACGTCTCACAAACCAAAAGGCAGTGGCGTATATAGGCCCCCCCCTCCCCCGAAGCTAAGATTTTTTTGGATATTTTCCAAATATTTCATGAATACAAACATAACATAACATAAAATACAGCCTCATGAGGTCTCGGGCCCCCCCAAAACTGTCTCGGGCCCACCCCGAAACTTTTTTCTATATACGCCACTGGTGCAGGGTAAATACTGCTTTTACTAAATAAATATAAAATTTTAAATTATTATGGGTCTTTGCACATTTCCACGGTCCCACTATTCTAAATAAACGGTTTACAAAAATTAATAATATTTTGTTTTAAACATTTACTTATATACAGTTTCAATAGTGTAAGGCTAAGCAGCAGTTAACGCAAATGGTTCCATCTTAAAATTAATACCTCGGCAGGTAAATCAAATTAGTTTCCCTAAGAATTGTTAAACCTTCCTCTTGTAAGTCAGTAATTTGTGAAGCAGAATTGATAAGTTGTATCATATCATTAAAGTTCTTTATTCCAAGTAGAAGGTGTTATTGGTTTTATATATAGCTACCAATATGGCTAAAAGTGGTATGCCATGAAAGTATCAGGGCAAGTGTTTTAGCAAAAAATAGCTTTCTCCTAATAAACCACTAAATGGCAACTTTTTCGTTTGAAAATGCACTTTTCTGACCAATTACAAATAAAAATCGTAACAAATCTGCTAGCAAGGTGTCTTACAGACATGGCTTGTAAAAGTTATTTTATTGAAAAAACCTGGCTTGATACCTATATATAAAACGCCACGCGCCTTTAAAATATTGTGCTTTTCACATTTTTTCTTTTGAAAAAATATTAGGTTATTTTTTTATTGTCAGAATTTTTTCTATGAATTATAGACACAATCTAGGGACCTAGATTTTAATATATTTTTATTAAAATGGACTGAAAATGTTTTATATTCTCAAACTTTCAGCGAAAAAGGTCATATTTTGTTTACTGTTTTTAAACATGGCCGATCTGTCGCCAACATTTTTGCTCAAAAACTACCTTTTCAAATAAATTTTTGTAGAATCTTTTTGTCACAGATTGGATTTTACTAATACAGCAGTTTGAAAACGACGACTGTACAGTGTAGTTACATATTTATATTTTAGCAGATTTTAGCAAAGAATTCAGCGTTCGCGTTCCTTTGGTTATCTTTATCACTTAGCACACTACTCTTATCTAGCCTAATATATGCTCAGCACTCACACAGATGTGGAAAAAATTCAATACGGAACAGGAAACATAAACTTTTTAGAAAACAGGCAAATTATAAATAAATAACAATTACAAATCCCAGAACATCAAAAAACGTGTGGATAGTGACTGTTCCACAAACTCATGTACCGGCCGGCGCCGGCGTTGGCGGTGCTTTTCATATTTTGTTATATCTTGAAAAGGGTGAATAGTTTACACACAATTTTTGTTATAAATATTGTTTAGCAATTTTTTTTAGCTATATTTAATCCAACCACGCTAAAAGGGAAGCTTTTTTTCATCAATCAGATTTTAGCTTTTAATTCTGCCGCATGTTGAAATGGAGGACAAGTGTGCATTGTACAGGGTTTTCCCGTATATTTTTACACAATATCTAAAATGTTTATTTGAATAGATATCAAAATATGATAAATACAAAGTTTCATATTTTTTTACGAAGTTTAAGAATTTTTAAGTCGGAATGTCAAAAAAAAAATTCTAAATGTCAAAATTTGACAGGTAGATGGTTTTTTCAAAGGGAACACCCTGTATATTATTTTATATATTTATAGATTATTTATACCTGATTTTAAAAATATATATCATTGTATTATATTATTCATTTGTTTTGGAGATATATGCGCTTAAATGTTTAAAATACTTAAATTGATCTCCTTAAAACATCAAGGCAGCCATGAAAAAGACGATCGCATTTACACAAAAAGTTATGCTGTTGCTTTTGTAAGGTATATAATTAATTAATATTTACTATCCGGGGTGATTCTGCGCAGTAATGTGTGGCGCCGCAAGCCAGTAAAACAAAAAATTATGCCATTTTTGTGAAAGAAAAAAATATTCAATACTTCATTTTTAATTTTCTATATAGCCTCCTTGATTATTAATACAAATTTGAATAATTCTTACAAATTTTCTCTGGATAGCTTCAAAGATAGAGTTCGCAAAATTTTCGTTAAGATCAACAATTGTTTGCTCTATTTTCTGTTGTAAAATTTGAAGTGTTTGCGGCCTGTTATAATACACCTTATTTTTTAGGTAGCCCCATAAAAAAAAAATCAAGGGGAGACAAATCGGGGCTATTTGCTGGCCATAATATTGTGCCGTATCTTCCTATCCAATACATATATCTATTATTTAAAAAATTCGTTAGTGGCTGGATGACGTCCTGTTGCCATATTAAATTTCTTTAGTTATTAACAGGGAGGCCTTCTAAAAGCTCTTCTATTTCATTTCGCAACAAATTATTGTATTTTTCTCCGGTTAAGTTACCATTTAAAAATATAGGCCCAATAACTCTGTTATTCAGGAGACCGCACCAAACATGTAGGGATCTGCGTCCTTGAATTTTGACAGCTTGAAAAGCATGCGGGTTTCCTATTGACCAAATATGCTTATTATTTCTATTGAACAATCCCGCCGTAGTGAATGCTGCCTCATCAGTAAAAATTATATTTGACAAATTTATTTGATTTGCCGCTATTCCTCGTTGTATTTCCTGACAAAAATGTAATCTGTATATTTTATTTTCGTTGATTAAATTTTGCACGGGTAAAAATTTATAAGCCTTTTATTTGTGATATTTTAAAACAGAGTGAATTTTATGCCATGATTTGTTAAAAAAAGTTGCTGCATCCGTTCAGGATTCTCTAAAATAACAAGGGAAAACATTTTTTTAAAGATGATAACTAACTTATAAAGAAAAACTAACCTTGAAAATATAACAAAGTATTTAAGTCCTCGTCTTTTGACTGTTCTAGTTTTTCGTTTAAGTGTTTTTCATTGATTAATAAGTTTACTATATATACTATGGTTTGGCGGGTTCGTTGTCTTCTGTCGGGAAACTGAATATAATACTGGTTGCGAGCTACAGATGCATTTTCATTATTTGTGTAAAATAATTTAATAATATCCAGTTTTTCTTCCTCGGTAAAAATCATCCTTAACCGCTCTTAAAATTGAATTTGACAAGGTGACAAAACAATAGCATCACTTTTGTGTCAATGCGATTGTTTTTTTCATGGCTTCCCTGATGTTTTAAAAAGTACCAATTTAAGATTTTTATACTTTTAAAAGCATATATCACCAAAACTATTAAACGAAATAATCCCAACATATATATTTTTGAAATCAGGAAGAAAGGATCTATAAAAAACTGAAATAATATATAGGGTGTTTCCAGTAAAAAAACAAATTTGACATTTACAATTTTTTTTTATCATATTTTGAAATCTATTCAAATAAACGTTTTAGATATGGTGTAAAAATATACGGCAAAACTTTGTACATCTAGGTTTCTGCAACTATATCAGCTTTATTTCCCTAAAACTTGCTAAAACGGCAGTTATTAATAGTAATCAGATTTTAACCTCTTTTATTAATAACTTTTGTCTGTAAAAGCAGGCTAATTGAATATATTAGTTAAAATGGCAATTTCGCCATACCTATTGGTTGCCCTAATGTTTTTAGGGCGGAAAATACCGATGAAAAACAGCCATGGTGATTCCTAATAAAAATGGTGTTGCCCCAATATTTTAATAGCAAACATTTTGCTGTAAAAACTAAATTGTACATTCTATCTTACTTGGGATGTTTGTTAACTTTATTGTTAGTTTTTATAAAAACTTTTTAAAGACCTAAATTAACCTACCTCATCAAGTTTTGGTTTTTGTTGACTGGCTTTACTCGACTGTTTTGTCGCACTACTCTGACTAAAGTCTGGCGCCCTGTAAACAGGATGGCGTGGATCTAGTTCTTCATGTGGAGCTTTAAATTGAGTATTCTGGTAAGAGGTTGCTGATTGTGGAACATGTTGAGGAATAAAGACTGCCTTTGGATTTGTTTCTAAAAAAGGTAAACAATTGATCAGGAAAATTGCAGGTAAAGAAGGTCATTCCTTGTTTTTTAAGCCATACCTATGTACCAAGCCGAATATATGATCATATACACCATGTCTGCTCCCGAAAGGCAGAAATAAATATTCTCTTTGCATATTCCAAGCACATACATCGTGTATGCGAAAATATTATTAATACGTGGAGTTTTTCCTAAATATAACATGCATGTAACAGGTATATCCTAGGATGAATCTATGAGAATATACCTACTTTTAATTTATACTTGATATATTCTCTTGGTATATTGTAAAATAATATTTTACAATATATTTTAGTTTATACCTGAAACATTCTATTGGTAAATTCTAAAACTAATATTCTAGAATATGATTTTAGGTTGTTTCCGATATATTCTTTTGGCATATTCTATAATTAATATAAGAGGATATACGAGTACTACAAGATTATGTCTGATATATTCTTGTTCTTCTTGTAAAAAAATTTTTTAGAATATGATTTTAGTTAATACCCGGTATATTCTTCCTGTCCTCTTTTCCTTAAAAATAAAATTTGTTTTAAAGCATTTAAAAAACACAAAATTTTTAATACAAACCAATTTTTTACTCTCTTAAATCTAGACAATATTATTATTGGTATTAATTAATTAATTACATTATTAATTTAAAATTTAACTTAACTATATATTCTTAGAATACTTTTTAAACGAAAATGTATTCCTATTTTTGAGTAGATAGATTAGTTATTAAGATACTTTCTGAACATGGTAGACAAGGACTTTATGACCTTAAGCCAAGGAAACTATTTGGGATACATGCGATTTCGAATAAATTTCATAAACTGTACGTTTACTTATGTAAATAAATTTTTTTAAATAAATTAAATTATTTTGGTATATTCTAAAAAATATATTAAAGGATATACAATAAGTTTTCTTCCGGTATATTCTTTTGGAATATTCTAATATGAACATTAGCATATTTTTAAACGAACATTATACTTTTAATGTATTGATTAATTCTTTTAGTATATTGTAAAATATATTCTAGAATAAAATTTCAGTTTATCTACGGTACATATATTCTTTGGTTTTATTTTAAAATATATTTCTACGTTTAGTTTAATCCAAAAGTATTTTAGTATGGGACCTAACCTAAAATGAAAATTCTAGAATATAATTCTAGTTTATTTTCGGTTTATTCTTTTGGCATATAAGCTTTTGGTCTCCAAGCAGCGGCGGCTTGTATCAATGCAACAACGGGGTGCTGCGCCCAAATGTTTACCCACAGGTCATTAAAAAACACACCTACTACGTTTGGGGTTTCTAATTTTTTTTTTTTTAACTTACCCATGCCCACCCGAATTCCGCCATGAAATGACTCAAAAATTATCAAAAAATTCTGCTGAAATAATTGAAATATATTGTAAAGGGCGTAAATTAAAACATCCATGCTCCAAACACAAAAACAATGCGAGTAATACGACTAACTGAGGGCCTGTGCCAGGCACAATATTTCTTCGATTTTTCCCATTTAAACAAGGCTAAGATGCCCAACATTGGCGCTATCACTGTCGTTCATATTGGCTGCAGATAAAAGCAATCTCTATTCGAAGGGGCCAAAAGAAAAGTGGCAGCGTATTCGAAGCTGCTTCGGGTTTCATCGCATCGCCGTCACATCGAGTCAGAGTGTGGTCCTCTGCTTTGCACAGGGCTACCGAATTTCATATAATATATAAATGAAAAATGAATGCATAAAAAAAGTGTTTTTGCAGAAAAATACGATAGTGACATGTGAGAACATGTGGCTGTGATAAAGTATGGCCATTATTTATCAGAGTTCACTACCAAGCATAAAAGCAATGAGTATATCACTCATGTAGAGTGGCATCCGGCGAGCCTTGCAACATAACACTAGTCCGATTTAGTTGCATGTGCGAGTTGCGAGGTTCATTGCTATCATACAAATGCCATTAGATCATATAGTGGTTCTCTGAATATTACGTACTATACGAATTTATTTCAGCGCCATCTGCCCCTCAATGTTGCAAAGCTCGCCGGTTGCCACTCTATATGGGTCATATACTCATTGATAAAAGTCACATGTCCTCATATGCAGCTTTTTTATTAAGTGTGAGTCAAGTAAAAATTGGTAAGATGCGGCCTTTTGGCCTGCCAGAAATCAACATACCGGCTGTATGTCAAGGAAAATTGGGTTATAACTCATATGAAAAAATCGAGATGCGGCTTTTATTTTAGGGATGGCAAATTATATTGGCTGTTCTTTTCATCTGCTAACGATAATGACATACTTTTTGCAGTAGTAAAATTATACAAATAACATAATTTTATTTGCTGTATCTAAATTATCGTGATTCACGTTATATTATTTTATTTTGCGTGACAAATCGGGCGCACGCTTTCAATTCTCTTATTACATTTTTAGTTTTGTTAAAAACAAAAAATTGCGGATGTTACAGATTTATGACTTGTTAAGTCTTAATGCTTTTTATTACTTACTTTGAATACTTTTGCTTTCGGAATCTAGTTTCAGGTTTTACTTGTTTGCCACTTGTTAATTGGGAGTAGGACCACCTAGACAGAAGTGGACACAGTAGAAAGCTCATTACGAAAACTTTTAGAAGATTACGTTTCCTTTAAAAAAGCGTAACACTTACACAAATGGGTTCATTATCTGCTTAGATATAAGCGTTTATTTTTTCCAAAAGAAAACGCTTGTGTCCTGGCAGCAAATCAACAGAGTTTTATGAATGTAACATTTTTCTAAAAGTAATCTTCTACAAGGTTAATGAATTATTTACTTTGACTACTTTTATACTTTCCTCCCCTCCCTAGGTATATGCCGTAATTGACAAGTGTTAAACAAGTAAAGCCTAAAACTAGATATAATTGACTTTTTCTTTTAACACAAATGGCCCCAAATAAAAGAACTGCTAGATTGGAAGAGTATAAGAAGAGAGAGTCTTAAGTGTCAGTGCAAATAATATCCCATATCTAGCTGCAAGATTCTATTTGAGAAAACCTGCATCACAAACACAATAAATAGTAATTTTTTGTTAAATAAACCAAATAAATAAATAAATTTCTTATTTATGCCCGTAAATTTTAACCTGCATACGTGTTTCCATTGCTCTAATTCATTTATTTTATCTACAGGTCAACAGCAGTATATAGCAAAATTGATATCCGTTTTACCTAATTTTTCCTAAAAATATTTCGCCACCAGCTTTAACAGCTAGATTGCCGTCTTCTATATGTTTGATTTTTAGAGCTGTTAAAAGTGTCCAAAAAGTAAAATCCAAAAGAAGAAGACATTTTCTAAGATCTTGGGAAAAAGAGAGCCACAATAACAAGCAAGTAACAATAATTTTAATACTGCCCAAATAAAAAAATTAAACAAATTCGAATTGAGTTTAACTTAATTAAAACGGAATCACAGAAATGGTAATCAAAAAAATCTAGGCCCAATCTATTTTTTGATTAAACTAATAATAATCACAGATGTAATAACCGTCCAAGTCAGACCAGCAAAGAACGGTTTAAATTTAATAGGTCAGTCATTAGAGAAAAAAAAGACGCCCAGGTTGCAGGAGCCTTAAAAAATATTTGGTTTTCGACCTTGGAGGGGGGGGCGCTTTCCCCGTCATATTGGATTTAGTGTGCGCAAAAAGATTTTTTATATTACTTGGTCCCTGTACAGTGTACATTTTAGAAAAAAAAGTTTTAGACAGTACAAGACAATAAAATTTTCTACAAAAAACATGGTATTTTTTTGTTAGACGAATGGTTTTCTAGTTATGACGCTAAAGATTTCGCCGCCATTTTGGATTTTGACCAATTTTTTTAATTAGTGGCATTTAAATTTGAAACTGCTTATTTTTAAGAAAATCTGTAATAACATAGAATAAAGACCAACTAATGGTCTATAAAATGAGATATCACTGAGTCCTTTGGGTAGTACTCTTGCTGAGATACGAACCATGAAGTATTAGCAGTACACCCGTTTCCTATGTATTTCCATAGTTTTATGCAAAATAAACCAAATTTATTCAGTTTTATGTCATTTTCTCAAAAGGTAAGCATTTTCAGATTATTATCGAAAATTAAATTATTATTTAAACGATGTATCACCAAAGTGGTCCAAGTCCACGATTAGCACTTAAATGGCATCCATAAATAGGGGTTATTTATTAAGGTCACAAAAAAAAATTATGTTTTTTTAGGTTTTATTCAGTTTTCAAAGAAACTAGGCATTTTAAGGAAAATTCTTAAAACACCTTTTTTTAATCACAAAACAAGTATTGTTATCTGGTATTTTACCAAAGTTTTAAAAATTTTCTTTCAAACGGTGTGTATAGTTAGAATACTTAGGGAACCATTAATACACCACGGGCGCCCAAAAACTGAATTGAAAAAAAATTACTAAACATGCATATATTTCTTGAGTGTTCCCCCTTTACAAAAACCCTCTTGATACATATCGTTTTAAAGATAATTTTAGTTTCAACAAAATAGAGTAAAAGAACATTTTTTAGCAAAATTAAATAAAACCAATAAAATCTTTTTTAAAAAATGACGCCTTAAAAAAAATGAAAGGCCAAGAACCATGAAACATGGATTGGGGTAAAGGAAAAGATCAAATGCAAAAAATCTGGAATATAGCCCGGCAGCGGCAGGGAGGGGTTAACCAAAAAATAAGTTCTTAAGTTTTTTTTTAATGGATTACATCCCGGTGATAACAAACTGTCATCCTTGAGCATATTGAGATATTCAAGAGGGTGGCGGAAAAGGGATTAAAAAAATTTTAAAAATAGGTTTTAAAAAGATAAAACTATCCCTTTAGGATCTTGGACTACATTTCCTTTATTAGATTTATACTCAGAAAGTGCTTATTTTTTGAGAAAATCTGTATAAAGGAAAGTTAAAGCACATTATGAAACCTATTAAACGATATATTTGTGAACTACCTAAGTACCACACTTGCAAGGATACGTACCCTGAACCTGTATTTAAAAACTACATTTAAAAAAAAATTCATTGGTCGCCATCTTGAATATCTCAAGTTGCTCAAGAATAACAGCTTATCATCCCTTGGCTATCAAAACTAGGATTCCCAGAGATATCAATGGAGCGGTATTACATTGCTAACACCGATCACCATTTAGGTGATCCGTGTTGCTACGCTATTGCATCCTAACAACACGATAGAAAAGCAAATACTTTTCTTTGAACATTATATTCTATAATCTTTGCTTTGAACCCGCTCTGAGAGCTTATTCTTAAAAAATTTTGTTTAAAGAATCACTTCTTAGGACAAATCCCTAAAATTCTTACTAATCGCTAAAAGTATGCTCAGGACGATCATAATTGTTAAAGTTTTAGAGCTGCGTCTATTAAAATTTTTGCTCAAATCTACTAGTATGGCGACACTGAAAATTTTGAAATAAATTGCTGTTAAAAGGAATGTTTTACTCTGTCAAATACGAACTAAGAAACGTCCAAATTTTTGCATGCAACATAAAATCGTCATTGTAACTTGTCAAAATTTAAAAGAAATATATTTTTTAAGGTACTAAGGACACTAAAAATATATTACCTTCAATAAAGGCATCTGCAGGATTCTGAGCACTGATTGGTTGTTGAGCGTGCGCCAATGCATTTTGCTGTTGAATTCCATTAAATACTTGTTCAAATTTTCCCGGTCCATTTTTCACACTGTTCCTAGTTCCCACATTTGGTGCAATATTAGGTCCAAATGGCGGTCCGTAATTTGAAACACTACTCTGTGGTACAGGTGGGGTCAAGGCTGCGTTAAGTCGCACACCAGGTGAAAGTTTAGCGGCCTGATGTTTTAATTTTTCCTGCAGTTTTAAAGCTTGATTTAGTTGTTCTTGCAGACGAAGGTTTTCTTCACGAATTCTTGAGCGTTCTTTCTGTAATCGTGCTTTAATCTAAACAAGAATATAATTTATATGCAGGCATAAAGAAAACGAATGTATCTATTTATATTTTTTAAAGTCACTAAGGGTCCATCTCACCGACTTTTTTTTCGTTACTTAGCTTAAAGCGTTTCTTAATATAATAATATTATGACGTAATAAGGAACACTTAAGGCTAAGTAACGAAAAAAATAGTCGGTGCGATGGACTATCAAGCTCAATATTTGTCTGATTTAAATGGAATTTTCCATAAATGATGTGCTTGGCTTAAAATTGGTATATGCAATGGCGAACCATGTATAAAAAGCTATGGTTTTTTCGGCTCCGGCTCCGGTTCAAAAGAGCGATGCTTAAAACGGCGACATTTTAAACAGCGGTTTCATTTGAGCGACATTTTAAACAGCGACAAATTAGACCAACGACATATCAAGAGGGCGACATTTTCAAAAAGCGATATATTAAACAGCGATAATTAAAATAAAGACATTAAAACGCCTGCGGAACGAAACAGCGATGTACAAAATAGCGACGTACGAAATGGTGAGGAATGAAATAACGACTATCAAAATAGCGATGCAATGAAATTGCGACTAATAAAATAGCGATGTATCAAAATATCGTTTGTAACAAAACAGCGATGTATCAAAATAGCGACAACCAAAATAGCGATGTATTAAAATGGCGACAACCAAAATAGCGATGTATCAAACTAGCAATATTCAAAATGCAAATTTGGACGAGACTTTATTTGGCAGTAGTAGAAAACAGCGCATGGCCAAAATAGCGCAGGCCAAAATAGCGAATTTCCAAATAGCGCATGACTTCTTTCCTGGGATCGTAAAGGTTGTAAAATCGACCAGAACCAAACTGACCCGTACCGAACCCGCATAATTTTTTCAAAAACAAAACTTCCCTGACTTTTTTCTCGGGATCCTAGAGGGTGTGAATCTGCACCGACCTGAACCGAACCGAATCTGTTCGGTCCGATTTGGTTCGGTTCAGTTTGGTACAGTTCACATCTTCTAGCATCCCGGGTTTTTTTTGAAAAAATATTTTTAAAAAAATACCGCGAGTGGCAAGTCATAAAAACCTTTGTTTGTTGATTAATATTGAAAAAATATCGAGTCGCTATTTTGTTACATCGCTATTTTGATAGTCGCTATTTTGTTACATCGCTATTTTGTTATAATCGCTATTTCGTCATATCAAAACAGCGATATTCAAAACAGCGAGATCAAATAAAATCGGCGATATTTAAAAAAGCGTATTTAAAAACAGCAACAGTTTGGCAAAGGAGTGTCCTTTTAGCATATTTTTTCAAAAAAAAAACAGCAATATTAAAAAAAAGCATTTCTGAATTGCCACTCCCAGTTATTCAGTAAACCCTATCTAAAATATTTAAAAAAAAACTTCTTTCCCTGGATCCTAGAGGGTGTGAAACCAAACCGAACCAAATGGAACAGAACTAAACCGAAAGTATTTTTCAAAAAATAAGTTGTCTAAATTAGGTTTCCGATCTTAATTTTGGTCGGGGTTATTCTAACCTTCTTTAGTTGACCGCAAATGTATCCTCGCCAGCTTAATAAAAAAAATAATTTTTCGAAAAAATGTTTGGTTTAGTTCAATTTGGTTCGGTTTGTTTCACACCCTCTAGGATCTCGGGAAAGAAGTCAAGGAAGTTTTTTTTTTAATATTTTAGATAGGGGTTACTGAAATACCGGGAGTGGCAAATCATAAGACGCTTTTTGTTAATGTTGCTTAATATTGAGTTTTTGATAAATCGCTCTTTTGAATTGCTCTTTTAAATGTCGCTTTTTTGAATGTCATTGTTTTGATATGTCGCTTTTTTGAATGTCGCCGTTTTGGTATGTCGCAGTTTTTATTATAGTATCGCTCTTTTGATTATCGCTATTTTGATATGTCGCCCTTTTGATTGTTGCTGTTTGAATATGTCAATCTTTTGAATATCGCTGTTTTATACGTCGCCGATTTAAATGTTGCTCTTTTGAACCGGTGCTAGTTTTTTTTTCAAGCTTAGATTGGAGAAATAAAACACCACATAAAAAAGAAACATTGGCACTTTCGCGTAAAATAACAAAAACAAGCGGGTTTTTTAAATAACAAAAACAAGCGGGTTTTTAAAATAACAAAAACAAGCGGGTTTTTAAAATAATAAAAACAAGCGGGTTTTTAAAATAGCAAAAACAAGCGGGTTTTTATTTGGCCCAAATCAAATAAAACTGGTTTTCCGAACTTGTGTGGAAAAGTGCTTTGCGGTACATGTTGGAAAAGTATGTTGACAGTTAACGTACACATATGGTGGCAGGGTAGTGCCGTGGTATGGTCGTCGGCTTCACATGCAGAAGGTACCAGGCTCGCTTCTCGAACGATGCAAAAACAAAAAAAAAAAAATCTGTCACCCTGTCGCCGATTTCCTTTTCAGCGTTCAACAGCCGTCATCGAATAAGCATGCGATGCGATGCACGCAAAAAATATAAGTCGACGTTGAACATCGGGAATATACGCCGGTGTAGTCCAGGAGCCGACGACACGCAGCCAGCCGAGTAACCAGGGATAATAACCCAGGAGCCTGCTATAAGTGCTATATAGTCGGAACCAGCATAAATCTCCTACAGTCAACCCACGACGACCACGACTGTTGCGCTGAAAAGGAAAGAAGACTATCGTCTATAACCAAGTTCTGCTGGGACGATAGCCATGTTAGATAGATGCAAGTCTAACATGTAGCAGGACCACCTTTCGGAAGGGGTGTAAAAGCGTGGGTCCACTGTGTATACTTGCTACGCCCTGCCCTCGACAAAGAGGTGTCAGGCAAAATTAAGTCCTCTTAGAGAAAGAAAACTTGCATCCTAGGGGGCACGTGCATCAGTTTGATATATGATGTACGGACAAATCGGGGTTTGCGAAAAGGGCGCGCCGTGTCCCTAGTCGCTAGACCAAAAATGGTCTTCCCACCACTACTACTACTACTACTAACGTACACACGTACACGTATACACTTTTCCATACATGTGCGGAAAAGTACTTTTTCACACATATGCGGAAAAATTTTTGCACATGGTGAAATTTAACGTTTTTATATGTGGTCGTAGAAAAACAAACTTACCGCTGCTTCTCTTTCAGCTTTGGCAATCATTCTTTCAATATCTGAGGATGTCAATGGTTTTCTTTTCGAAGGTCTTTTGCTTAGTCCTTCTGGTCCCCAACTAGGCTCTATTTCATTATGAGTAGGATCATGTCGATGTGATATGACGCTAAAAATAAAAAAGTTGGTATTTTAAAACAAAAATTATTAGAATTTGTTAAACCAGTCTGGTAGTTTACGGGTCGAATACTGAACTCCGATATTCGAATACGAATCCTGAGTTCTGTATTCCCAATTGTATTCGAATCCTCAAGATTCGAATACGAAGAACAAAAACTATTCGAATACCGCTGTATTTAAATACCTGGATTTATTTAAATATAATACTTTTTGAATATTGCAACTAAAAAAAACTGCACATTTTAAACTTTATTTTTAAACCTATATGCAGCTAAGTTATAAAAATATAAGCAGGGCAGGCAGGGTAGTGCCGTGGTGTGATCGTCGGCTTCACGTGCAGATGGTACTACGTTCGCATCTCGAACAACGATGAAAAACATAAAAAAAGTCTTGTCGCCCTGCCGCTCACTTCCTTTTCAGCGTTCAACAGTCGTCATTGAATTAGCGCGCGACGCAATGCATAACTTGACCTTGAACATCGAGAATATACGCAGGTGTAGTCCAGGAGCCGGCACGCGGCCAGCCGAAGGAAAAATAATCCAGGAGCCTGCTATAAGTACCATAGTCGTTACCAGGATGGCGTCAGCATAAATCTCCAACAGTCAACTCACGACGACCACGACTGTTGCGCTAAAAATGAAAGAAATCTATCGTCTATAACCAAGTTCTGTTGGGACGATAGCGATGTCGGATAGATGCAAGTCTTACATGGAGCAGGACCACCTTTCGGAAAGGGTTTAAAAGTGTAGGTCCACTATGATGCAGTATAAAGTTCCTGCAGGCAAAATTAAGTCCTCTTAGAGAAAGAAAACTTGCATCTTAAGGGGCACGTGCATCAGTTTGGTATATGGTTTAAGGACAAATCGAGGTTTGCGAAAAAGACACACGGCGCATACCTAGTCGCTAGACCAAAAATGGTCACCCCACCACTACTACTACACCTATACAGGATTTGAATACCGGGATTTGAATACAGGATTCGAATACAAAGTGGGTATTCCAATACCGGAATTCAAAAACGCTATTCAGAATCCAGAATACCGAGTTCTGGTCAAAAAGTCACAAAGTATTCGAATACCAGCCAAATGTATTCTGAATAGTATTTTAAATACCAGCTAAATGCATTTTAGATAGTGTTTAAAATACCAAGTATTCGAATTTTATTATTGCATCGTAAATTATGTTTTTATTCAGTTAATATACAGGGTTACTGATTTTCGGTACATGTTTTTGGTGAGGTGGTAAGGACTACATTCAACCCTACTATGCTTCATGCAATGGGAATAGTTTTTGAGATATTTAAAGTTTTCTGTTTTTCTCAACAAGGTAGATTTTATGAGTTTAAAACTTTGCCGAAAATCTGCTGTCCAAATTATTAACCTTTTAACCAGAATACATGCTCATCATTATGACCTTATGTTTGGAGTAAAAAAAAACGGAGAATATGTAAACTAAGATAATAAATTAACTGGAAATAAAAAGTCGTATTATTTTTATTGTTTTAATAGTGTATTACAATTTCTAGGGGTTATTTTTACAATAATCTTTAACCTACATTTGTCAAAATGTCAAAACTTCCTTATTGCCAAGCTAACAGAATACAAATGCTATTAAAAGTGATGGACATGGTTATGGTTTTGTAATTTTAGAGCAATTTTTAAAACCCACTTGAAGGCCTCAATTTTTCTGTAAGATCCAATGTAAAAAACGGTCCACTATTAACAGCTGATTTTTTCAGGGTCGAGGCCTGAATTTTTGTTAATAGTGGGCCGGTTTTTACATGAGTCAGCGCCGTAACTAGAGTGATTGACGCCCGGTGGCGTATTTACGTTTCCGTGCTGATTTCACGGCAGCGCTGTTTTGAAATAGATACGGAAATGTTGCAACATATTTGGTTACAAATGCGTGTTGATTTTAAGGCGCCGAGGCTCGAACAAGGCCCGGATTTGTATTGAATTACGCAGCGCAGGGGTTTACTTATTAGTGCACATTTGAAACTTAAATTGGATTCACGTTGTTTATTAGTTTGATTTTGAGGTTATATGTTTGTTAATATAAAAATTATGGAGCAGTTTAAAAGTATTTGTACTAATATAACTCAAGATTTTGAAATTCTTTGAAGTTTGAAAAACACTCTTCCATTAACTATACCTGCAAAGTTCAGTGTTCATTGTCTTACACTGGCAACTACGACGACAGATGTTGTTCTGTTATTAATAAATTTTAATGATTTGAACGATTTTCACTTGATTTCTAACCACATGAAAATAGAAAGTTTCAAAAACCTAACCTAACGAAAACTAATCAATCAAATCTAACCAACCCGAACCAAAGCAAACTGAACCAATAATTTTTTTCAAAAAAAAAACTTTCCTGAGTTCCTACCCGGGATCCTAGAGGATGTGAATCCGAACCGAACCGATCCTAACTAAACCGAACCAAACCTAACCTAACCAAACTAAACTACAACACTATTCACACCATATACGTAGGAATATTACGTATATGATTCACACCCTCTAGAATCCCGGGAAAGAAGTCAGGAAAGTTTTTTTTTAATTGTTGGTTCAGTTTGCTTTGGTTCGGTTCGGTTTGGTTTAATTCGGTTCGTTTCGGTTCGGATTCATATCCTCTAGGATCCCGGGTAGGAAGTCAGGAAAGTTTTTTTTTTTTTAAAAATTATTGGTTCAGTTTGCTTTGGTTCGGTTCGGTTAGATTTGATTGATTAGCTTTCGTTATGTTAGCGTTTTAACCTGACAGTTAAATACGCTTTTGTAATAGATTAATGAGCGATGTTCTCTTACAGATCCCTGCTCATTTCGAGATCAAAACTCTTAAAATCAACACGTATTTGAACCCAAATATATTGTAACAATTCCGTGTCTATTTCAAAACTGCGCCGACGTGAAATGAGCACGGAAACGTAAATACGCCGCCCGGTGCAAGATTAGAATTTGGCGCCCGTCTCCTCTACAAAAATTGACTGCATTCAATTGCGTTTTTCAAGCAGTTTTGATGAAATTTGTTTCATGTTAGCTAACTGTGGAAGTAACGAAGTTTAACAAAATTTTGACAAATGTTAAAAGTTTAAAGACTATTGGAAAAATAACCGCTAGAAAGTTTAATACAATATTAAAAAAGAAAGCTACTACTTTTTCCTTAAAATTTATTTAGTTTCAAACTTTTTTTTCGGCTTTTTTAATTCCAAACATAAGATCATAGTGTTGGCATGTATTTTGTTTAAAATATTAAAAATATGTACAGCAGATATTCGGAAAACTAAGTTTTACGCCCTTAAAAGGTCTACCTTTTAGAGAAAAAGAGAAAAATTACAATATCTCCAAAAACTATTAACTTTTGCTTAATGCATATTACTGTTAAATTTACTCTTTACCACGTCCCTATCACATCCCCAAAGGAATGTATCGACATATCCCTTAATTACTATGGTTTACGGACAAAATCGCACGGAACCAAAACCTCGTTGGGCCAAAACCACGCCGGACCAGAAACCGCGTTTAAAGAAAAAATCACGTGGGACCAAATGCGCGCGAACGAAGAACCGCAGGAACAGAAGGCGTGTCAATGAATAGGTTGCAATCGATTTTGACCTACCAAAAGGAAGACGGGAAAGCTGATTTAAATAAATCTAAATTAAGTTAGGCTAGGTTGATTTTCGAAAAAAATACTTTGCGTGGTTATGAAGTTGTTTTAGTAAAGTCTCTCACTGTCTCAAAACACCTCCTCGAATTTTACACCATATACTAAGCTACAATTTTTCCAATTCTCTAGAAAGGTAAACTACAGTTTTTTAGATACTAATAAAAAATTCATTACCTGGGGGCACGGCAGTGCCCCGCCAAGTTCGCGCGGAAATTGCTGTACCATCTTTTCTTGAAACATTTCAGCCCAAATTTGACCTATCTAAAGTTTCATGGACTTACATAAAGTAGTAAAGTAGTTACGAAATTTCAAAAAATGTCCACTCACTCACTTACTCATCTACTCACTCATGTATAGATCATCAAAATTCTGCTGTACTTCCAGACATGCTACAAAGCTGAAATTTGGTACACTGATAGAAATTGTGACCAAACCCTTGAAAAATATCAAAAAACCTCATAATTCCAATTCACTTCCCTCCCCCATACATGTAAATTTATATAACATTGACCACTTGCAGAGTCGCTGGAGAGCTAAGCTTTGTCAGACTGATAGGAAATATGATAAAACTATAGGAAAAAATCTTAAAACTCCAAAATTTTAATTTGCTTCCCTCCCCTATAAATGTAGTTATGTAAAATTAACATTGCCCACTAGTGGCGTATCCAGACCCTGATCTTCGGAGGGGTAGTTTAGTCAAACAACACATACTTGCTAAATAGGAGCACATATTATCTGTGTTACTCTACAAATTTAGGCCACGTAGTTAATTTTTAACAAATATCACTAATGGTGGTCCGCATTCGGCAATGTAAAAGTAACATTCTCCACTTCCAGAAACGCTAGAGAGCTGAGCTTTGGAAGACTGAGAGGACCCATGATAAAACTATAGGAAAAATTTTAAAAACCAAAATTTTAATTTACATTCCTCCTCTATAAATGTAAAGTTATATAAAATTAACATTGTCTACTTTCAGGAACACTAGAGAACTGAGGTTTAGAAGACTGATAGGAACTATGATAAAGCCATAGAGAAATATAAAAAAACCTCAAAATTTTTTGCAATGCCTTAGCAAAAGTTTTGAACAATATTCCGAATATTTTACTACTTAAAAACTTAAATATTATCCAAATCCATTAAAAAAGGAGTGAAATCATAACAAAAACATTTCATGTAAAAAAAAACAAGTACGTGAAAGTGATAAGAGTAATGCCAAGTAAATAGATAAAAGTAAAGCCAAGTTCTCCAATACAAATTTTAAAATGAAAGGCTTTTACTAGTTTGAAAATGTTTTTCTAAACTTGGCTATTACGGCTGCAAATGACTCTTAGGCGCAGTGCTAAATTGAACATGAAAAAGTTTGGCTGGAATACCAAAGTTTAAAAAAACATTTGCAAACTAGTAAGAACCTTTCATTTTGAAAATTGTATTGGAGAACTTTACTTTTATCTCAATTCGTTTTACGAAATACCATGCACTTGGCTTTTTTTATGAATGAAATGTTTTTGTTATGATATAATTTATGTTTATATTTATTCAATACTAATATGTGGCTTTATTCGTTTCTCGACTAAATGCCATTAAAGGAAGGTATTAATATCAACACGCCCCGATGGACTAATTGATATCGACAAAAGTGAATCGAGGTGCAGTGCTATTTAATTAAAAGAAAATAAAATACTATTTATTCGATTAAAAGAAGCGTGTAAATTTGCTCTTCTTCACACTAGAGAAAACTGGTGTAAAGAAAGTTGTGCTCCATGCGTTTCACATATATTACAGTTCTGATCGGTGCTGTCTTACTAATTAACTTTATCTTTTAACATAAAAAATGTGCTCAAGTCAAAAGTTTTGAAGGCTTAAGGCAGGTAGAATAAAACCTGACCTTATTTTAAAATCCGCAGTATTGTGAAAGAGTTACATATAAAAAGCAGCTGCTTTCTTTCAAAATTCAGCCTTTGTGTATTTAAGAACCGGATTTATTAGTGTCTGTTTTTATTAAATAAAAGCGACTTTATTTTTAAATTTGAATTTGGTCAAATTTGAGTGGTCAGCTGTCAGTTTTCTATATAAATCTGTCAGAATAAAGCTCACTCTAAAATAAAGTCAGGTTTTATTCCAATAAGTCCCTATTATCTACATTAGAACATAGGACCTGGGAGTGGGTCTAATTGGAATTAAAAAAAATGTGTAAAAAATTATGAACTTTGCTCAAGAGTTAATGGCCCTAACTTTTTATCATTTAAAATATCTATTTATTGAAAAGTTAATCCTAATTAAAAAGTACAGATTATATGTGTTTGTGCAACGAATATCATTTACTCATAAAATACAAATTTTTAACACCTCATATTATAATACTACAAACAGTTAAATTACTTACCTACTGTTTTATTGTTAGTTTTAGTGCTATTTATGAAACCTAACTTTTTTTTTCATAAACTAATAATAGGGACTTATTGGAATAAAACCTGGCTTTATTTTAGAGTCGACTTGATTCTGACACATTTGCACAAAAAACTAATAGCTGACCTCTCAAAATTGACATACCAAAGCCAAATTTAATAATAAAGACGCTAACTTTCATTTAATAAATCCCGACACTAATAAATCCGGTTTTTAAATACACAAAGGCCTAATTTTGAAAGAAAGCAGCTGCTTTTTATATGTTAAACTGTCACAATAGGGTCGATTTTAAGGTCAGCTTTTACTCCAATAAGTGTCTAATAAAAAAATTTTGCATACGGTAAAATTTCGAGTAGTCACACCCTGTTTTGACCCATCCAAATAGCGCTGCGTCGTTATTATTAGATGTTATTAATAGATAGATAACAAAAACATTTTACCTTAGACTGGATTTGAACAGGGTTGTAGCCTGAAGCAAGATGGGGAATATGCCGCCCTTCCCCCCGGTGCCATCGAGTGAGTTCAAGAAAGTGATTTACACCAAAACAAAGTAATATTTGTAAAAAGAATGATTTTTTTTTCATTTGATAACCGTGAATCTGTCGCCGACTCTAAGCCCGCCATTTCTGATCGCCTAATTGCATGGGTCATCGATCACCTTTGGAACCCCAGACCGGGTATTTTTTTTATCCGGTCCTTTTTAGAGTGGCCTACCGCCTTTACGAGATATCCGACCTCATTCGGCCTGGTTACCGGCGTGAATGAAGGGGTAGTACAATATTACATTTTACACTCCCCAGGAAACCTATTAATGTCTGCCGCACCCGACTTCGACAAGCGACGGGAATCGAACCCGCCACTGTACAAGCGAGATTCCTTAACTCACTTGTGTTCAATGCGCGAACGCAGCGTGCCACCAAGGCTACTTAAGATGTCAGCATTAAAAAATCACCATTTTTTTTAAATCGAGTTTTAAGGATACCTTCCCCTACCTTTATTTACGTGAATTAAAGTAAAGCTAATCTCATTAAAAAACGAAACCCAAATTAAGATCGGTTTAGTAGTTTTCAGGATATCAACGCCTTTAAACTTTGGATGAATTTATGTTTTTGATAACTTGAACGAGTTTTAAGCCATTTCTTTTGAAAAAAAAATTTTCATCCCCTATCTAACTTAAGGTCACTAGATCACGAATCTAACCCAGATATGAGAGAATCAATTCAGTAATACCTAACCTAACTAATTTGGTAAACCTTTTATAAAGCAAAAGAAAAAGTGAAAATCGAATCATTGTTTTTAGTTCCTTTACCTTTTTAACTTTTTTGCCTTTTTTTTTACTTTTTTTGATTTTTTTAAATTTATTTTCAACTTTTTTCAGTTTTTTTTACTTTATTGACTTTTTTGAGCGCAAATTTTTCCCCTTGTCAAAAATTAACCAAGTATTTTTCATGTCCTTCATTTCCTTAAGTTGGTCCACTCCTTTATATTTAGCTGTTTCTATTCTGCTATAAATTATTTAAAGTACGTAGAAATTTTTCTTGACTAATTTTCGAGATACTGCATCTTAAAATAAGGTGACTTAGTGACCTTAAAATAAACATTACACCTTCGAATCGAAAGTATGTTTAAAAGTAAAAGACAGCTTTCGGCCGCACCAAAAATCGGCGGCCTAGAACGGCTGCTCCTCCGCTCCACCCATTACGACGGCCCTGATTTGAACCAGTGACCTAACGCCTACTCGGCTGATGCTCTACCAACTGAGCTACCAAGTTATTTATTTCTTGCCCTTATACCACTAAATTCTCGCCAAGGTTGCTAAAACTACCCTTTGTGATTTGTATTTATAGGTAATTTTTTGGGCCTCGCTAAAGTACTTGGGAATCGGCTAAAAATATACAGGATGTCCTAGATAAAAGTAACTACGCATGATGATTTCAAAAATGGTATGAGACTAACAGTATTAAAAATATAATTTCACAGAAAATGTGTAATTAACCCCATTGTAGAAAAATAAATATATTTTTTTATAACGATATGTCACTTAACTGAGCAAGCCCATGCTAGCACTTAATTGGCATCCCAAAATTCGGGTTAACTTTTAAGATCACAAAAAAAATAATGTTTTTTTAGATTATATTTAGTTTTAAAAAAACTAAGCATTTTAGGGAAAAATGTTAAATTACCCTTTTTAGAGGAAATAAAATGACCTTTTAGGTAGTATATCATAAAGTGGTGTTAAAGCTATGAGTGGCACTCCAGGGGCGTCCGCATATTGAGGTTATTTTTTATATTACAATTTTTTTTTATTGGTTTTATTCAATTTCTGTCAAAAGTAAGTTTTTCAAAAACACTCGTTTCACTCTATTTTGTTGAAAATAAAATAATCTTTAAAATAATATGTTTCTAGTGGGTTTCTTTTAACGGGGAACACTCAAGGAATATTCGCGTATTTGATGTTTTTTTTTTAAATTACAAAAAAAAATATTGCTATCATATCTTATAACAATTTTTGTAAAAACCAAGCTTTCCTGAAAAAAACATTTTACTTTATAATGTAGGCAATTAAATTTTCTTTTAAACTGTGTGTACAGTAATAAGATATAGTTTACCGTTAATACACCATTAGCGTTCAAAAATTAAGTTGAAAAAAAAAGCACCAAACATGCGTATGTTCTTTGAGTATTCCCCGTTGACAAAAACCCACTAGAATATCGTTTTAAAGGTAATTTTATTTTCAGCAATATAGAGAAAAATAATAAAATAAGATTAGTTTTTCAGAAAACTGAAATAAACAAACAAAATTTAAACAATATTAATTTAAAAAAACGCAATATGCGGACGCTCCTGGAGAATAGCTTTAAGACCATTTTGTAAAACACAGCCTAAAACGACATTTTGTTTCCTCTAAAAAAGTTGTAATAACATTTTTCCCTAAAATACTTAGTTTTTTGAATAAATCCTAAAAAACATGATTTTTTTTCGTGATCTTCAGAAATAACCCTAATTAAGAGATGCCAATCAAGTGCTAATCGTGGGCTTGACTATACATCGTTAAAAATATAATTTAATTTTCTACAATAAAGTTTCTTACACACACGCCCCACCCCCCACCCCCAAGTCGAAAACTCAATTTTTTTAGGACTTCAATGTGAACAACATAATATATCAAAATCGCGACTACACCAGCTTTTGCAAACTAATATTCTATAATGACTTTCTTATACCCTGTTTCCACCAATGCATGCCCACCCCGATTCAAAAAACGCATCACGTGATTGACCATGGATTTGCACCGGTTTTGAATGCATCGTCACCTGATACGTTTTTTGAATCGGGGTGGGCATGCATTGGTAGAAACAGGGTATTAAGCTCTAGATCAGTTGGCGATTTTTAACTAGGATAAATTTAGTCAAAATATGAACACTAGAAGGCCTAGAAAAAATTGTAAACGTCATTCGATTGGCCGTGGTCTCTACTACTATAAAACTACTAAATGTTATAACATTTGTGTATAATAAGGCAAGGATATTTAAAAAAAAATATAATATTTTTGTTTAGTTTTGCTCAAATTTTTAAAAACACATATAGATATTTTTAATTTAGAGACTGTATTTGATTGGGCTTAGAATAGCGCAATTTGTTTTCTGATATATCCTAAATTGTATCTCATACGGTTTCTAAAATGCCCATGTAGTTACTTTTATCTATTTATTTATCTAAATTACGCATGCGTATTAATAATTTGCACTTTGCTAATTGAAATATCTGACATGTTCAACGCGCACACTATGTAAAATTTATGTTTTCTAAATGATTAATTTAAACTCGTTTCTATGATTGAAAGAGGCTGCATGAAACAGAACTAAGTGTACACCCAATAAGATAAAATTATTTTTCATTTATGTTCCATTCAATTATGAGTTCAGGCCCTACTCATTCAGATATTGCGTTTAATGAAAGTAGCAACACACTTGGTATGGATTCCCATAAGACTTTAAAAACCACCTCCCTTTAACCTGTTTTTTGACAGTTTTCTGCTCATAACTCAATCACTGTCAACTTTTAAAAAAAATCATTTAAAATGATTTTTTGACTAGATGAAATTTCCTTTCCACGGATGTACATGAGATCCATATGAAAGCCTTGGTACACGTGCCAGAGACGTACCACAAAGAAGCAAATTTTTAAAATTTAAAATTTTGTTTTTTCTTATGTTAATTTTTATTCTTAACACGTTGTTTTTTTAAAAAAGTATGTTTAGCCGGAAATCCGTTGTATAGAGTTAAATACTTTATAGGTTAGGTATATCTTTCAAAAATAGCCGGCTTGAAATAAAATAATTCTAGGAATCCTCAAATCAATAAAAAATTGAACGTTCATACTTGTAACTCAGTAAATAATAAATTAAGGTGAGTAAAAAATTACTAACTGTCTAATCCCCCTCTCAAAAGTGCTCTGTGACAGTATTTTCCTTATTATTTGCAAACTTCTAACCTAACGAAAAACAACTAATAATAGTTATTAAGGCTGGCAAAAAGTCCTCTCTAACGATGTGTAACACGCCCCCCCTTGCATTAGTGGCGCATCTTTTATAGGCAATTAAATAAATTGAAAGTGTGGAAAAAACATTTTCTGTATTGTCCTTTTTAAGATGAAAAAAATTTCTTTTCAACAATATAAAAATTGTGAAATTTTTACATGATATTTGGCACGGATACAAACTAGACTTCCTTGAATATTTTAAGTGGGGGACAACGCCCCCACCATTCGTTTTAAGATTTATGTACGGCTGCTTTGAGGGGAAGTACATTACGTTGGAAAGGACATTAAAAAAAGAAAACGTCCATAAAATTCAGGAAAATACATAAAAAATGTTTTTTTTTCCATCTATTTATTTAAATGCCTATAAAGGTGCGCTACTGATGTAAGGGGGCGTGTTACAGATCATTAGAAAGGACTCTCTATCAGCCTAAATAATTAATATTTAGTTGTTTTCCACCAAGTTAAAAGTTCGCAAATAATTAGGCAAATACTCTCAGAGAGCACTTTTGAGGGGGGTGAGGGAGGATTGCCTTCCCCGCCGCACCCTCACTTTATATAAAGTCAACTCGAAAAATTGAGTTTTAAGTTAATACTAACCAGAAATGATTTTTTTACACACTTTAATTAATTATTATTTACTGAATCATAAAAATTAATGTTCAATTTTTAATTGACCTAAAGATTGCCAGAGACACATTTATTATTTTAGAGGCGGATGTTTTAGAAATATGTATATCTTACTTATATAATATGTAACTATGTACAAATATGTCTACGAGTTTCAAACA
This sequence comes from Aspidapion aeneum, assembly GCA_963576565.1. Taxonomy (NCBI): domain Eukaryota; kingdom Metazoa; phylum Arthropoda; class Insecta; order Coleoptera; family Brentidae; genus Aspidapion; species Aspidapion aeneum. Next base: position 17,326,834 of record OY755042.1, read on the forward strand.
AAGATGTAACTGTGTACAATGTGTTTTAAAACTAAAAATACTTTTTCGAGAAAAACAATGTGTTTTAGGGATAAAAAATACCACATAGATTTTTAGAATTTACCCCTATTTGGTACGCCTATGACACGTCCAACACTGCTTTGAGAAGGGACTTATGTACATCGTTGCAAAGGAAATTTTGTCTTTCCGAAAAATGATTTCCTAAGGATTTTTCGACAAGTTGACCGTTTTTGAGTTATTAGCAAAAAACTGTCAAAAAGAACGTTTAAGGAAGGGGAATTACTCCCTGCAAGGGTTCGGTTCAGTTCCATACCAAGTTTGTTATTTCTCTCATTAAATGTAGAATATCGCTCAAATCTTGCATGTATGGCCTGAAGTATATCTGGGAATCACTTGCTTTATTTTCATACCTTGAATCTTCAGTAGCTAATAAGGACACCCAAGACTACTAGTATACTATTAAAAGTATTAGATTTTTTATGCACTTTTTTTTACAAAAACTTATAAAGTAAACGGGGGTATTTTGTCAGTGAGGGGTATTTCGTCAGTTTTTAAAAATAATGCTCGTTATTAAGAAATCCAAATAGTTTTTCACAAATACCTGCCTATTTGTGGCGGTGGAGTTTTTTCTGCCACGGCCGTAAAAAATAAAAGTTTAGTTGTGTGTCAGACTCGCGGTCATCAGTAGTTCAATGAATAGAGGCAAAAATAGGGGGGTTACCCTACAAAAGGTCCGGTAGTTCTGAATTTTGGATATGTTGTTAAGCTCAGGAGGGTAGTTAAAAATCTGAGTTTTCGTCACCCCCACCCCTGTGCTCCCTCCGCCATCTTGAAAAAACCATAAAAAATTGGCACTTTTTTTAGTTTTTTGCCAATAATTTCGTTCCAGTACCCTAAATCGCAAAAAGAGTTATACCTTACCTTTTTCAAAAGGAAATTTCATTGTCTACAATAAAGTATATTGCACATTTTTCTCTTAGAAGCGTATTTTTTTTAGAACATTTGAGAAAGTCTAAATATGTTAGATTTTGGGGGGTCTGGGGAGGGTTTTTGAAGGGTTGGTTAGCTTAAGGAGGTATTTGACCACTAACCTCTCTTACCTTTTTGTGCGTCACTAAATTTACACAAAAAAATAAAAATAAATAAAAAACGTGCCGTTTAAAGCACTAAATTTAAAAAAATTATTATTTTCTTACTTACTTACTTTAAGTTAAAAGTTACTCCCACTCCATTACAATACTTAAAAATACATTTAAAGAATGGATTTTGTAGCTGATAAAATTCTCTACAAGACAGGTTCTTAAAACTTTTACTCTAGAACAAAGTATTTCGGAGCTTATGCCGTCTAAAATAGAAAAAAATCTAAAAATTTGCCCAAGCACGTGATTTTAGTCATTTTTTGAAATTACCTAGCTGCGTTACTACTACTCACAGAATAACCATGGTACAAGCCAATTGTAGATAATTATATCCTCTAAAAAATTTTATATAACGCTTTTTGCGATTTAGTGTACTGGAACGAAGTTACGGGCAAAAAACTACAAAAAGTGCCAATTTTTGATGGTTTTTTTAAGATGGCGGAGAAAGCACAGGGGTGGGGGTGACGAAAACTCAGATTTTAACTACCCTTTCGACCTTAATAACATATCTAAAATTTAGAACTACCGGACCTTTTGTAGGGTAAATCTCCTCTATTAATTGTACTACAGGTGCATTTTCCTTCTAAGGTCTGTCGCTTACAGCACATTATAAATATTATTAGGAAACAGCGTTAGACATAAGCTAAATGCTTATTCTTGTTTTTTAAGGTTCCAGTGGGACTAAATTTTACGTTTTGAGTTGTTATTTTTTTTTAGTTTTTGTAGAAAAAAAGATGGTGACGAAATGCACAACACCTTACGAGGGTCTGGTGTTTATTTTTTAGAGGGCGTTTTTTCCAATACCGATTTAAATAAATAATAAAAAAAATAACGAGTCGGTAGGGAAAACACTAAATTTTTTTTTTCTGGTAACTTCGTCATACCATTTTCCACCTACTTTACGTAATATATTACAAATAAAAAAGGTGACGAAATTACCATAAATAGAATGACGAAATTGGCAAAATGGTAATTTTAGGCCAAAAATTAAAAAATTTTGTTTTTTTTTAATTAGCATCATCTTTTGTTTAGTAGGGTAATTTTTTTCATCTTCAAAAAGTTTGTGCGCCACTATGCCTTAACAGAGAGCAAAAAGAGCAGATTAAAGAAATTGATAAAGAAGTTCCAGAAAACGACAAAATAAAAAAGTTGAAAACAATAGTAGATGTACAAGATCAAAATAAAAGCAAGAAAAACCGAAAGCAATAAAAACAGAACAGAGAAATTCTTAACGAAGTCTTAGAAAAACACCAAAATCCCCAAATACCAAATAAAGAGGATAAAAAACAATTTAAATGTAAGATCTCCCTTTAAAAAATATATTTTTTGGGAACCACCAGTAAGAGAAACAAAAGAAAAGAAACGAACGCCCAAAGAAAAAGTGCCTTCCGTAGTTTTATTTGGGGATTGGCAGCTTTACCAACAAAAGAAAGAAGAAAAAAAGTTATACGAAATAAAAGAAAAAGAAGAAAGAAAGCAAAAAATTATAGAAAAGCAATAAGAAAAGAAAAGAAATTTAAAATTAAAAAAATATAACATGCAATCCAAGACACATGTTCTAAATTCAAAAGTAGGAGATTACTTGGTTGTAAATTATCAAGACAACTTATTTCCTGGGATTGTCGTTTCAGCAAACGCCGAAACTCAAGGTTTTAGAATTAAATCTATGGAGAAAGATGGGGCTCTATGGAAGTGGCCAGAAAATGATAATATTTTTTTCCCAAAGAACACATTGTATGTTCTATCACAGAACCAAAACTGATCGACCAAGACAAGAAATTGTACGAAGTGATTATAATATTAAAAACTGACCTGACTAAACGGCCTAAGAAATAATTTAGTTTCAAAGATATTATATTTTTTTGTTATTTAAATAATGTTGATGTAGGCACCTTAGTTAGATTTAAGAATTTTCTAATAAAAAAAATGTTCCAGTTTATTTTGTTTCAGTTTATCAGATTTTGATTGATTACTACTAGGTTAAGCGTTTGTATTTTCAAAAAAAAATATTTGACTTAATAAAAAATAAATATTGATTAAAAAAATAGCTTTTCTTTTAAGTAGACACAGCTTTTAATTTTGTATTTTTTTTCGATTATAATTTTCATGTTCTAGGGCATGACGAAATTAGCCTCATAACAATGACGAAAATAGAACCAGATGTATGACGATGACGATGTATTTTATTTATTTAAAAAAAATATACTTTAGTTAGAAAAATTTAGCAACGTTTTTTTGATTCAGGAAAAAATAATTTGTATATTAAAAAAATAAAAGACGAAGATTCTTAAATACTAAAGAAAATACATACAGGTAAAACTAAAACTTGTAAAACGAAAGCTGACGAAATACCCCCCGTTTACCTTAATCATATTTACAAATAAAACTATTAAATACCTAAGAAATACGCTTTAAAATTAGTGCTATATTGAACGAGGAGTGCCGGAAAATATGTCTATAAAATATCGATATAATTAATATGCTGTTAATATGATCATAATAAACACCTCAAACAAGGCTGAATACAATTAGATTGTGTAAACATTAGAATTTTTATAATTTTATAGGTTTGTTGTAGGAGAGAAATTAACTCTAGCGCTTTTTTTAATAGCATATGTAGATGATAAGAAAGGCTATTAAATTTTATAGCTAAAAGGAATTTCAAAAATGTTTCTATTTTTCAACCTAATGAAATACTTTTTACAATTTCTGTAGTAACTTATTTATTTTCTGTTCGTACAAAAAATGTTGTCTGAACCACTGGCAATGCCGTTAAAAACATTTTTGATGAATTAGAAATGATATTCTTTACGTCCTTGGTAAAAAATTAATACTGTTAATTATAGTAGTGCAGTTTCCAGGCTTCTAAAGTGCAAAATTATTGTGGTTTCTTACTTGTTAAAAAGTTGCGGAGCGGCAAACATGGCAAAATTAATGCCTTTTCTGGCGACTTTCTTGAAGCCTTCCAGCAATCCAGGACTAAAAAATTTTAAGTAACAAATTCCCGAAATTTTACTAAAAAAAGCTATACTTGTGTTAGTTAGGTTTTAATAACTTATTTTACTCTAAGTACAATAGTCTAGTATTCGTAGTTATAGCCCAGTCATATTAGGTGAAAAAATCCTGAAACTTGGAAAAAATAGATGCAAGCTTGATTTTTGTATAATTATTCCTTAGCATCTTGGACACACTTCGCTAGATATAAGGCCCCAACTTTTTTTCTTGAAAACTAATACCTTTTTTAAAAAAAGTTAAGAAATAAAAAATACTTCAGATCATTCCGTCTATAAAATAAGTTAAAAAAAAACCTAACCTAACATTTTAAAAAATATATTTAAAAAAAAATATTTTATTTTTTATTTAACTTTTTTCTACCCTGTAGTTAACTTATTTTAAAATGTTAAAACTTTATAATATTAAGCTTAATCCCCACTTGTACAAAACACCATGTACTTAAATTTAGTTTTTGTTTCTTTATAGTTAAACAACTTTAAGTAAGGGTTAGATGCTGGCCAGTTGGCTCGATCCAGGCCATAAAACCTAAATACACATACACAAGTAAAGGTTAGGCCAATGGTAAATAAAAGCCAGCCTTCAATGGTACACGCAAATGTGCACACTTTTATTATATTTGAAATTATTTTAAATATTAAAGGTTTTAAATTACAAACATGGGTGCATAAAATTTTACCTAATAGTCGTTTAATCATGATTTTTCCCCAAATATACTAAAAGCTTTTGTTTCTAAGATATCTAAAAAATGTAATTTATCCATGAACACACTGCCTGGTTTTTGACAGCTTTGGCGAAAAATCATGACATCTGAAAATTGCAGATTGATACAAGCATTTGTTAAAACGTTATGTAAGTACCTTTGTTTATAATTTTCAACCATTATTAAACCACCCTTATGATACATTTATTTTGTGTAAACCCCTCTGTCACATTTAAGTTTAGTCAAACACTATTTTTCCCAAATTTCTTAAAAATAACTAATATCTGTTACGCTGGAATTTCAAATAAAATAAAAGTTTACGCATTTGCTTGAATTTTAACACTAGAAGTTCAATATTTTTAATATTACGCTTTTTTTGTTGAACAGTTCCTAATTGTATAAAAAATTAATTTCCAAAATCACATTGGTAGTCCGGCTCGTATTAACCATTTTCCTAACCTTTACTTAAAGTTGTTCAACTTAAAAAAAAAACAAAAACTTAATTTAAGTAAATGGTGTTCGGTACTACGATGCTGGCCAGTTGGCTCGATCCAGGCCATAAAACCTAAATACACACACACAAGTAAAGGTTAGGACAATGGTAAATAATAGCCAGCCTCCAACGGTACACGTAAATGTGCACACTTTTATTATTTATTTTAAATATTAAAGGTTTTAAATTACAAACATGGGTGCATAAAATTTTACCTAATAGTCGTTTAATCATGATTTTTCCCCAAATAGACTAAAAGCTTTAGTTACTAAGACATCTAAAAAATGTAATTTATCCATGAACACACTGCCTGGTTTTTGACAGCTTTGGCGAAAAATCATGACATCTGAAAATTGCAGATTGATACAAGCATTTGTTAAAACGTTATGTAAGTACCTTTGTTTATAATTTTCAACCATTATTAAACCACCCTTATGATACATTTATTTTGTGTAAACCCCTCTGTCACATTTAAGTTTAGTCAAACACTATTTTTCCCAAATTTCTTAAAAATAATTAATATCTGTTACGCTGGAATTTCAAATAAAATAAAAGTTTACGAATATGCTTGAATTTTAACACTAGAAGTTCAATATTTTTAATATTACGCTTTTTTTGTTGAACAGTTCCTAATTGTATAAAAAATTAATTTCCAAAATCACATTGGTAGTCCGGCTCGTATTAACCATTTTCCTAACGTTTACTTAAAGTTGTTTAACTTAAAAAAAACAAAAACTTAATTTAAGTAAATGGTGTTCGGTACAAGTGGGGATCAAGCTTAACATTATAAATAATTAACATTTTAAAACAAGGTAGTACCTACAGAGTGGGAAAAAAATTAAATAAAAACAAATATATTTTTTAAATATGGATGATTCTACCAAAAGTGGGCTATATGGATATCATTTTTGGTCATTGCCTTTAAATAACAGTACAGCACAGTAAATAATTTTGTTTTGTTAAATTTATGTAACTAATTAGGTGTAAGCTAAGAAACATTTATTTTCCCGAATTTTAGGAATTATTGCATAAAAATTCCAGAGGGATGAGTACCAGAGCAATGAGTTTTTTAATGGTTTTCCAATTTAAATCAAAATCTATTTAGACTACTTAACTTAAGTTTTATATAAACAAAGTTCCTATACTTATAATTTTAAAACAATCAACAAAAAAATTATACTATTGATATTAGTCGAATATTTACTAACCAGAGGAATGATAATTGAAGCCTTCCTTTTTGATTTCTTCGAAAAAAAATAATTTTCTGCCGAAAATAAAAAGATCTATAACTTAAACCAAACTAAAGTTGACATTATCTGTCACAACTTGTCACCCTCACAAGTAAATTAGAGATCCAGGGCCGTCTCTTTCTCTAGAAATTAACCGGTGGTATTCACAAATATTGTGTTATTAAAAATGGAGCACGTTTAAAATTGTAAAATTTTCCGGGAAGATGTAAATTCGGATTTTCAAAAATATGACTGCAAACTTAAGTTTTATCAAGTTTTTTCATAAATAGTTAAGACTTGGTTAAATATTATTTATTAGGATATTTTTTTTTATCTGAGTTTTTAATATTTGGTTTGGGACTACACCAGAGGAATGAGGTATTTGCTTTGTAATAAAAAAAATTATAAATTTGCAATTGTTTTTATACATTAAACTCAAATGCTCCATAAAGAAAACATTTCGTTTTAAATCTTATAACTAAAACTATGCTTCAATTGCAGTCTGTGTTTGAAAAATATGCATTCCCACTCCATAGCACCATTTTTGTAGAATCATCCATATAAGTTTTAAAATTTTAGGTTAGGTTTTTTCTTAATTTTATAATAAAGAACGAATTGTTTTGTGTATTTTTTCTCTCTTGACTTTTTTTGAAGAACTTATTCGTTTTCGTGAAAATCGTAAAAAAAGTAATTTTTAGAACATGTGGGGCCTTTTATATCTAGCGAAGCTCAAGGAGGATTTTGGCGTCAATATGTGGGGATGTGTTCCAGATGCTAAGGAATAATTATACAAATATCTAGCTTGCACCTATATTTTTCCAGGTGAATTCCTAATGTGACTGGGCTATTACTAAAATGCAGAAGTGTCAGAGAAGCAAAGCATGTGACGAGTATCTAAGGGTACGGCAGTGCCCCGCCAAGTTCACGTAAACTGCTGTACCATCTTTTCTTGAAACATTTCAGCCCATATTTGACCTATCTAAAACTCTACTTCGGAATGAGCTACGAAACTCAAACTTTGCACAGTCGTAGATCTTCATAGAGTTAACAACCCCTCTAAGTTTCATGGACTGTTCCATAAGGTAGTAAAGTAGTTACGAAGTTTCCAAATTCGTCAAAATTGCCACTCACTCATTCATGTATAGCTCATCAAAATTCTGCTGTACTTCCAGAGAAACTTAAGTCGCGGGCGGTGGGGCAGCCACATCCCTATGATAATAATTCTGTGTCGTTCTACAAAAACGACCAGATTTAGTATCAATTATTTCCCACCTTACAATTTGACCCAATCATAAAGACGGCTGTCAATGTCAAAAATTGTTTTCAAGTGGATAAATTGCTTGACAGCTCCTGTCAGAAGTTTATCCGATAAAATGTTAGATAGGTCCTGTCAAAATAAAAAATTGTTAAAATTTAGTCAAGTTATCGATGAATGACTTTGGAAAAACAATGGCTTAGAAACCTAACAACGCTTTCATTGTGAGGTAATTTTTTCAAAAAGTGTTTCTGTGCAGCAAGATGGAGCGTTTTGGGCATGTTCAAGACGAAGAAACCACCGAAGAAGTAGAAAAAAGCATCCCAGCAACACAGTCAAGACACATAGCAGCATGTTATTGATAGAACACGGAGCATTCCGTAAAAATATTGTGGAACATCGTGGCCAAAAAGCTACAAGAAATCTTTTTTGTCAACTACAACATTGTATTTGATTCGTTTAAAGATATTAAATTCAAGACCTCTCGTGACGCTAGAAATGCGAAAAGAAGAACTTTTGAGAAGCAGGAACATAAAAGGAAATCAACTTCCACTTCACTAACGCTCGATGGCTACTACAAAATGGTGTCTTCGTAGGATGAAAATACACCCAGTGGGCTACAGCACAAGTTTTGCCTTATAGCAGCAGTAGAGCTGGTGTGGAGAGGTGGCGAAGCCTCAAATTGTTTAATGCACTATTTTAAAGCAGAGACAGACAATAATGGAATAAGAAATTTCTTTTTTGATACCTATATTTTGTATTTTTATAAAAATGCTGGAAAAAGTTTCATTTTGACAAATGATAGTAATGAGATGTATCTTCTCTTATTGCAGGAAGAATACAATACAACCCAGTGTTCAGCAGAACCGCTCATGGAGGTGCCAAAAAAATGTGACAGCAAATGGTTGGTTCCGAACACTAAACGCTCTGAACTTTGCCCGGTACGCCTGTATTATGTCCTCATGTCCAAACGTTTAAAAAATATCAAGACACCTAATCCAGCATGGAACACTCCCCAAAGCATAGGATGGTTTAAACATGTACCTGTGGGAAGAAACGAGCTATCGAAATGGACAAAAGAAGCGGCATATAAAACTGGCTTAAACACAACAAATAAGAAAATTACAAACCACTCACTAAAAGATACAGCTGACCGCAATTTAGCAAATGCGGGGATTGAGGAATAACAGCTGATAAAAATAACTGGACACAATCCAGCTGGTTCCATAAAACCCTATTTACAAATGGACAGTAACCATCATTCAAGAATTATTGACGCGTTAAAAAATGGAAATAATAAGGGGTCTCAAGCATCCTCTTCGCAGGGGCATCATAACCAAAACGCCACTGCAACTGTAACTGGCGCAATCTGTCCCGAAAATGATGTAACAAGCATTATAAAAAATCACAACAATATATCAAACAACACTCCCGTAGTGTACAACAATTGCAAATTTTACGTAAATTGTAACCTAAGTAATAGTACCCAATAAGTTACATTGTTTGTTGCTATATTTAATTGAATAAATTGTCATATTTTTGTTAAATAAGGTTTTTTGTTCAGTCAGGAAATAATCTTACCAAATATCATTCGTGCATCTAATTTATCCTTTGAAAAAAATTAAAAAACTCATTTTTAAGTAATTTGTTTGAAACAAAACAACCGCGTATAAGAATAATTTGCGTATTTAATAAGGCATTTTGTTAGAGATAGCAAAGCGCATCCCATCAGTACGCGGTCGAAGGCAAACTAATTTCTTGTACGCAATTACGCAACAAAAATAACAACACGGAATAGAAAGAGACATACAAAGAGTTCTGGTTGCTTTTACTCGCGGTCTCAAAAAATACGTAAACTAGTAAACTGGGCGTATTCCACCATTTGTTAATAAAAGCGGCTAGTTGGCTACACTAGAATCTACTACCCATCTACATCTTAGTACAAATAAATTATATCTTACTTGGCTACGACAGTTTGTGTCAACGCTCTAGAACCGAATACTCCAAACTTGGTTAATTGAATCAAAAAATGTTTTAATGTATTTAACCAGGTTGAGCTAAAATTTAAATTACACATTATTCCCAATATAATAAAAATGAACAAGTAAAGTAGAGTTGACTAAATAAAAGTTAAGTTTTCGAGCAATAATTAAATTTCTGGGTATTGAGGAATTCTAAATTTAATTATATTTTTTATTTTCTATTGCTAGCACTTAAAACTAGTGTTCTAAAGCTCAACATTTTTATCAAGAAGTAGTTTCGTAAGTAATAATTTTATATATAGAAATTAATATAATACTGTTAGAGCTTTAGTTACTCTAAAAACTAAGAGTACCTAGTGGTTTGCTTACTTTCCGATAAATCCACGAACCACAGAACTGGAACCATATGCTCCAAGTTTTAACATATTTACGATTATATCTTTAAGAAGGAGTAGCCATGGACGTCTAAAATGTTTTAGGTTAAAACTATAAGTAGTTGCAATTTTGTTACTATCAATAAGTATGGAAAAACAAACAAATTTGATTTTCTCTGCTAATTTATTGACAAATTACATATTATGTTTTCATCTACACTGTCGAATCATGTAGGGTTTGTCAATAAATTAGTTAAGGAAGACCAATTTTATTATCATCAGTTGCAAGATAGCACTTAAATATGTGGTTATGCTAGGCACACAGATATGGGGTTTGGCAAATCCCGGATGTTTCGATGAGCAAAACATATGTACAGTATGTCCCATTTTCGGTGGGATTAAATGGGGAACTCGATTGTTATTAAAGATATCGAGTTTCTGATCTTATAAATGGTGTAATCAAATTTTTTCTATACCCCGTGGTTTCGGTATTACAAGGGGTTTTTGAAAAAAATGCATTTTTAATAATTCTTTGTATCTCGCTTATTTTGCAAGATATTTTTATTTTCTAAAAACCCTTTTATGGCAGCTTTATTAGACCAAAATAACGACGTTGTCAATTTTTAAAAATATCGTTTAGTTTTTGAGATATGGTATTTATCATAAAAAAATTAAATACGGACCTAGATTTTTTTATTACCATTTTGATTGGTTTCATCCTATTATTATCACAAAATAATAAAAAAAAAATATTTTTTTGGTTTAGGGTTAAAAAACAATATTTAATATTTAAAAAAAAATAGTCCGCACCTGTAAATTTCCAACGTAAATATAAATTGAAAATGGCAAGACGAATGGAACGATTTTTAGATTATTTGTTTTGAAATGTTAATTAAAAGATTTTTAAATAAAGTAAAAAACGTTAAAAAGTTACAAAAATAATACCATAGTGATTATTTGATGGAAACACAGCAACTCATGAAATTTACTTCAACATGGAAAAAGAAAAGCGTGGAATTGATATTGTCATTTTACTTGTCATTATTGTGAATGTCTCACTCAAAATTATTCTAAAATGGCTAGAAATCGACCATATCCAGATTTTTAAAAATGTGATATGTTTGACTGCTTTATTCAAGCAAAAAAATCCCAATATTTAAACCACAGAAATATTTTTATTCAAAATGTGTTAAGAAAAATTACTTGAAAATGCCAACAATGTCTTACACATAATAGCAATCAGTTTGAACATTCGTATCATTAAAGAAAAATGAGTTATTATTATTTGTAATTCGTTATTTTTTTTGAATTTGTCGTAGACTTGATTTATTTTGGAAATTTCCAGGTTTGGGCAAATTTTTTTTAATATATTAAATCTTTTATTAACCTTAAAACAAGAAAATATTGATTTTTTTATTATTTTGTGATAATAATCCACAAAACCAATCAAAATAGTAATAAAAAAAATCCAGGTCCGTATTTAATTTTTTTATGATAATTACCATATCTCAAAAACTAACCAATTATTTTAAAAATTGACAACGTCATTATTTTCTTTTAAAAAAGATGCCATAAATAGGTTTTTACACAATAAAAATATCTTGCAAAATGCAATGCAAAAGCGAGATATAAGCGATTATTAAAAATGCAATTTTGTCAAAAAGTCCCTGTATTAGCGAAACTATGGGCTATAGCAAAACTCTGATTACACCATTTTTAAGGGCTCAAAAAAACAGCAATCAGAAATTCGATATATTTAATAATAACCGAGTTTTCCATTTAATCCCATCGAAAATGGGACACGGTGTACAGAATGTTTTCGTATATTTCAAGCAAGGTCTGCATCTAATAAGTATAAAACATGGGAAAAAGTGTAAATGCAAAAGTAAAGAGTTTATTCCAAACATCTAGGGAATTTTACCTAGAAAACAAATAAATAACGCAAATCTAAAAAAAATATAAACACGGCAAAAATTTATATATATTTTTTTTCTGAATTCAAAAATGTATGAAACGTTGAGATTTAGTTCAGCCCTTGTTTTGAAATATTTGCATTAATAGCACTTATCAAAAACAAATATATATAGGTATGATTAATTTTTAAATTCAGCCAAAAAACATCTATTTATTTTAAGTTTATTATATAGGGTGTTCGGTAAGGGTTTTACAATATCTCTGTTTTTCTATTACATTGCGACATTTACTTGTTTTCTTAAATAACATTGCCCAGGGTTTTAGGATAAACCCTACAACTTTTGTATTTAAACTTTTTCTGTCTCCTATATTAACCTTGCTTGGAATGTACGGAAAGAATCTGTACACATGTGCGTGGTACACGGTCACTTTTTACATGTCCTGTTATGTTTCCAACATTTGTAGAATACAAAGGAACAGTGCGATTTTTGACAACTAGTCATGGTTTAAACTATCACCATAATTTATTAAACGATTTTATTGAGCAATTTTTAAACAAAAAACGTCGAATTTCAGATATTCGCGCGAATAAATCGTGCACACATCTGAAAGTTAAGTAAGTAGCTGAACTTCGTATGTGTATGCCTATGGGATATTATTAAGACATTTATTTATGGTGATTTTGCAAAACTAAACAAAAAAGGGACTAAAATTTGATATTTTATAAAACTAATGTCTAATAATAATAATTTTAATATTTGGATAAAAAATTACTCTGTTTAGGAAATATGATTATGATCCAAAATATAAAACTACATCGATAGAAACTTAAAAAAGTTATGTTTTCAACATTTAATACGTTTTAAGAAAAGTTCCAATATAACACAACAATGCTATTTTTTTTAAAGTTGTCATTTTTCTTATAAGCGGGATAGGCCCAAAAAACCGGACACATTTTTTTAAGTTATATTTTTTGAACTGTACCAACGTTTTAAATGAAACAAACTACAATTTGCTGAAAATTGATTCGAATTTTGAGCAAAAAATATTACTTTATATAACATCTTAAAATCAAAGATAACCCTTCAAAATTAACGTTTATGCTTATGCTTCAGCAAACTTTTTTAACTTTTTGAAATTCTAAAAGAAGCTCTGACTCCGCTAAAATCGGTTTAGTGGTTCTTAAAACAATAATTATTTTTTCAACCTTGACCAAAAAAATTACTTTTACGCATACATCCGCATACATTTCCTTATAAGTTTATTAACACTTATCCGATTTCAATACAATCATGTTAGGAAGATATTTACTTTAAGAATTACCATTGAAAATTGCCTCCATTTGAAAATCAATAAGAATGAACAAAATCAAATTCGTTACTTTATGAAGGGTCGCTTTTAACCCTCGATGCAAATACGAAAAAAAAGAGAGGATAATAATTATTATCTTGTAAACATGTATTTTTCAAGTAAAGATTTTCAGATTTGTAAATTCAATTCTCAGATTTCACCACAGAAGCAGCGGACTTCCTCATTTATTAAAATTAGTTCAAATGTAATGAGTTTATCAGGAAATTAATTTATACAAAATTAGAATGTATATGTAAAACAATGTTTGAAAAAAAAATAATTCACCTTTCGGAACTAAACCGATGTCCGTAATCTTGGATTTTGAGGCAGAAAAAAATTTTGACAATGGTCTTTCAAGAACAATCGACCTTTACTATAATACTTTTTATGTCATTCAAATCGGTTTAGTCAAAATTAGCTTACGAGGAAATGTGCCTATAGAGACCGAATTTAGGAGGCAATTCAATAATCTGTTTAATAACAGTTGACATAAAACCAAATATTTGGGAACCACTTAACCGAATTTAGTAATTTGTATCGCTGTGCGTCGCGGACATCGGACTTAATAAGACTGTGTGAAGAGACAAGTCTGATTCTGTCCGCCATCTTGGTAAATTGCAGTTTGTTGTGATAAATGAGTAGTATAGTTTAAAAGCTATACCAAAAAACATTATGTTCGATGTTTTTGCCCCCCTGGGAGGGAACGCAGATCAAACACGGTAATTTATGTGTTATGTATGTTCGCTAAGTGTGCTATAAGCTAGAACTACTTTAGATTGTGTTGAGTTGAGGGTGTTTATACAGTGTGTCCATGGATTGAGTGCCGATATGGTAAAAATGATAAAGAAAATTTGATTTAAATTCTAATTTTTCTGCAAATCGCTTCTGCTTGGTCTTAAGCTCAGATGTTAAGAAAATGGGCTAAATCAATTAATATATAGGGTGGTTTAGTAGGCTGATTTAAGGACGTAAGGTGTTTAAGCTACAAAAAATTTTAGATTTAGATTCTGATTTTCTAGAAATTGCTTCAGCATGGTTGCAAACTAAGAAGTTAAATCAATTAATATACAGAGTCGTTTAGTAGGCTGATTTTATAAAAAGTGTTCAGAGTAATGTACCTTTGTTTTAAAAGATATCAGAAAAAATAATGAAAAAAAGTTGTTTAGAATTTGTAAGTCAATTATTAAAATTTTTCTTTAGAGGATGTTTACCTGATTTTTCTGAAAATTCAGCTGTAACTTTTAATTTTAAACAACATTTTTAACAACCTTTACTGATATCTCTTAAAATAAAGGTAATTTATTTTTAACACTTTTTATCGAATCAACCTAATAAAGCACCCTGTATATTGATTGATTTGGCAGCAGGAGCGATTCCGAGAAAATCAGAATCTAAATCGAAAATTTGTTGTTATTTATGCTTTACGTGCACTCAATCCGTGGACACACTGTATAATATACCGAGTGGGCCAAAAAACCGGGAAATTTTTGTTTCAATATACCTTTTGAACTATACCAACGATTTTTTTTTTTTACGGTTAAGCGCACTTGCAAGGAGGTCCCTATCACGCTCAAGAAGTGGCCAGTGCGCGGAAATGTTGGTGTGTGTTGGTTTTGAAACGGTTCAGGTTGTAACCTGCAGGGAAAACTGTCGCAGGGAGTTTATTCCACAGCGATGCTGTTCTCCAGAGATATGAATTCTGATATAATGAGGTTCTTGGTGCCTCTATTTTGACAGTAAATTGATGGTTACCGTCTGTTTGACGTGTTCGCCTAGTAGGTGCTACTCCCGGGGGGATCATACGTGCCAACTCTTCAGAGCATTTTCCGTGATAATACCTGTAGAAGAGAGATAGATCACCCACAGTTCTTCGATGTTCGAGACTATCCAAACTACGGGTAAGTGCGGGGTCATTGATCAGCTTGATAGCTCGTTTTTGCACGGTGTTCAAAAGCATTAAGGTATGTTTGGGTGCCGCACTCCATATATGTGAGCAGTACTCCATAGTTGGTCGAATCTGGGCTTTGTAGAGTGTCAGCAGTTGGCTTGGTGTATACAGATGTCTTGTACGAAATAGCACCCCAAGCTTTTGGGACGCCCTTTTAGCTATATCTGCCACGTGACTGTGCCAAGACATGTTGGTCTCTGCAGTGACTCCTAAGATGTTCAACTGGCTCTGCAATGTGACAGCACTTCCAGATAGCATGATGTTTGGCTCACCGGTGCTGGTCTTTTTTGAAAACAGGGCTGCTTGGGTTTTTTGCGCGTTGAACTGTACAAGGTTTTTGTTGCCCCAGTCCTCTATTATCTCCAGGTCGTTATTTATCTGCGATATTTGAGTTTGTCTAAGATGATGGAATTCACGTGCGGATAGACACTGAGTGGGTGGTATGACTGAGGAGACTACATTGCCATCATCTGCAAAGCAATAAAGTGGATTTACTGTTTTATCTATGAGGTTATTTATGTAAATCAGAAAAAGTGTTGGCGAAAGGATTGCTCCCTGTGGCACACCAGCATTTATTTGGTAAGAGTTGGAGTTCCGGCCATCCAGTGCAACATAAATGGATCTATCCTTAAGGTAACTTTCAAACCAAGTGCAAAGTTTCGGCGACAATCCCATTGCTTTAAGCTTGTTGAGCAGATTTTCATGCCAGACTTTATCGAATGCTTTTGATATATCTAAGGCAATTGTTCTTGTTTCGCCCCGTAACTCAATCGCTTTTTGCCATAAATGAGCGACGTATGTAAGTAAATCGCCAGTTGACCTATATTTTCGAAATCCGTATTGCTTGTCGTTGATAAGTTTGTATTTTTCCAAGTACTTGGTTAGGTGATTGTTCACAACTCTTTCCATTACTTTTGATATCACCGGAAGTAGAGCAATTGGTCTATAGTTTAACGGATCTGTCTTTTTTCCTTTCCTTGGAATAGGCTGTACTGCGGCAGACTTCCATGATGATGGATATACTCCTTGCCTGTAAGATAAATTGAATAATTTAGCGAAAGTTGGGGTGAGTTCGTTAGCACAATTTTTGAGTACTATCGCGGGAATGCCATCTGGACCCATTGCTTTGTTTGTATCCAACTTTTTAAGGGATTTTCGTATTTCTCTGTGACAAAAGGGTACCTCTGGCATACTGTGGGAAACCCTTTCAATGAACGGTGGAGTTTTTCCATTTGGCACTGTTAGGTTTGAGTTGGAGGAAAAGATTTTGGCCAGCATATTGGCTTTTTGGCTGAGTGAGTATTTTTATCTGTAAGTGGTGGTATGGATGACTTGGTGAAGTTTGATCCAAGGGCTTTTGCAAGAGACCAAAAGGACCTAGAACTACTTGGACAATTCAGCAACCTGTTTTTTATTCTTTGATTGTATGTTTCTTTGGCGGCGTCAATAGTAATTTTGCAACTATTTCTGGCTTCTATAAATTCTGTGTGGTTTTGAGCGGTTTGTTGTCGTTTCCAAAGGTTATATGCTCTGTGTTTTTTCTGTACAGCCGTTTGACACTGGCTGTTGAACCAAGGTTTTGCATTAGCTCTGCTTTTTATTGTATGTGGGATATATGCATCCATTCCAGATAAGATTACTTTTGTTATTTCATTACAGCAAATAGTGGGATCAGCTGTTTTAAAGCAAACTTCTTGCCATGGAAAATCAAGGTAAAACTGTTTAAGGTCATTCCATTTTGCCGATTTATAGTGCCACATTTTACGAGGAAGTGATTGTTGGCTTGGCGGTATGAACATTTCGCACTTTGTTCTTATAAGTTTATGATCGGATGAACCAAGTGGGGGATCTACTTGAATTGTGTACAAGTCAGGATTTGTAGTTAGGAACAAGTCTAAAAGTGCTGCAAGTTTACCCCTTTCTGAGATACGGGTAGGTTCATCGACAAGCTGCGTTAGACCACAACTTATGGCAAAAGCTTCTGCTTCCCTGCCTTCATTATCTGTTTTGTTGTGGTGTTTTAGCCAGGGTATATTGTGGACGTTGAAATCGCCTAAAAAAACAATTTCCGCATGTGGATAGTTAGACTGTATATTATCACAGTTTTCGGATAATGTCGCAAAAAAGTTTTGTTACTCGGTGTTACTTGGCGGTCGGTAGAGGCAGCAAATGAACTTGGTCGATGACTTTGAGGTGAATTTCAGCCATATGATATCGAGGTTCGCTGGTTCTAGCTTCTCCTCTCGATGACATGAAAGGTCATTTTTAATGTACACACAGATCCCAAAATTATGTCGAAATCGGTGGTGTAGGTCATAGCCGGGATAAAGATAGTTCACAATAGGTGTTGCAGAACTGATTTTAGTTTCAGTGAGAACAAGGATGTCAGGTCTTTGTTCTTCAAGATGTTGGTGAACTGAATTCCTGTTGGTACTTAATCCTCTTATATTGCTAAAATCAATTCTGAGTTGAGTTTTTGGTCTTCTTTTAATATCTTTGCATGAAGGACCCCCAGGATCATCCGACGCCAGGAGATCCGAGTGGTCGGGTATTTTACCTCCGAAATATTTTGATCCTGGAAGCGCCATCATACTATCTGTTACTCATTGTTGGAACCGGACTGCCAGCGCAGTAGCCAGCCAGTAGTGTAGCGCTACTCACTTCTGGCATGGTGGTATCTCACCGGTCGACGCCCAATGAGTAAAAAGCGTCTACCACCTACCAGCGTCTACCACCTACCATTTTAATGGGACAAACTGCACTTGACAGAGAATTAATCAGAGTTTTGACTAAATATTATATTTTTTGGGTGAAATTAAATTGTACCCTTCAAAGATGCTCGTTTATTCTTGTGGTACGAACATGTTTTAATTATTTTTTTAAATCAGTAAAAAAGATGCATTCTTGTCACATACAACGAAGTACGAAACAGCGAAATCAGTTTCGTGGTTCTAAAAAAAATGTTTTTGTTTCAACCATTATTTTGAATATTACTGGATTGCCTTGCCAATCATGTCTGCATTTATTTCATTATACATTCATTACAGCTAAACCGATTTTAATTTTTAAAGACCTTTATTATTATTATTATTATTATTATTATTATTCAAAATGCCGTGTTTATTGCTATTTTCTGGAAATGTTTTAGTTTTTTCTGAATTTTTAGAAAAGCACTACTTTCCCTCCGCACAACAAGGTACAAACTAGGAAAATCGGTGGGGTGGTTCTCAAAAAATATTCTTGTTATGTGTTTTACAGATTATACGATTGCATTGTCAATCTTGTCTCCATTCATTTCCTTCTATATCTATCTTAACAAGGTACAAAGTAATAAAATCGGTAAAGTGGTTCTCACAAAATCTTTTAACCATTGTTTTACAAATTATACGATGACATTGGCAATTCTGTCTGAACTCAGTTTTAAATAAATTCATTATTACTGAACCGATTTCAGTAAAATAAAAAACATCATAGTGCAACTGATTGATCTTTAAAGAGCGAAAGAAAAGTAGTATTTTTCTATAAATTAAAAAAAAAACTTTTCGGAAGATAAGAATAAACACGCCATTTTGAAGAATCAAGTATGATTCTGTCCGACATCTTAAATTCTAAGACGGCGCCGGCGGCAAATTTTGATTATAATCTTTAAAACGCAATCAAGGCTCACCACGATTGTTTTAATTTACTAAAATCAGTTTAGTAATAACGAATTTATGAGTAAATGATGGAAACGCGCATTTTTGAAGGGTACATTTTAATTTCGTCCGCCATCTTGAATTTTAAAATGGCGGACAAAAAAGTATATTTAGTCAAAACTCTGATTAATTCTCTGCCAAGTGCAGTTTATCCTATTAAAATCCATTATATAGTTCAAAAGTTATAATGAATAAAATTTATCCGGTTTTTTTTGGCCCACCCGGTATTTGTTGCTAAAATGTGAGTTTACTAGGAACATATTTCTTACTTTTCAACAACGGCCTCTATTAATTTTCTCGCACCAACAAGCCCAACTTTAGTAAGCCTGGGAACAACTGTTTTGGCTAGTTTTATCCAGATAGTCGGACTAAAATATGTTTGACAAAATTATTAATTGTTTCTATTATAAAAAAAATCTGGGATTTTGTTTCCGTTAATAAGATAAAGAGGAGGTATTTGTTATTAAATGTAAAAGCCTCTAAAAACAAGTTTTTATAAAAAAATATGGGTAATTTTTATTTAAAATTTTTGAATTTATAGTCGATTAGATATATTTTAAAATCATTCCTAAAAATTGGCTATCTAATTTCAGCTTTTTGAATCCTGGATTGATTTTCCGCATAATTTTTGCATCTAGGGTTTAGGGACACTTTAAACATGATCCAGTGAGAAATAGAGCCTCAATAAGAGGGCAAAAACCGTCAATTACGTAAGTATCTAGTGGAGGTGTTGAAAAAGTAGCTATTCGTTACTCGAGTACTCGTTACTCGACAAATAACGGAGTAACGAATACCAATCCAAAAATAAAATGATTACTTTCGTTACTTTGATTACTTTGATTCTTTCGATTATTTTAGTATTCTGTAATCACTCGAAAGTCGCTAATCCAAAATCAGAAAGTAACTATGATAACTTAAGTAACTAACGCATTTGAATTGAAGAATTGAAGATTGTTATTTTTGTCTATATTTTTATTTACTTTTAGATTTTAAGTATGTATTTCTATGTAACGCATTAGATTTTTAAAACAAAGTTTTACACAGAACAGTTCCCAAGCGCGGATTTGAGGGGGGGGGGGTAACGGGGTAATTACCCCCCCCCTAGAAAAAAAATACGCACTTTTTCCTAATAATTAAAGGGAACATATAAAAATTACCCCCCCTAGAAAAAAAAAATATTGCAAAATAAAATTTTCGTGGATTTTTACCCCCCCCTAGATTTTGACCCAGATCCGCGCTTGACAGTTCCTACATAATTACTACCTTTATTTTTACCTTTCTAGCCCGCGTAGCAAAGGCTCTTAGTTATAACAATTTTCTTTTTTTGAGATAACGCCAAAATGTGTTATTTGGGTGTATTTTAACCTATCCTAGCAATATCGTCGTAATGTCTGTCTGTGTATCTGTGTGTGTATATTATTTGTGTCCGTAACACGATAGCTTCTAAACTGCTGAACCGATTTTCATAAAATTTTCAGGTAAAATAGTGTTTGACACTCTTACGAGCTGATTAGATTTTGGTCAAAATCCATTAATGCTAATGATTTTTGACAATTAAAAAGCAAAAAATTGATAACTTTTTAACGGAGCATCGTATCAATACACTGGTTTCGGAATATAGTAGACTATATTTTGTTCAATAATTCGTGTTATAACCAAAAACTTTGTAGGAGCTTTAGTTTCTTACATATTTACAAAAAACTGTTTTCAAGGCTAATATATTATCATGGCTTCACTTGAAGTGTGATAATAGGCTAGATAATAGCTAATTTTAGACCGCATTTTAAAAATTTCAATTGAATATTTCGACAGACCGAGAATCTTGCACTAATTGTATGATGGAATTGAATACAGTTACAGTAATCAAAGTAACGATAGTAACGAATATATAAAATGATTACTTAGTAGTCGAGTAACGATTAGTAACGAGTATTCAAAAGTAACGAAAATCAACACCTCTGGCCTGGCCCCCCCTGAAGTCCCTCAGGCCCCCCCTAAGATATTTTAGGCCTCCCCTACCGACTACTAGTAAAAGAACATGACGCTGAAAATACATACTTTTCTATTATTATTCGGGAAATAATCAAATAAAATTTAAAATCATTCAGATAATGTTTACATTTCAGGAAAAAGCCCTTGTCTTGCGGAATTAGGCTTTTTCTCTTTAAATTATCGGTAACTTTTCTGCACTTATGCAATTTCCCGAAAATATTTTTTAAATTTATACATAATTATGCATATTGAATATTTCATACATATTGGCGACATCTTGTAAAATACTATAGAAGTGTAAGTTAAATTTCGCATTTAATAAAGACAGCGACCTTTGCCCCTCTGTTTCCGAAATCGGGTTGTAGATGTCGTAAGGTTATAAAAGACCTTTTTAAACTGTTTTTCTAAAATAAATATAATTATCTTTTTAGTTTTTTTGAGGTTAGCGTTTAGTGTCTTATGAAAATTTTCCGATTTTGGTGACAATTTCATAACCATTTTCATATTAAGTTTTCCCACGTCGTTAAATGGAATAAATTCGTCGAGCAATACCGGGAAATTTTTAATATTAATACTTCTACTCTAAGAGCAGAAATGACCGTTTTAAAGAATTGTATTTTTCGGTTAAATCAAACTGTTGGTCATGATTCTATCAAACAACATATAGCAGAAAACACCTATCCAAACCTCTACCAACTTTTTAAAGTTGCGAGTATTCTTCCAATTTCAAGTGCAACTTGCGAGAGGTCTTTCTCTGCCATGAGGAGAGTTTTTAATTGGCTTAGAACAACTATGACTCAAGAGAGACACTCAGGTTTGTCATTGTTATTCATAGAAAAAGATGTTGAGGTCGACTTAGACAGTGTGGTAGACCTTTCAGTCAGCGACGTAGAAAACTTTCTTTGTATTTTGTGTATACATATAAATAAGTTGGTAAATGTATTATTAACTTTGTTATATTAAAATATTAGAAAATTTAATGCGCGTATTTTTTTTTATTCATTGCACACTTTGCACGACTCTTTAAAACCTATGTTTGCTTTTTGTTCAAGATAGACCGGGGCCACGGCCCCCCCTGAAAAGCAAGGCTAGCTACGCCAATGTCTAGGCCCAACACGTCTAACAATAACCATCAATAGTGGCGGCTGGTGACGTTATAAATTGGAGGGGAAGAAATTTATATTGCATGGAAAAGGAGATAATAAAACTTACCTTAACAATTTTATTTTAGAATTTTACAAACAAGCAGCTACTTGGTGTAGTTTTTAGTTTATTTGTTTATAGATAAAGTTCATTCATCCTTCTTTTACATGCCCAAAGTGCTCGAATTAGAACCAGTTTCAGACTAATCATAGCCCTGTAGAGCAACCTCAAAAATCCCACAGAATTTTAAACAGTCTATTAACCTACTAAGTATATGTCTACCTTTTGCCACATTTTGATTATGTTTGTTAATGTTTTGCCTACAGGTACTATTCAATTGGCACCTAATCAGTCTTGCCTAGCATAGAAAATTCTATGTGGTTATTTAAATAAGTAACAATTACTTTGTGTCTTTAACTTTTCACTAAAGTGCTTGATATCACACATTCCCTTTGCCTCCCACGCAGGGTCACTTCGTGGATTTTTCATAAGACAGACAAGACTTGTACCAAAATTTTGGTTCATTTTTCTTCGGTCTATGTGCCCCTAAAGATTTTATTTGTATTCGAAGTTCATATGTCAATATAAATATGTGTATATGTGTAAATTTGCACAGTTAATTATATAATCGACGGTATTTATTTCCATTTTGAAATCAAACAAAAACAAGAACAATGGACTCGCGACCGGCAAGGTTTTTAACTACTAACCCTGACGTACCACAAATCAAAACAAACTCATACGTCTTCACTAAGGATAAAACCAGCAACAAGCAGGAAGGGCAACGAACGGTTTGGCACGATGAATATGGCCGACGTTAACAAAACAAATATTCTTATCGCCCCCGCGCGAGAACAGCTACCCATACATCGCTGAAAAATGGGTGAAATTGAAATGTTGTCCCGTGCTGTGCTGCGGGCTTGTAATTATTTACGCTAAAAAGTTTACCCGGTTAACCACAGACTAAAAAAAAACTAGATATATCTTAAGGAAAGATTTAACTTTTTTTAAATAAATCAATTAAAAATACTGGTTGTTGTGTAGTTTTGGGAGGGCACTGCCCCGTTGCCCTCCCTGTAGCAGCCGCCACTGCATCAGACCCGAAATAAACTGTTAATTAATACGCGAACCAAACTAAACCAAATCAAGGGCATTTCCATGTTAAGTGCTTTATTTGAAAATTGTGAATAAAATAGCGAATCCTCGCGATACAAAAATTAAAATGACAAAGGTAAATCTAACCTATTTCAAAAACTGTTCTTTCCATGCCTATAAATTATAGAAAGGAGAGAATTTAGTGGAATAAGGACAAGGAAATAGTAGCCGTGGTGGCTCAGTGCGTTCGCGCATTGAACACAAGTGAGTTAAGGAATCTCGCTTGCTACAGTGGCGGGTTCGATCCCCGTCGGTTGCCGAGGTCGGGTGCGGCAGACATTTATAGGATTCCTGGGGAGTGTAAAATGTAATATTGTCCTACCCCTTCATTCACGCCGGTAACCAGGCCGGATGAGGTCGGATATCTCGTGAAGGCGGACTTTGTTACACACTCCTTCAGTCGGTAGGCCATTCTAAGGGACAAAAGGACCGGGGAAAAAAAATACCCGGTCTGGGGTTCCAAAGGTGGCCGATGACCCGTGCAATTAGGCATTCCGAAATGGCGGCCTTAGTGTCGGCGAAAGAGTCACGGTTATCAAATGAGAAAAAAAAAGGACAAGGAATAAATAAGAAAAATAACATAACAAAAAGATTTTACCTCAGACTGAATTTGAACAGTGACCTCCCGGTTACTACGTCGATGCTCTACTAACTGAGGTACCGAGGTATTGGTTGAAAATCATTCCCCTTATGCCACTAAATATCTATACCTAGGGCGCTAAAACTTATCTTTATTATTTTCAGTCTGGCTTGATATTGTTTGTTGGACATTCCAGGTCTGATACCTGATAAATTAAAGATGACGAAACGGTTTCGAAATAGGCGGATTTTAAGCCAGTAGGTCAGCTGGTAGAGAATCGGCCTAGTAAGCGGTAGGTCACAGGTTCAAATCCAATCTGGGGTAAGATCTTTTTGTTATCTCATTTTTCTTATTTATTTCTTGACTTTATGCCACTTAATTATCTGTGTTGTATAATCAAAACGACACTAGACGAAGGATAAAGTTAACAGCCACGCAAAAGTAAAAGTATATAAATTTTAATTAAAGAAGTTCGGTGGCAAATTTTTTACCTATTTGTTTATAGGATTGTTAATCTCGGTTTTATTTCAGTTAAATACGTTTTAAGTATCTCTGAATGAACTGTTATTTCACACCGTTCCGACCTTATGTCTTGCTGCTTTTTTTTGTAACGTGAAATGGATAATTGTATAGATTTAGGTCTTCTATTATTTTTTTTTAGAAAGTTATCTTACGCCTAAATAATTAGTAAATCAGGAAAAGTCAAAAAATACAATTTTATTAACTTAATTAAGCAAGCACTAATATAGTGTAACGGGAAAGTCTTTTTATCGTAGGTATTACTAAGGTCAAACAAGCCCTTACAACAGTATTTAATAAGATCTTAAGATTTACCGCTTAGATCAGGGTCTAAGTACTAAGAGTATAAAGTGTATTTTATATTACTTAATTAATGTAAAGATAATAGTAATTTGTGTATCTAGGTCGTAAAGTTATAGCCTGAGCCGTTAGGCGAGGGTTATAACACGCTGAGGGCATTAAACACAATTTAAGACGGAGATAAATACAATATTGTATGCAATAGCGAAGTATTAATTTTTAAAGTAGGTTTAATTTTTTTTTATTTAACTTGGATTTGGTACAATAATGGTAACTTATAGTATATTTTTATATTCATCAAAGGAGGCAGTTGCTTAGCTACCCAAGCGGCGATTCAATTTTGTTGTTTCGTAATAACAACCGATAAACAACCTTTAATTTTTTAAGTCAAGTAACATAAAAATGAATTTTTCGGAAATTGAGCTACCTCGAGGACTTTTGAAGTCTGGAGACGAAGCAAAGCAAGATCTGCTGCCATTAATGTCAAGGAAGATCTATAAAAATCACTACAAAGAATTTTCTGCATGGCTCATGGAAAAGTCTGTAGCCGTAAGTCAACTTAATGAAAACGTTATACTAGCATATTTTAATGAAAAGTCTAAGAATTACAAAGCGTCCTCGTTGTGGAGCTATTATTCCATGCTTAAAGCTACCCTAAATCTCAATATAGGTGTGGATATAAGCAAATTCCCGAAACTGAGTGCTTTTCTAAAACGAAAATCGGATGGTTATAAACCCAAAAAATCCAATATTTTGAGAAAACACGTTAAAATTTTACATTATCGCCCAGGGCCATAAGTGCCATTTTACCGCCCGACGGCGATAAAGTGCCACTTTACGTTCGCAAATGGGGGCGGTAAAGTGGGGCCCGCTTGTGCATAAAATAATTTTTGAAAAAAATTTCATTTGGACAAAATGTTTTTCATTTGAAAAAGATGCTTTTAAATATGTTGTTTTCGAACAAGTGACAGCAACCCAAACTTTAGTACCACCGCTGAGGGGTGGTTTAAAGTATTACTGCAGAAATATTCAATATTGGATTAAGTGGACAAACATTTTTCTAGGTAAATGATACGTATCTAAATAACTTACATCTCTGTAAAAGTATTCTGCCATATTAAATAGTAGTGAAGGCTATTTTGAAATCCTATGTCAGTAACAAACCTCTAAATAATAAATTAAACAGTGGCGCACCCAGGAATGTGTCTTGGGGGGGGCCCGAGACCTCTCGGGGGCCGACAGCTAAAACACGGGCGCCTCGCAAAAATCGTGCAAACCAAAAAAAAAAAAAAAGGTAATCGTGTGTTGGAGCGGTCCGACAGCTCAAAAGGACGCCCCTCAAAAATCTTGCAACCGAAAAAAAAAAAAGGTCTCCTTGTTTTTCGCGGGGCGCGACGAACTACCGCTGCTTGAAGGGGGGGGCCGAGTCCTCATTACGTCAAATTTGAAGCTATTTTTTCTGTTTTATCATGACATATGTAGAAAATATGTAAAAACCTAAGGCTTGGGGGGGCCCGGGCCCCGCCCCCCCCCCCCCTGGGTGCGCCCATGAATTAAAAATGGGTCGGCAAACGCCGCAGTCACGCCGGGACAACTCGCCGTTGTCGTGGGTTTAGTTTATATCGCATAGTTGGTGTTCCAAGTTTATTTATTCTGGATACTACTTCATTAATATTTAAGAAACTTGAAGGGTATAGCAAATAATCAAGATACAATCTAAGACATACCAGTCAGTTGCCTTTGCCAAAATATTTAATAGTTTGCCTGATGACATAAAGTCTATCAATGAATACAAGACATTTTGTAATAAGCATAAAAAGTATTTAACAAGTAAGGTATTTTACCGTCTTGATGAATTTTATTTGACTTAGAATTCTTGTTTTTATCATTTATTTTTATATTTATACAGTATGTCCCCCTAAGTTGGAATCATATGGAAAACTTTTTGAAGCGTAAACTTCTTTAGGCGCGTTTAGCAGTTTTTGTGGGTAGTGAATTGAACTGAGCCGTCAGACTCGGCTATCCAACGCTCATTCGGGTGAAGTCGGCTTGAGTCGACTAACTGTGAAAGGAACATTCAGCGAGCGATATGATGATGCAGATGAAGGCCAGTATTATTAATTTCGCCTTGTTGAAGTTTACACTTCTGCCGTGTGGTCTTAAGCACACACAATTTTTTTATTATTAATTTTAGGAAAAAAGTTATTCTTCATAAAAAGTTCTGCATTATCTAAAACCTAGAATACAGTTATCAAATATCAAATTTTTTCAGTGGTATACGAGGTTTGTCAAAAAATATGCGTTTTGCTCAAGAGTAAAGTACATTTAAATTTGAATTATTATTTGCAAAAGAAATGAATAGGTATGCACTTATTACGCGTTTTAATTGCAAAATTATTTGATAACATTGAAAAACTAAAAGGTTATCTGTGTTTCGTAATCACAAGAGATACATGTTCATTAAAAATAGAAATATTAGTTTTATAAAATAATCTGAAGTTTTAATTTAAATGGATGATGTACTTGCATATTTAAACGTAATTTTTAGTAACATTTTTCGATATTGTCAAATTTCAAGGTACTTTACTCTTGAGCTAAACTCGTATTTTTTGACAAACCTCGTATACCACTGAAAAATTTTGATATTTGTTAACTGTATTCTAGGTTTTAGATAATGCAGACCTTTTTTTTGAAGAATAACTTTTTTCCTAAAATTAATAATAAAAAAGTTTTCCATATGATTCCAACTTAGGGGGGCATACTGTATATTTGTATATATTTTTTAACCAATTTTACCATTTTAAAAGTATTGGTGTAGATATTTGTGTATTGTATTTTATTTAATTATATCATTTTATTTTATTTGGTTATTTTATGTTATTCTTTTATTTTGTTAAATAAGTTTATTTTGTTAATTAATTTAATTTGGTAAATAATTTTATTTGTTTGATATATTTTATTTTATTCAAGAGTTTTATTTTGTGTGATTATTTTATTTTATTCAATAATTTTGTTTTGTGTTGTCACTTTCATATATTTTTTAAATATGGATTTTCTGGTAGGTGTGGTTGACAAAAAAGCTTATTAAAAAAAACTGGTGGGGGCGGCGACTTAAGGTAGCGCCGGCGGCGGAATGGACGGCGAGCTGAGAGTGGCTGCCCGGCGGTGAGTAGGGTCGGATGCGGCAAATCGGTGGTTGTGAATTGTCTTAGACAGCATTTTTTAACCACTTACTACCAAATGATTGTTTACATAGAATTTAAAATTTACTTTTGAGAAGCGGCTGCTTTCCAAGTAGAATTACGTTATTTAAGTTACCTTATCTTTGGAGGTATTTAAAAAATATATATGTTTTTAGTGTTAAAAGAACATTATGTTTCAATGTTAGAAAAGCATTTCTTTTTCACTTTTAAAAATACCAGTACTTTTTGACTTTCCAAAAAGATTTAAAAAAATATTATTTTTTTGATGTTGGAAAAACATTATATTTTCAATGTTAGAAAAACATAACATAATTTTTGTCGATAAATGTCAGAAAACAGGTTTTTAAGCTTCTTTTTCACTATAAATCTAGCATAAGAACCAACATCCAACCTAACCCTATGTTTTTCAATAAAATAATATTTTGACGTTATTAAAATGTTTTTGTGTTTAGTGGGAAGTTTGTCCAAACTTGTTCAAAATTGGGTAGTATAGGTTTTTGAAGAAGAAGACTATGAATTTTTAATCAAAATTAAATTATATTAAATAACTTAATATGTCTAATTCGAAATGGCCGATTTGTTATCCAGTTTTTTAAGTTAAATTAAATTTAAAAGGCCTGCATGTGTGTTATGTTTAGCTAGTGATGTAATCCAATACCGAATGTTAATGTTATGGTTAAGTTACTACTATACTATATACTAATAAAAAGCAAGAAATAAATAATATTGGACAGAAAAGTCAATTCTTAGTTTTCCATCGGTATTTTGAAAATACTTATATATTTTTAATTTTAATACATAATTTTATTAGGCTCGGAAAAGCTTCGTTCAATTTAACAAAATTATAATGCCTTACCATTTTGAAAATCACCATAAGACTCCATGTAGTTACTTTGACGAATTTATTAAGTTTATTGTTAATGTGCATAATTATTTCACAAGAAATAGAACAAATTTGTATATACTAAGGGTTCAAATATAAATGTTTTACAGCTATTTGTTTGTTAAAGGATTATACCAAAGTACAATAATCTACTACCTGTAATAAAGGATAGCCAAAGTATTGTTAATAAAAAAAAACTAAATAATTTTTGAATGCTTTTAAATAAACAATCCTATTAGGCAACAATAATTTTGGATACACTTCTTGGAAATATAATTAAAGTAAATAGTAAGGAGAATTTTTTTTAAATAACTTTTATTGACACCGTCAAAAACAATTTCATATATAATTAAACATCAAAATATAACAAAACTATTCAGGGATATCCAACAAACTCCCGGCCGAATCTGGACTAGAACCACTTTGGCTTCTTGAGTTGTCTTTCATATCTACTTCTCTGTTCTCGTCTAGCTGTAGACACCTCTTTTTTATTGCTTCTTTGTCACTTTCTTTTCTTATGCTATGTTCATCTAATGATGGTGGTTTTTAAAGTAAGTCGTTTACACTTGACAAAGAAACTTCTAAGGGAAATAATCTTTAATGGTCGAACTAATATCCCATTTTTGGTTTTCAACTTTGAAACTCTACATATTCCGTCTCTTTCTTCACACAGCTCCAGTACCCTCCCCAGGGGCCAAGAAAGTCTCTTTTTATTCTCAGTCTTAATTAAAACGACCTCTCCTACTTTTATTGTTTTTTTCTTTTCCTTATTTTGCAGAATGAATTAAGGTTGCAAGCTACTCCTTTTCAAACCTTTGTCTTAGGCCTTCTCTGTCTCTACACCACTATTGAATTCATTTAAATGTTTTAGAAATCTTATCGGGCATAAGGCTACCAAATCATCCTCGCCTGAGACACATTTCAAATATATTTAAGTTCCTCGTCACTAGCTTTCTTTTAACAACTATTGAACGTTACAGCCTCTTGATAAAATGTCACAAATATTCATTTTTCCAGGTACATGATTCCACTGATTTGGATTACTGAATGATCTTTTTTCTCTTACCCGATTTCCTACAAATGTACTCCACATTGCTTTTGTCTTTATCTATGACAAAAATACCAATAAATCACTCCAATAAAATGTTTCAGCAAAGAGTTCATCTACAGATTTTACTGTTTGTGTTATTATCGTATTCCAATAACAGCGGCCATAAGTTCCAACGTGGGTAAAGTCATAGGTTTTATCGGTGAAATTCTAGTTTTTGCTTGAATCAGACTCACATTTACTGAATTTTCCAATTCTAACCCTATAAAAAACACAAGCTGCATATGCCAATTTACTTGCATCTTTAAACACGGTATGTTTTTGCTTCATCAAAATTAAAAATTACAGCTAAACATCTCGGAATCGTACATAGCGAAACCAAATAAATTTGTTCTAATCATTTGTAAAATTTTATGCAAATTTCTTCAGGCAACCTACAGTCTCATCCAATCTTTAGTTTCCATGATTCTTGTAATAAAATATTAACTGTCAAGGAAACAGGGCAAGAAATATCAATGATCAAAAATCTTTTGGGCTATAGAAAGCAATCCTCTTTTTGTTCTTTGAATTTTTCCAATATCTTTTATCTCCCTTATATCACATAGTAAATTATCAGTCTCATACTTTGAAGATAAACCCAAAATAGATAAATTCGTATTTACATTTTAATTATCTTTCTCATCCATGTCAGAATATATCCATCCATAATTTCAGGTATATGGTTTTTAACAGAGTCTCATTAGCTGTAACGCTACACGTGTTTTCTACTTGCTGGGCGTCAGTGTTATCTTTTGATTTCGATTTTTCGCTCAAATTTGTACACATAATAGTATAGTGTTTCCTAAAACAAAGCAAGCATTTAGCCGTACTTTTACATCGATTTGCAGAATGACCTGGTTCCAGACAAGCAAAACAACCTCTATTTTTTACAATCAAGACTTTTTCTGGTATAGACTAAATTTCTGAGCTGTGATACAGTCTTGAAATTGGTCTCTTACAAGTTGATCCCGATGTTGTATCTGTTCTGTGGTACAATGATGCTGCTGTGTACTCTGGTTTTTCTTTATTATCGAATGTTTTTACCTGGTTGATCCGTCCCATATCTGATCGGCCCAGGTTCTGTGCTAAAGAAATTCTCTGTTCTGCTTCTACTTCAATTTCAAGGAAATCTAGTAATTAATTCAAGTACATAAAATTATTGTTTACGACTCTACCAACGGAATAGCTGCAAATTTTTCAGATGTTACTCCTAGTGACTCTAGTGCCCTTATTTGTGTTTCTAAACTATCATATAAAGTGGACAGAGACATACCTGAATCCTTCGATAAAACTAAAATTTATAGCTCCCTTACATATAATTCTATTAAAAGTTCTTCCCTTGCAAGCCTTGATTTTAATTCATTTTCTCCTTTCTCGTAATTTTCTTTTGATGGTGGAAATGACGCGACCATTGTCTCTCCAGTAGACTCTTCCTCCATAGCTTGTACCAAATACTGATATTTGTCTTGATTTTCTATGATGTGATCTTCAAGAATTTTCTTAAATTGGCCCCAAAACGCTGTCCAATTCTTTACATTTCTATCAAATTTTTGATTTAAAGTTTTGGCCAATTTGAGTTTTGACACCTTGCAAATTTTGTGAATGATACTGACTCTAATATTTTCTTACCTATAATGTTCAGTTTTACTTTACATTTTCTTATTTCATTCTTGAGCTGAACTGTGTCGGTAAACTCTTTGCTTGTCTTATTAGTATTTTCTTTCTTCTCTAAATAGATCGCTTCTATGTCTTTATCAATGTCTTGAATTTCTTCCGCTAGTCCATTGAGAGCTTCTTTTAACTACTCGATATTTTCTGGTTGATCTCTTACGTCCTCTCGAGTCACAAGTCGCTTCACATCTTCAAAAATATTTATAAGCGTTTGCATTTAAAATATAATTGTATCGCCATTTTTTCGTGTATGTTTACAAAAAAAATGTTCGTTTCTAGTAAACAATTGCCGACTTTAAGTGGTTTCAAACTTAAATGTTTCGTTTTCTTCATAAAAAATTTTAAACTCTCAGATTAGCTATCAATAAATATTTTTACCTTCGTAGCCCGCGCAGCAATGGGAATAGTATTATTTTGGACGAAAACAATTTTTTTTGGGAAATTGCAAGCAATATCATCGTAATCTCTGCCTGTGTGTGTGTATGTATGTCCGTCTGTAATACGATAGCTCCAAAACCGCTTAACCGATTTTCATGAGATTTTCATAAAAAAAGTGTTCAATACTGTAACGAGCTGACTAGTTTTTGGTCAAAATTTTTAAAAATTGGAAATATGATATATATATATATATATATATACAGGGTGTTCCTTTAAGGTTTGCGAATATTTAAGGAGATGATTCTACATTAAAAAATAATGATAATTTGTCGTATAAGCTATGGTCGAAAAATACACCGTTATAAAAATACAGGGTGTTAAAGTTTTCAAAAAAAAATTGAAATTTATTAATAATTTCGAAATCATTGGGGATATTTTATTCAAATTTGGCACATAGCCATAAATGTCTAAGGCGCATATTTTACAAGAAGAAAATGATTGTTTACTTCGACAGTGGCGTGCGTACGGGCACTAGATTTTATATTTTGACAGAAAAAAACAGTACGCCACTTTTTTTTTTCAAAAAAGTTTTACTTTTTGAATTATCCACTTAATTCGAAAGAAAAAAGGTTTCTTAATTTTTTTCTCTACAGGGCGTCGTTCTTGAGTAAAAAAATAAAAACCTTTGTTCTGCAAAAGCAAAATAATGTGACCATTTAAAGAATACAATTGATCAAGTTGCCTTAGAAATATCTCGATTTAATTCAAATTTAGTACGTAATAATAGGCTATTAAGATGCGTTTTTCTCAATAAAAAAATTATGTTTAGCTTCATCAGTGGCGTGCATACGGGTACTAAATTTTAAATTTTTAAAGAAAAAATAGTACGCCACTGGTTTTTTTCAAAACATTTTTACTTTTTGAATAGTGCACTTAATTCTAAAGAAAAAAAGTCTCTTTATTTTTTTTCTAGAGGGCGTCGTTTTTGAGTAAAAACCTTTGTTTTGCCAAAGGAAAGTAATGTAATTTATTAAATACAATTTTGCAATTAATCATGCATTTGAATATCGTCATTGACAATCCAAAACCTGCTATGTGTAGTTGTATAAATTTTACAGGAACGCAAAAAAAGGCTTGCAAAATTAGAATAATTTTAAATCAATAATTTAATACAATACATATTACAAATAACGTTTTTACAAAAATTGCTGAAAATGGCCCCCTCCACTTAAAATGCATGCTTCTGCCCGCCTTCTCATAGAACTGCGTACTCTTTGGAATATTCCTGGAGTATTTCGTATTCTGTCGCAGGACAGAACTATTCTTTCTCTTAATTCTTCAACGGTATTAATAGGCGAATTTGTATAGACCAGGGTTTTAAGATGTCCCCACAAGAAAAAGTCTAAACTGTTAAGATCGGGGGACCTTGGTGGCCATTCTTGGGTTCCACCACGGCCTATCCAACGATATGGATAAACAGTATCTAAATGATTACGAACTTCAAGGCTGAAATGGGCAGGTGCACCATCGTGCATGTACCACATTTGATTTCTTGGGGCCAGTGGAATATCATCTAACAATAAGGGCAATTGTTCTTGTAGAAAGTTTAGATAAGATTGCCCGTTAAGCCGTCCTGGCAAGAAGAACGGACCAATTAAATAATTATGAATAATGCCTGCCCACACGTTAACCGAAAATTGTTGCTGAAAATGCGTTTGACTTACCGCATGAGGATTTTCTTCTGCCCACAAATGATTATTACGTACATTTTGAATGGCATTTCTTGAAAAATTGGCTTCGTCTGTAAACATAATTAAATTTTCGAATTGCGGATTTCATTCAATATTATGGACATACCACTGGCAGAAAGTTACTCGCCCTGGAAAATCTCTTGGCAATAAGGCCTGGACTCTTAAAATATGGTAAGGATACAATAAAAAATCCACTAAAATCCTCCATACAATTTGGTGGCAAATGTTTAGGTTTCTGACGATTTTCTTCGTGCTGGTTTCAGGATGTTCCTCCACTTCCTGTAATACCGCTTCCTCAATTTCAGGTGTTCTTACAATTTGAGGTCTACCTTCAGCTGTACCCCATCTAACACTGCCAGTTTCAACTAGACGCCGATGGGTATTGGAAAAAGTTCGGCTGTCTGGCAAAACACGGTTTGGATACCTCTGGTGGTACAGACGTCTGGCTTCCTCTGCATTACCATCGGCGAGACCATACATGTAATGCATTTCCGCCATTTCTGCATTGGAATAAATAATCATTTTTGGAAAGATTGTAAAAATAAATTAGCAGAAAAGATAATTTACAGCAAACAGACCTAACCGATCATAATCTAATGCTACAAAATGACAAATACATATAAAAACAATTGAATAAGTGTCATATTTTAAGTATTTCTAAGGCAACTAGATTAATGTATTCTTAAATAAATTACATTCTTTGGCAACACAACGGTTATTATTTTTTTACTCAAAAACGACGCCCTGTAGAAAAACAACTAAAGATATTTTTTTTCTTTTAAATTAAACGAGGAATTCGAAAGAAGAAAAATGTTTAAAAAAAACCAGTGGCGTACTATTTTTTTCTAAAAAAATAAAATAGCTAGTGCCCGTACGCACGCCACTGTCGAAGTTAAAAATCATTTTCTTCTTGGAAAATATGCGCCTTAGACATTTATGGTTATGTGCCAAATTTGAATAAAATATCCCCAATGATTTTGAAATTATTAATAAATTTCAATTTTTTTTTTGAAAACCTTAACACCCTGTATTTTTATAACGGTGCATTTTTCGACCATAGTTTATACGACAAATTATCATTATTTTTTAATGTAGAATCACCTCCTTAAATATTCGCAAACCCTTAAAGAACACCCTGTATATATATATATATATATATATATATATATATATATATATATATATATATATATATATATATATATATATATATATATATATATATATAACTTTTTAACGGCGCAGCGGCTATATGCGGTTTTCGGACTATAGTAGAAGTAAATTTTTCACAATGATTTGTATTTGTGCCATTTAATGTTATTGTGAAAACGAAAAAGATGACTTATATTGCAAAATATTTCGTAAGCAATTATATTATTATTAAAACCTATTGCATTATGCATTTAAGAAGAATAATTAGTTAAACTTTCAAGCAAAATGTAGACCGGTCGTGATAGACTTGATAGTTAACATCTTTTAAGTAAATACTGCTGTTAAGGGGTCAAAACGCATATACGTAATATTCCACGTATACAGGGCTCGACTTCGAACGTTTAGATTTTATGAAAAGCGTATTAAAAAGGATGAACTATAAACAATAAGTGAAAATAAAGAAAGAAAAATAAGAAAAAAGTTTTCTGCTTCGGCCGGGACTCGACCTCGAGATCTCTTGCTCTCTAGGCAAACATTCTTAACATTGAATTACCGAAGCCAGACATAAATTTTCGGAAAACTTCCATCTATGCAGGCTGCGGTGTCTCAATACAAGAACGAGAAACTCTCAGGGTATTAACTCGACCAAGTCAGCCAACTGATCTTTTTAATTCTTCTTTCCCACTGTCAAAGGTATGATAACTTAAATTAGACGTAAAGAATCAACGTCTGAAAGCATGAGATCATGTTTTCTTGTGTTAAAATTTCTGATCGCAAATGGGCGATTGCCAATTAATTATATTTTATTTTAGCTTTAATCAGGAAACATTAAATCGAGAAAAATTCAATATTTTAATAATTTTTTCTTACACAATAACCTTGCTCTTTTATTAAAGTCGCGCTTAAATGCCGCTCAAGCGTTCGATCTCCTGGCGGCGGCTCACCAGTCAAGTTGCTAAAAGGCACCATACACTATCCAGGAAACAGAATAGGGCACAACATTTTTGGGGGTAGGGATGTACGACAGCCCTAAACCTCTTGCCTCTTTACTGGTTTCAGTCTGCAGAAAAAAATGTTTGTCACATTTTACTACTCCTTTTAAAATTTTATTTTTGCCCCTTAAATGGAGGGGCCATTCCTCTTGAAAAAAAACAATAAGTTGAAATGCGGTGTTATGGTAATTGCAATTATTTAAGTTTTTAAAATATTTGAAAAATTATTTTACAGTTATAATGAAATTACAAAAATGCAATTGAATTACTAAAGTGATTGTTATTATTTATAAAAAGCTATTTTGCTTTTATTATTTAAAGCATTCCACGATTCGTACTGAATTTAAGGGGTAAGTTCGGAATGTATTATGAAGAAAGAGGGCTCCTAAATTAAGCATTTTCACATTTTGTTAATTATGAAAAAGTTTTTTTTATTTTGCAGGTAGGAAATGTATAATTAACTTATTTTTTTGTTGTAATTAATTACACAGTTTTCTAAGTACATTCCTCAGAGTAATAACATATAAAGAGAAGTAGTAACCCCGGTTTCGGCGGTCATTCATTTGTTGGTAAACAATGTAGCTTTTCCGCTGTTGCCGGCTCCCCTGCCTCTGTAAAATTTGATAAATAATAAGTAAGGTTCAACTTCTTACCTTACCAAATTTTTAGTGCTTTGAGTTGGTTAGGCTATTTAAACCGTGCGATAATTTGTCGTGCGCTTATTAGCCCGCGTCGCGTCGTTTTATGCTGTGTATTTCTTATTACAATCTGCGATAAAAACTTATTTAGACAACATAATTTATGAACGGCCCCTTTTCCCACAATTTTTTCAGGACGTGGCAACAGGTGTATGACATCATATTACGGATTTCGTGTTAGCAGGGCCGGGTTTCGTTTTGAGCTACTTGAACTACATCCCCGCGCTACTATTTTCCGAAAACCGCGTATTGATGCGACGTTCCATTAAAAAGTTAGCATTTTTTAAACTTTTTAACTGTCAAAAAACTGTCATTAGCATTCACGAATTTTGACTAAAATCTAATCAGCTCGTTGCAGTATCGAGTACTATTTTACCTGAAAATTTCATGTAAATCGGTTAAGCGGTTTAGGAGCTATCGCGTTACGGACAGATATACATACACACACAACACAGACAGACATCACGACGATATTGCTAGGGTAGGTCAAAATACACCCAAATAACACATTTTCGGTGTTATCTCAAAAAAAAATTTTTGTCGAAAACAATATCTTCTTTAGCCGTTGCTGTGCGGGCTAGGAAGGTAAAAAAGGGGCGGGCCGACTGCACAACAAGTAGTATAAGTAGTAGCCTTTAGACTGGATTGTTTAGTTTACACTTGAAAACGGTTAGATATACTTACTTACTGAAATGTCCTGTTTAAAATAAACCAATACAAGAACATTTCATGTAAAAAAGAGCCAAGTACGCGAAAATGACATTCCGTAAAAAGAATTGAGATAAAAGTAAGGCCAAGGTCTCCAATACAAATTTCATAATGAAAGATTTTTCTTAGTTGGAAATGTTTTTCTAAACTTTGCTATTACAGCCATGTCCAATTAAGCACTGTGCCTGAGCCGTAATAGCCAAGTTTAGAAAAACATTTCCAAACTAGTTTCTTACTTTCATTTTGAAATTTGTATTGGAGAACTTGACTTTACTTTTATCTCAATTCTTTTTACGGAATGCCGCGTACTTGGTTATTTTACATGAAATGTTTTTGTTATGATTTTACTTCTTTTTTAAAGGAATTGGATAATATTTAATTTTTAAAATAGTAAAATATGCGGAATATTGTTCAAAACTTTTGCAATGCCTTACTTAAAATTTTGA
This sequence comes from Aspidapion aeneum, assembly GCA_963576565.1. Lineage (NCBI taxonomy): Eukaryota > Metazoa > Arthropoda > Insecta > Coleoptera > Brentidae > Aspidapion > Aspidapion aeneum. Next base: position 17,364,586 of record OY755042.1, read on the forward strand.
GGTCTTTTAATTTTTTCCCATGGTTTTATCATAGCTGCCATCAGCTTTCCAAAGCTCAGCTCTCTAGCGTTTCTGAAAGTGGACAATGTTACTTTTGCATAACTTTACATGTATAGGGGAGGGAAGTAAATTAAAATTTTCGTGTTTTTAAATTTTTTTCTATAGTTTTATCATAGTTCCTATCAGTCTTCCAATGCTCAGCTCTCTAGCGTTTTTGGAAGTGGGTAATGTTACTTTTACATAACTTGACATTTATAGGGGAAGAGAGTAAATGAAAATTTTTGGAGTTTTTAAATTTTTTCCCATGATTTTATCATAGTTTCTATCAGCCTTCCAAAGCTCAGCTCTCTAGCGTTTCTGGAAGTGGGCAATGTTACTTTTATATAAATTTACATTTATAGGAGAGGGAAGTAAATTAAAATATTGGTGTTTTAAAATGTTTTCCTATAGTTTTATCATAGTGTCTTTCAGTCTTAAAAAGCTCAGCTCTCTAGCGTTTCTGGAAGTGGGCAGTGTTACTTTTACATAACTTTACATTTATATGGGAAAAAAGTAAATTAGAATTTTGGGGTGTTATAATTTTTTCCTATAGTTTTATTATAGTTCCTATCAGGCTGCCAAAGCTCAGCTCTCTAGCATTGCTAGAAGTGGGTAATGTTACTTTTAAATAATTTTACATATATAGGGGAGGGGAGTAAATTAGAATTTTGGGGCTTTTTGATTTTTTCCAAGGGTTTGGTCATAATTTCTATCAGCTTTATAGTAGGTCTGGATGTACAGGGTGGGGCATTTTCGTTGGTTTTATAGGGTACAGGCTAAACGGTAAGAGATACAAAAAAACTGACATAGGTGTCCCGTCCTCTTTTTTAGTGTCTTTTTTAATGGCGCAATCAAATCTACGCTAACTATATTGGTTTAGCAGATATAGGGTGATTCTCAAAAATTGGCGATTTTTATTATCTCTTATTACTCGGTTATTTATGGAGATAGAAAAAAACTTCAAATACAAAAGTTTTATGATTTTCTACATAGAATCCAGTGGCGTAACCAGAAAAATTAAAAATGTTTTAGTTTTCAAGATATTATCAAAAGTAACATTTTGTTAAATGGAACACCCAGTATGTAAGTATCTCAAAAAATTGATTTTTTTCTTGTGATTACAATGATATATAACACTTAATACTTTTCTTTGTCCTAAATAGGTATAATACGGAAAAATATATTTTTTTTGTAGTTGGCTATGAATTGATTCAATATTTTTTTATTTTATAGTTGGTATATTCAGAACCTAACGAGAATATTAAGATATTACTAAACTATAACAACAACAACATAAATTTGTAATAAGAACTGAATAGTTATTATAAAAATTAGTTACAAAAGGTGCTCAAATTCTCTCCCATTCTGCTCAAGCCATTTTTCTACTCGACTTGTAACCGAACGAGTGGCGTTATAGATGCCAATATTTGATACTCTCTCAATGCAAATAATAAAATTTACCCTAAGTTCCTCTATATTGTTACTTCGTGTTTTATAAATTTCATTTTTGATAAATCCCCAAAAATAAAAGTCGAGGGTGGTCAGGTCGGGAGAACGCGGGGGCCATCGGTTTGGCCCATATGTACCAATCCAATTTTCATCAAAATTGGCAGTTAGCAAGTTCATTATCATATGGCTATTATGTGCTGGAGCACCGTCTTGTTGAAAATAAATGTTATTTATTTCACCTAATGGCATGTTATCCAACTCTATTATTACATATTCTTCCAAAATATGTCTGTATCCTTCTGCATTCATGTTTTCATTAAAAAGCCTGTAGTTAAACACTCTATTTCGATACAGCGCTATCAATGCATGGAATCCAAAGCGTCCTTGTTTTACCCTGGCCACCGTCTGATGAGGATTTATGTTTGACCAATATCGATTATTATGTCGATTAAACATTCCTTCGCTAGATATATAAGCTTCGTCGGTCCATATTATATTTTGAAAAAAATTGGGATTCTGATTAATCTGTTGCAAATACCAATTGCAAAATTCAAAACGCCGTTGTTCATCTTCAGGATGTAAATTATGAAGCTTTCTTATTTTATAAGGTTTATACTTATGCTTTTTCAATATTCTTAAAACTCTACGTTTACGTATATACCAATATCATTCTCAATATTACGACTAGGTACCGTCGGATCAGCAGCAACACAAGCCAACGTATTTATTTCATCCGTTTCTCTATTTTCTTTATTGTAAATTTTATTTCTTGCTTTTCCAAATGATCCATACTCACTTAAATTGTAATACATTCTTTGAAACATCCTTTTGTCTGGCTGACGTCGTTCCGGATAACGGTATATAGTATATATATATATAGTGTAAGTGATGCATCTCTATTTTTATTAGATTCAATATAGCACTCAAACATGTTTAACTTTTCATTGTTTTGATCTTAGGTTTTGATAAAGATTCATCTTAGACAAAAGTAATAACAACAAAGCAAAAACAATACTTAATTGACGTTTGACTTTGTGACAAGTTAAAAAAGCAAAACAAAAGTTTATCCCATCCATAGCCAACTACAAAAAAATTTTTTTTTCGTATTTTACCTAATTAGGACAAAGAAAAGTATTAAGTGTTATATATCGCTGTAATCGCAAGAAAAAATTTAATTTTTTGAGGTACTTACATACAGGGTGTTCTGTTTAAAAAATGTTACTTTTGATAATATCTTGTAAAATAAAATATTTTTAATTTTTCTGGGTACTCCACTGAATTATACGTATAAAATCATAAAACTTTTGTATTTGAAGAATTTTTGTGTCTCCATAAATAAACGAGTAATAAAAGATAATAAAAATCGGCAATTTTTGAGAATCACCCTGTATCTGCTAAACTAATCTAGTTAGCCTAGATTTGATGAGGCCATTAAAAAAGACACTAAAAAAGAGGACGGGACACGTATGTCAGTTTTTTTGTATCTCTTACCGTTTAGCCTGTACCCTATAAAACCAACGAAAATGCCCCACCCTGTACAGTAGAATTTTGGTGATATATACATGAGTGAGTGAGTCAGTGAGTGAGTTGCAATTTCGACGTTTTTTGAACTTTCATAACTACTTTACTACTCTATTGAAGTCCATGAAACTTGGAGGGGTTGTTAACTCTATGAAGTTCTACGACTGTGCAAAGTATGAGATTCGTAGCTCTTTCCGAAGTAGAGCTTTAGATAGGTCAAATATGGGCTGAAATGTTTCAAGAAAAGATGGTACGGCAGCGGGAACTTTGCGAGGCACTGCCGTGCCCTCAGATAAAGACAATGGAAGTCCAAAGTTTTATTTCTACTCAATCATAGTCTACGAGTTTTAAACAAAAGATTATTTTTTCACTTATATAATGGCAACAAGTTTAATTAGGTGGGTCCTCAAGTCGTGAATGGTTAGCCCAGATATTCCTAAGCTCTAAGGTCGACACTGACAGTAACATGTGTTTGTATTAAATGCAGTGTTGTCTTGGCCGTCGGACTCGGTATATTGAATTTTTGGTGTTTTTTTTTCTGTGTGCTGAGTTTTATTTTTGTAAAAAAGAACTTAGTTGGACGTAAAAATAAACAAGAAGTGCTATGTTTCTGAAAATACTGTGAAAATTCAGCCCAGTGTGGTTTTTTCGAGATGATTCCAGTGACGCAGCTATGTTGCCATCGCCGGGGATTCTGCAAATTCTAATTTTTCAGGAATGACCGCCACGGATAGGGAAAATTTACACGGGGCCGCGGTTTACTTCTTCTCTTTATATTATTATTACTCTAAGGTACATTCCTGTAAAGTAATTTGTAATGTAATAGTTACTTTTCAAAGTATTGGTTTCTAATTCTGGTTGAGAATAAATCGATACACATAAAACCAAGAAATTTTTTATCCATAAAGTCGAATTTGTGGAATATTTTGTTTGTGCATGTAGTAACCTCCTTCAACATGTTTGTCATGTTAAAAAGCTCTACCTGTACACTTAATTACGGCATCGCAGTATTGATTATTATTAGTCATACAGTTCAAATGATATCTAAGAGATGGCGCTACAGCAATTAAAATCAAGGGATGTTAAGGATTTTATGTCTCGCCGTCTTTGGCCTACTCAGCCGGTAAGAGTAACGTCATTAGATCGCGAAAAGAAAACCATTTTCTTGAATTGCTAACTTGATAACAGCGCTAAACTATTTATCTCTCTGAGTGACATTTATTTAAATAGTTCAGTTCACATATTTTTCGATGGCCAAACGATCGTTGACGAACCCTGTATGTCAAAAAGTGTGCTTGAGCATAGTATAAAGTTAGATTGACAAAAACGAGACGCTGTTGTCGTTACAGTACCTACACCAACGTAGCGCAATCTAAATAATTTCTTTCTGAAAATCATATTCGAAAAATATAAGGAAGAATTTGCGTAAATAAAATAAAGAAAACGAACGATATTTGAAAAAAATTTAATAATCGATAAAGAACGCATATATAACAAAATAATAAAAAATAGTTTTTAAAATTTGGAAAAATAAATGGATCCATAATCCAAGTGAACTCTATATCAGCCTTGAAAACAGTTTTGGTAAATATCTTAGAAACGGAAGCTCCGGCGAAGTTTTTTGTAATAACATAAATTATTGAGAAGCTAAACGGCTGAACCGATTTTGACAAAAATCCCGAAAGTACTATAGGCTATATTTTTTTAGACTGAAATCAACATAGCGGTCTTCAGACGCCATTTTATCACATGATGTAGGCTTTAAGGCATACAAATTATCTAAATTTCAGGCGAGTTTATTAAAATTCCTCCCTGCTTCCACCCATCTCCCCTCCTGACATTGCTCCCACCCTATTCAAAAACCATATTCGCATAATTTTATCATATATAGGGCGATTTCAAAAATTCTTTCTGCATACGCTTTTAGATTTTTTTCATAATACAAGTTTACTAGTTCTCCCCCGTCCCTCCCTCGCCCCTCCCTCGCTCGTTCCGCCCTCCTTATTAGTAATAGTTATAGCATAACTTTCACAAATATAAAGCAATTTCAAAAGTTCCTTCTGCACACGCTCTAAGACTTTCTTCAACATCATTTGACTAGTTTACCCCTCCCTCTCCCTCTCTTTTCCCCACCCTCCTTATTAGTAATAATTGTAGCTATACCACAAATATAGAGGATTTCAAAAAAAATTTCTGCACACGCTTTAAGATTTTTTTCGACACCATTTTACTAGATCCCTCCTCCCTCTCTCCTCCCCCACCTTCAATGATAAGTGCTACAATCCTAGGTCTACAAGTCTAGATTTTCGTTGAAGGTTTAAGTTATTTTTCCAGTAAATGCAATAGTTTTTAATATTTATATAAATTGTTAATAAATACCTTGCGATATGGGTCACCTTTTTTTGTTTTAACAAAGACATTATGTAATATTTTGGTTTAAAAATGGCAGCCATATTTAAACCTCCAAACCTTACTAGGAGATGTCCAATAAAATCGGTCCAATAAAGTCAGTGTCAGCTGTTGTTAGACAAGTTAGCGATGATAAAACCGATTTTTAATTCTTTTGGTGGATATCTTACTAAAACCAGATTTTAATATATCTTGCACTTTTTACAACATTTAAATATTGATACGTATTTAATACGGTAATGCATCTACAAATATAGTTTTAAACTATTTATGTATTATTTAGCTTTGAAAATTTTTGTATATAGGTTTTTTTATCGAACATGGATTACATATCGTTACAAAATTTTTATGTGGGTTTTATTTACTTCTAAAGTTAATTTGAATTTATATGAGATGAAACTCACTGAGAAATGCTTACTAATGTTGCACATTTGACAGTTATTTGACCTGTGATTATTAAAACTAATACACTTAAACCGGTCGGTATCAAGTATAGACTTGATACTTAAACCCCGTCTAAAATGCTAAGTTTTAATGTCTTAGTAAATACTGGTGTATACGTTTACGTCAAGGCGGGGGCCTGCGTCCCTTTGGCCCCCTGGATCCGTCACTGCATACAGACACAAGCAAAAAAAAAGGATTAAACAATTTTCGCAATTGCGTCAAGTGTGAAAAAAATTAAACTGGGTATGAGATATTAATGTAAAGCAATATCACAAAAAACTGACTTAACATCGGTAATTTGCAATTTTTCATTTTCGATCCCATGCAGAGCAAAGAACAACAGCGGTACCTAAAATACTTTATTTATATTTTTTTGTACTTTTATTGACCCGTGAAATGCGGCTATGCAAATGAACGTTTTTATACGTCAATAGTAAGATGCTTAAACAGTTAAGTTTCAGAAAAATTATTCATGTGAGTAGTTTAATGCAATATTAAACGATTTTTTACTAGGCCACTGTGTCATACACCTTTACATTTAAATTAGTCTTATTTATTTTCAATAAGTTTTACCTTCCTATTCGTGCAGCAATGGCTAGAGAAATTATTATTTTCGACCAAATTTTTTTTTGAGATAACGCCAAAAATTTGTTATTTGAGTGTATTTTGACACGATAGCTTCTAAACCGCTAAATGTTTAGGTTAAATATTCTACAACACTTTAAATAGTTGATTAGAGTTTGTTCAAAATCCATTAATGATAATGACAGTTTTTTGACAGTTTAATAAAAAGAACTTTTAAATGAAAAAACACCCAACTGCTAAATTTACTTGTCCTACTAGTCGCAGTTGAGTACAAGATTGATAGATATACATATAATGTACGACATGCTTCAACTTTTAGTTTTGATGTCCAAAGCGCACTCACGAAATTATACAGTTTTGTATTTTCATGAATCAGGTTATTGGGTAATTTTGTACCCAACTGCGACTAGTAGTTACAAGTAAATTTAGCAGTTGGGTGTTTTTTTATTAAAAAAAAATAATGTCCACCTTTAAGGTTTAATTCTTATTTAGCCTTATAAAAAGCACTATGCATTTACAATTTATTTAGCTTTACTAGTGATGTAAATGGAAATATTTCCGTTAGAAATATTTCCATGGAAATGGAAATATTGGAAATTTCCGAAGGTGTCTCGAAAATATTGGAAATATTTTAAAAAAATTTATTTATCTTTCATATTTTGTAAACTTAAATTACGCAACGAAAAAACTCAGGATTTTTGACCCCCACCTCTCCCTCTTAAAGCATTAAAAAAAAACACATTTAAATAACATTGAGTGTTACGCACGGCCAAAAACCCCCCCTCCCCCCTTGAGCGTTACGTAATTTAAGGATAGGCCCTTATAAGCATTAAACTTAGTATATTACAATTTTTATTTCCGACACTATTGAAGATTCTGAGGAAAATTATATTGCATGAAAAAAAAGATAAAAAAACCTAAACAATTTTATTTTAGCATTTTAAAAACAAGCAGCTACTTGGTGTAGTTTTTAGTTTATTTGTTTACAGATAAAGTCTATTCGCCTTTCTTTTATATGCGCAAATTGCTCGGATTAGCACCAGTTTCAGACTAATCATGGCCCTGTAGAGCAACCTCAAAAATCCCACAGAATTTTAAACAGTCTATTAACCTACTAGTATATGTCTATTTTTTGCCACATTTTTATTACGTTCGGTAATGTTTTGCCTATAGGCACTATTGAATTGGCACCTAATATCAGTCTTGCCCAGCATAGAAAATTCTATGTGGTTATTTAAATAAGTAGCACTTACTTTGTGTCCCTTTGCCACCCACGCAGGATCACTGCGTGGATTGTTCATAATAAGACAAATAAAGCAAAAAAAGCATTTCGTTTTTCACAACCGCACCACCAGTTTTCAGCATCATATAATTTTTTATTACTTGCACTAAAATTTTGGTTAATTTTTTGGATTTTTATTTCTGATCTATGTAGCCTTAAAGATTTTATTTGTAATCGAATTTCATATCTCAACGTATTTAAATTTGCACAGTTAGTTATATAATCGACGGTATTTATTTCCATTTTGAAAACAAACAAAAACAAACAATGGACACGCGACCGGCAAGGCTTTTAACTACTGACCCAGACGTACCGCAAATCAAAACAAACTCATACGTCTTCACTAAGGATAGAACCGGCAACACGTAGGAAGGGCAACAAACGGTTTGACACGATGAATATGGCCGACGGACGTTGACTAAAACAAACATTCCTTCCACTCCTGCGCGAGAACAACCACCCACACACCGCAGTTAACCACAGACTAAAAAAAATAAATAGACATGTCGTAAGGAAAGATTTAACTTTTTTTTAAATAAATCAATCAAAATACTGGTTGTTGTCTAATTTTGGGAGGGCACTGCCCCGTTGCGCTCCCTTTAGCAGCCGCCACTGCATAAACATGAGTGTGTGATTAGTTATTTGCTAAGTAAATTTCAATTGGCTTGTAACTTAAAACTCTTCTTAAACAATTGCTTGTATAGGCTGGCTCTAAACTGAGTTACACATTTTTTTCAACAAAATCAACTAAAAATTAAACTAACTAGATCAGACACAAGCATGTCATAAAATGACTAAATTGTTTTTAGGTTTAAGCAAAGTGCAAGAACAAGTGGAGTCGATTCTATAAATTGAGTAATCTTTGTTGGTTTTCTTATAGTTTTGGCATAATTAAACATCTAGAAAGCTTGTTCAAAATTATTTAAAATAAAAAATAATAGTTCTTCAAAATGATTTTGATAAAACTTAACTTTGTTGAATAATGTGTTGTTAAATAAAAATAACTGTTCGAAAAAAAAGACAGACATATAGACAGACAGACAGACATACATACAGACAGACATATATACAGACAAACAGACGGCGCGACAAAAGAAGTTTCAAGATCATCTGAAATGTAAAGATATATAAAAAAATTGACACGATCACCATAGCGCATACTACTATTATAGTTATAGTACACGTGTGAGCTAAAAGTAAGGAAATTTAGCAAACAATTTATTTTTTTTTAGAATACTATTTAATTTTTGCTTTTATACCTTTATGGAAAAAAAAGATCTACTTATGTCTCATTAAAATTCTGAACTCGTCAGCTATAAAAACAGTTTCGGTTCCTAGCTGATGATCTTTGGCGTAAAGAATTTTCTATTTAAATTAAGTTCACAGACAATTTTTTAAAATTCTTTAACGGTTAACAGCATTAGATTACAGCTTTCAAAAAGATGTAAAATTCACCAGGACTTCGCAAGGGGTCCACCAAAACAACAAAAAAATATCTTTGATTTTTTGCACAAATCTTTAACAGTAGCGCACCCAAAAACATGTCTTGAAGGACGCTGAGACCCTATGATGGCCTATCTTGTCCTTGAGGGGGACCGGGCCGCAAATCCCTCTGGGTCCACCCATGGCTTTAAGAATTAATTTACTAACCAAAATTAATTTAGATTTGACGTTTGCCTTGTCAAAAAATAACAGTATATAAAAAAAGTTTTTTTATATAACCCTTTTTATAAGCTGAAATTATGTTTTTATACTCATAGGAGTATAAGGGTAAAAACTGTATCATAATACATCAAGCGGTTTTCGAGCTTCATTAATCATATCCAAAGTTTTTAGTTTGTAAATTGGATTCTTTGGAAAAAAAGCTATTTATTCAATTAACACCAAAATTAAATTTTAATAAATAAAGAAGCATTGGTCGATTTTAAAAGCAGACGACGACACATACGATTAGGCGCACTGTCCTGCTGACTTTAGTGTAAGAGAAAAAGTCGCGGTTACTAAAAAAAAAGTTATAAACCCCTTCCAAAACGCTCGCTCAGTCACTAAAAGACGATACAAGACCTGGCAGTCCGTGTGTATTGATCAAATCATTGAAAATTAATTTTCCACTTATTTACTGGAATCCAGAATAATTACATCATTTGTGGGCAGTCTAAAAACTATATTGTTAAAGCTATAGTCCTTGAAATACGCAGTTACACTTTTGTGACTTTGACATGAAATAAATATATTTCCTAAACAGAAATATATTGAAAAGTAAATATGTCATGTTGGTATAAAATTAAAGGTAAAACTGTCATTGTCTCTGGATAAAAAGATGCTGACTGTAAGATTGACAAAAAAACTTACAGATAAAAACAATTCAGCCATGCCATTTTTCAAAAAAAATTTTGTTGCTCTCAGTATGAATACGATAAATAAAGAAGTTGGAAATGTCCCAAAAGTGTAACTGCCTATGGCAAGGACTATAGTTTAAATGTTGTCCCAGTTTTTATAAGCAGAACATAATTTGGGTATATTTACACTAGGTATTTCAAAATAGCGCCTAGGTGCCTTGTATTACAAGTAGGCTCTATACTTCTTCTTGTGCCAAATGTTATTAATAATTATTATAGTGTTGATTGGTTGAAAGGGGTCAAGTTAAACAAGAAATCTTTTTCTTTTTACGCCGATGTTTCGGCCCTTTATTGGGTCATCCTCATGGCATGAAAACTTTAGATTTTTATTGTCAAATGTATCAATATAAATCAAGGCCCCCCCCCCAAGCCTATGATTTTTGTATATATTTTCCACATATTTCATAAATAAACACAAAGAATAGCATGAAATAGGACATTATGAGGCCTCGGGCCCCCCCAAGACATATTCCTGGGTGCGTTACTGTATAAATGTAGATTTTATAAGCATTTTTGATTTTCTAATAATTTTAAATATTATTAAAAATAATCTAATAACAATATATTATTTTTAATAATATTTAAAATTATTAGAAAACCAAAAATGCTTATAAAATCTACATTTATATTGATACTTTTGACAAAGGAAATCTAAAATTTGCCATAAGAATGGCCCAATAAAGGACCGAAACATCGGCTTAAAAAGAAAAAGATTTCTTGTTTAACTTGACTCCTTTCAACCAATCAACACTATAATAACTATTAATAACATTTGGCAACAGTAGAAATATAGAGACTATCTACAACTGTACTAATTAAATATGGTCGAAAAAACGTCACTTTGTTATTAATTATGTTTTAGAAGATCCTTGTAAAATTTTTATATTTACATCTTAGTTAATGTGAATTCCGTGTTTCTAAAAGAAATAGTTGGGCTTGATGTTTAAGAGGTTTGTGTGATATTGTAAGAGATTTATATGATATAAACCTATCTTGCATTAAATATTTGGTTCTTTTATTATTTTTATTAGAAACTTACTCATTTGAAAATCCCGAACCATGTGAGTCATATACGACTCCCTCGCCCAATTTAAATGCATCCTCCTCATGATAACCCACAGGATGGTCATGATAACCATCTGGGGGGCCGTATTCTGGTCCTGCATATTCATCTGCAGGAGGACCTTCATGGTGATCATGGTGATGATGTGGCTGAGGGGCGACCTACAGAAACAAAAAACAGATTTCATTATTATTTTGATGTGTCTGCTCCAAAAATTAGGTTTATTGAAATTGGACAATGGGGGTTTCTTTCCTAAAGCCTAGAGCCGATGGGTATGTAACGCACTCACTTTTTTTACCTTCAAATTTTAATTTTGGTTTCCCACCACAGCGTAAATTTTGTCTCATTTCGTCATTGTCTTATATTTATTTAAAGTTTAAATAAAAAACTTACAATAAACATTTATAAGTTACCCTAATTAAAATTATTTTGCAAAGTGTTCGCCAAGTCTAGTACGGTTGGGCCAAAAAACACATTAACAAAGACTAAAAAAGGTTAATAATAATAATAATAATAAAATGTTTCCTAAGGTGAGATCCAGAAGAAAGATGTGCATAATAAGCAAAACACAAATTCTATAGATGCAGATTTTGTGCGGGTCAAAGAAAAATAGATATGTTGAGCAATGCTGTCAGTTATTTACTCCGCTAGAATTTTACCTAATGCTTCTCTTATAATAGTAAACTTGTAGTGAATAAAGTTTTTAATTTTGCTACAGTCGTCATATTTGCGATAAGATGCGAAACTAAGTTTATCGACTGCGCTTGAATGCTTACTAAACTTACCGCAGCTTCACATTTTCCTAAAAGCGGAGGCACGAAGAGCAACATGCAGAATAAAGGCCAACCACCAGGATGGCTGGGTAAACAAAGTGATATCAACAGCCCTAGTTAGAGAACAGGAGTTAGATGGAACTCTAGGAATATTATACGACGTCATGCCCAACACGGTGTATAGCAGAAAGCTATACAAGATTATTCTCCCGGAGAGGGAGGACTGGTTAAAGAACAGGACTAATTTTTCAAATAACGATAGCTTCTAATATAGCGGCGAATCCAAAATGCCATCTGGCGTTGAATCTGGAGTTATTAGTATCCAAGAAAAAGTTGAAATTAAACACAGTCTCGGCCAATTGGCTAAAATATTTCAGGCCAAACTCGTAGCCATTGGACTACCGGTAGATTACTAGCCACGAATGGACAAACAGGACAAAAAATCTTTTCCCGCTTGACTGTCGGCTTTAAGAGCGTTTGATTCCTATACGGTCTCATCTCGACAACCGTGAGGAGCTGCAGAGATTCCCTAGATGCGCGCGCTAATGAGGGAAATGAGACCGCAGCAGCGAGGGAAGCGACATCTGCCAAATTTTTGTTCCCGAACCAGCTCTCGGGATATCATACAATGCTGCTAAATCAACGATATTAAAATGGATTGAGAATAGCTTTCAACAATCCTGAATAAATATACCAGAACTGGGTCACTTTTAAGAGTTCAATAAAGGGCCTTGGAGAAAGAGAGCCAAGAACATTATTGGACGTACTGGGCAAGAGATATGTATTTTATAGTATTGTGGTCTTTTTATGGGTCACTGTCGACTGAGAGTACCCATGCACAGAATGTGTCTAACAGAAGAGACCGAATGTAGACTCTGTATCGAGGATGATGAAACAGTCAGAAATGTACTCTATGAATGTCCAACTATTGCACGTTTACGTCAGAACATTTTCGGAGTAAACCTCATTATTCAGAAGATCTGAACAGTGTCTAACTCAAACTGATAGCCAGCCTTTTTAAAGGAATAAGCATACAGTGGTAAGAAACCACTCAAAAGTGAGCCACAAAAGACCAACTGGTAGTCATTTCTAGTCTTTTTATACCCTACACACAGTTTTTAGTATCCTAGATCTAGTTTTAAGAACCATGTTGGAAAAGAAATACAAGAGACCAGTTACCGGTAAGTTATTTTATTGTTTAAGTACTTTAAGCTAAAATTATATTACCTTAAGGCGGAAAAATCTATTTAGGAAGTTTTTTAAGCAAAAGGCAACCAATATACTTAAATATAGGTCAAAAGGTGGCACTACAAATTAGAGTTATAGGGACACTGATTCGGTTCTAAAATTGTGGACCTTATTAAAATTTTAACTAAGACCACTGATGACAGTTATACTCTAGTACAAACAAACAATACAGTTCGAGTTTGACACTAACGTTAATTTTTTCCAGCAAATATAAGTGGGATAGTATTTCAATAGCAACAGAACAGAAAAAATAAAAGGACGGTAACTACGCCTATTTTTTCGTCCAAAATTATAAATAAAAATAGAAAAAAATTGCTTGTTTACTGAAATAGAAAATACCGATAATCCCGAAGAAGACTTTGCCACAATAAAAAATTCGGCAAGTAACGATACTATGAGCCTGCCACCAAATACATCCAGAAAAAAGACATCAAAGGCCATCCGATATATTTGATCCAGAATATGAAAACGAACTAATTCAAAGTTGCTGCCAGTAAAAAAAATCAAGTTTTCGGCAATCAGTGTTAATTAAAAATAATAAATGAGTTCTTTGTATTTTGGTGCTTTATATTAGTTAAAAATATTGTAATATATTAAAACAAGTAATAAAAAAAGCAAAAAAACCAAGCAATAGGAAATTTATAGAAAATGCTAAAAATAAACAACAGGCAACCTGGAAAATTATTAAAAAAATAACATCTTCACAACCTAACAAAAAAGATTCCATACTTAATCATTTTAAATATAAAAACAAGACAGAATTTCTTGATGAAGTGAACAGTTTCTTTCTGAATGTCTGCCTAGACATGGTGCCAGGGGGGGTGACCAAAATGAAAAATGCCAGGAGTGTGCGGGCTTTAGTCCTTGAGCCAGCGACAACTCAAGAGTTCGAAAAAATTATTAAAGACTTTAAAAACAAGAAATCTGTAGGTTATGATGAAGTTCCCATAAGTGTAATTAAAGCAGCGGCAAAATCATTTGCAGAACCGTTGACATATTTAGTAAACCAATCCTTGCGGAGTGACCTCAAAACTGCTCATCTCAAGCCGTTCCACAAAAAATGGCCATTAAATGACATAAAAAATTATAGACCGATCTCCTTGCTGTCTGGTTTTAGTAAAATTTTTGAAAGAGTGATTTACAAAAAACTTTTAAACTTTCTTGAAAAAAATTCTGTATTAAGTATAAAACAAAATGGTACTGGATCCTTGAGTCTCGCAATAAAAACAAAGCAACTATGGCAGTCTGCCTTGACCTTTCGAAAGCTTTCGACAGTGTAGACCATGGTCTACTCTGTCGGAAGCTTGAGAAAATTGGAGTACGCAACACATCACAAATGCTTTTTCATTCATACTTAAGCAATAGAGAACAAAGTGTTGTCGTAGAAAACAATTCAGGTGTGGTTAAACAATCTAAGTTTGCTGTCATAAAAAAAGGAGTGCCTCAGGGTTCGATTTTGGGTCCACTGCTCTACTTAATATTTACAAATGATGTTGCAAATATATTAAGAAACGAAATCGTGCTATTCGCTGATGATATTTCAGTAATCTGCTCGGAGAACACAAAAGAGGAATGCATGTTAAAGAATCACTATCAACTTTGAAGGATTGGTTTACAGATAACAATCTACAGCTTAACATAGCAAAGACTCAAATCATAAATTTCAACTTAAGGCCAGAAAAGGTAGAGATCGAGTATGACGGAAATACTATATTGTATCAAGGGGTAATGTTGTATTTCTTGGGATGATCGTTGACGAGAGGCTAGATTGGCGGGCACATATTAATCAGCTCGCAAGCAGCATGAGCAAATGCTGTTATGCACTAAGAGTCCTTAGGGACACAGCTGGCAGCTTAGCAGCCCTAACAGCATGTCATGCATACATTCAGTCACGGGTTAGATATGAGGTGATCTTCTGGGGTGCTGTCTCGGACGCAAGAAGGATTCTTCTTATTCAAAAAAGGTGCTTAAAAACAATTTTTTAGAAAAAATCCACTGACAGTTGTAGAAAAATCTTTATAGAAAATAATGTACCGACAGTCTTCAATATATATATATATATATAAATATATATATATATATATATATATATATATATATATATATATATATGTCTTTGAGAATATTCAATTCATAGCCGAAAACCCTGATATCTTTGAAAGTCTAAAATCAGATCATTATCATAATACCACTTACAAAGAAAACTCAAAAACAGAAACTGCCCACTACACATATGTATTGAGGAATGTCAAACATAACATTCTGAAAATATGGAATACTCTCCCACCTTCAGTTCGTAGACGGGGCCGAGAAATCATTAAAAAGAAAATTAAAACATTTCTGAAATCTAAAGCTTACTAGAGTTTGGAAGAATTTTTGACAGACCAAGAATTGAGTGACTTACAAACTTAAAGATTTTTCTTTCATTTTTACTAATATTAACTAAAATAACAATTTCCCTTTTATATTTTATTGTCTTTTATTGTTATCAACAAAAATATAAAACAAAAGGGTACACTGGCTTCTTCTGCATTGCGTCTGGAGGACTGTGGAGAATCCGTGGGCGTCCTGTAAAGGCAGATAAGAGGGAACCTTAGTACTTCCAAATAGTCAACTGGGTTTGTTCGAGTGTGTATGTGTGTGTGTCGCTGTTTTGTTCACTTTTTTGTTCGTATGTATTTTTGCTTTAATGTATTTTATTAATTTTTAATTTAGAAAAACAAATAACTAAACCTCCCTTTGAGGTAACTTTTATTTTAAAACAAATTTTATTATTTATTTTAAAAAATTTCTTGTAGATTAAGTTTTTGACGGGATCATCACCCTATGGGTAAAAAATGTTTCTAATATAGGCTTTACAATGGAAATTATTGAGAGAACATGATCGAATAAAGAATAAACTAAAAAACTAAACTGGTTTCCACAACCTTGTAGAAAAAATATTGCAAAGAATAAAGCCTATATATTGTGCCTACATACTTAACACCTGTCCTCTTCTGCACTTATTAGGTAAATTACGATTATCAAAAAGTATATTATGAATCGGTTCGTAATCCCTCAAAGAACTTTTTTGCAAATGGAAAGAATAGTTTGTTATTAAATATTTACTTATCAGCCTTTAACTTATTAGAAACAACACTCTATTTGTTAAAAATAACTCTAAATATAATCTTAAAATCCGGGTCACGTGATTTTAATTCGATTTTTTCAATCGATCTGAAGCAGCCCGATATATAAGGGATGTCGCTTCACTCGGAAGATTCATGGCTCTTGTTTGGTTTGGTGTCCTGTAGCAAATATAAATTTGACAATGCTTTCATAAATCCTAATTGAGTTCGTTTATAAAAAACCAATCGAAACATGTTTTCGGTTCATATAAAAGATTTTTTTTTTAAATTGTCAGACGTGTCTTGTTGGAGTTTGGATTTTCTTTTGAAAAATAAAAAAATAATAAACTAAACAATTGCATTACAGAAGCCTATAAGACAACCCAAGTATCATTTTAGGGCATATTGGCAATCTATAGGGTCAAAATTTTTTAATCATATGTCAAAACTTCCAATTTTTTCCTTTAAAAATTACTTAGAAGATAAAGGTTTATAGGATATATCACAAATAAGCCAAGAAATCGTTATCGAACTTCTATAATACCCAATTGCATAAGAGGCAGAGACGGAAACAGTTAAACAAAAGAGACAGTGGCGCATGCGCAACTAAAAAAACGGGATTTGCCCTTTAAGGCCCTAGCACGAGCATGAACATCTGTGATGAACATAACCTACATAATTTTTTTACGTAAACAGTGTCAATTTTAGGTTTGAAATTAGAATAAATGTGTTTGTTCTTAAAATTTTAAGAAATTTAGGCTACGACATTAGACATTGCGTGTTTGTGGGCAAAAGTACATACAACATAAAAACACTATTTTCTTTTTATTTAAATGACATTTTTTGAAGGGCGCGTGAATTTTTGGAGGTAAAAGTCATGGATTCTTCGAAAATATTTCCGTCGCACGTTTTTTTAATAACAATAAGTATAAGAAATATTTCAATAACCCCTATATGATTACAATAGTTGATAAAATTCATCACCATTTTTTTCACCAGGGGTTAAAAACCCACCAACGATTAATAGTGTGTTCCTCTTTTTTTATTTAAAATTATTTGAATTTCTTTCTATTCTGACAGATGTAGGGGGCGCCATAAAATAGGGACCCCAGAAGGTATTTTGAGTTATTTTAAACCATATCGAGGGTCGTAGGTGATTTTTTTATTACAAAAAAAATCTTAACAGTGGGTTCAAAATAGCGGTCTTACTTATTTATGAACCGATTTGCCATACATTTAAAATTTCGCGCCGTTTATGCAAAACATCAAAAGTACCAAACTTTGGGGTATTACTAGTAGACATGATTATTGGCTCAGACTAAACCAAATCAACAAGGCGGATTTTCTTATTTATAAACCCATTTGCCACAAACTTAATTTTTTGACGTGATTCAATACAATATTTGGCAAATACCGTAAACAATAAGAAAATACAGGATCTTTCCTATGCATAACTAGTAATAAATAAATTACCAAGGCAGTTTTTTTACGAAATAACAAAAACATTTTGACAAATATATTAAATTATGATTAAACTAAATAAATTACAAGTAGCGAACACTTTTAAATATATTTAATAGTTAGGTGCTACCATTGAGTTGTATAACGCCCTAAAAGGGCGTTAGAGACGGAAAGACAAGGCATTTTTTATTGACCCTATCCAATTTGGTTCCTATGGTCGGGTATTTCTTTTACAATAAAAACAGAGATAGACATTATTGAACATGTGAAACGGACAAAGATAGGGTGATTTTGCATGCTAATAATACCCTAGATAATATAAGGGTACTTTTATCTCTTTCACACTGACGGCATAAGTGCGACAGAAAAGCAGCTGGCTACCTTTAATCCACCTGCCGTATTTTGAGTGATTCTACCTGTTAGTCCGTGTATACAGGGAAAACTGATAGACAATGTTGTCTAAGTACGGAAATGATTTTTTTTGAATTTTGTGCGGGAATATTACAAAAAGAAATCTTAAAACGTTTAAAAACAAGTTTAGAAGTAACTATTTGAGTTTAAACATGGTCCAAAATTGTTTTTTGTGCAAAAGAAGAAAAAAAAATCCATAAAAAACAACATTTCATGGGTAAGTCGTCTTGACAGATAGTTTTTCCTAAAACACGAGAAAGTTCAGTAGCGTCACGATAGTTTTTTCTGCGACCGTGCGATTTTACCCTCACACATTTTGATTCAGAAAGTGTCACTTCCCCGCACTTTTTTTGCATTGCATGAAAATTAACAAAAAGTATTTGATTTTCTTAAAAATGATTTCTTTTTAAATTCTTACATACCGATTTTTATCCAGTTGTTTTTGTTTTTTCGAACCAAACTTTTGACATGTCACGGTCGAGTTTCATACATCTTGATGAATTGTTACACACACTGATCTATGTTTTTATAAATTTCGATAAATTTAATGGTTTTTGCGGACTTTACAGTAATTTTAAGTTAAATTTTGGTCTTTCATCGCGAAAGTATATATTTATTATTATATGACCACCGCGACCGGTCTACAGGCCGGTATCATATGTTTATGTCCTTCTAATGTCATTTGACAATCATGCTGTCTTACTTAATAAGGTCACTTAGTTTAATTAATAATTTTGTCCTACATAATATAAAAGAAGAATAGAAACCAACAAAAAATTTGTGACACTTCGATTACCCATTTTCTTTGATTGCGATGGATTAGGGTGACCAGATTACGGTTTATTAGGGTGCCCAGAGTGCGCAAAAAAAGATTTTGAAAAATTTCCCTAAAAAAATTGAAGACCAAACACTCACTCGCCACTCAATGTTTATGGTCGCATACACTAATCCTAACTCGATTTCCGACGATTATGGACAATGGTTACCCCCTGGACATAAACCTAACAACTTTTACTATATTTATTAACAATAGGTAGGTTAGGTTTGGTTAGGTTGGGTTAGGTTGGGTTAGATTGGGCTGGGTTGGGTTAGGTTGGGTTAGGTTGGGTTAGGTTGGGTTAGGTTGGGTTAGGTTGGGTTAGGTTGGGTTAGGTTGGGTTAGGTTGGGTTAGGTTGGGTTAGGTTGGGTTAGGTTGGGTTAGGTTGGGTTAGGTTGGGTTAGGTTGGGTTAGATTGGGTTAGATTGGGTTAGGTTGGGTTAGGTTGGGTTAGGTTGGGTTATGTTAGGTTGGGTTAGGTTGGGTTAGGTTGGGTTAGGTTGGGTTAGGTTGGGTTAGGTTGGGTTAGGTTGGGTTAGGTTGGGTTAGGTTGGGTTAGGTTGGGTTAGGTTGGGTTAGGTTGGGTTAGGTTGGGTTAGGTTGGGTTAGGTTGGGTTAGGTTGGGTTAGGTTGGGTTAGGTTGGGTTAGGTTGGGTTAGGTTGGGTTAGGTTGGGTTAGGTTGGGTTAGGTTGGGTTAGGTTGGGTTGGGTTAGGTTGGGTTAGGTTGGGTTAGGTTGGGTTAGGTTGGGTTAGGTTCGGTTAGGTTGGGTTAGGTTGGTTTAGGTTGGGTTAGGTTGGGTTAGGTTGGGTTAGGTTGGGTTAGGTTGGGTTAGGTTGGGTTAGGTTGGTTCAGTTTGAGTATGTTCGGTTAGGTTCCGCTAGGATTGTTTAGGTTAGGTTCCGCTAGGATTGTTTAGGTTAGGTTTAGTTATATTCGGTTAGGTTCGGTTCAGTTTAAGCAAATCGAACCGAACCAAACCGAACCGTTAGATTCGGTTTGATTTGGTTCATTTCGATACGGATGGGTTCAGTTTGCTTTTGTTCAGTTAGACCTTCGATAAATTTTAAAAAAGTAAATAATTATTAATTTTTAGTGTTTTAAGGAATAAAAATTGATATAATGTTCAATTAAACTAATTTTTATTTGTAAAAATGTAGGAATCATAATTTTCTTGATTTTGTTTTGAATTTCATGCTTTTTTAAAAATTGTGCATTTTCATAAAAGGACCAAAAAAACTGACCCGATTTGGATCAGTGACCTTAGTTATTTCAAGTTTTTGTTGACAGCTGATAGACGTCAGGGACCGTTTTGTTTCAGTTTGAAATGAGAAAATGCTTCTTTTGTAGCAATTTGTATGGGTTTTAATGGGGTTTTAAGAATGTTTCAATTTCAATTTTTTTAACAAAATCAACGATAGTCCGCAATTTTTTTTTTAGAAATCACTATAAAATGGTCTAAAATTATCATTTTTCAAAAAACTTCGTAGTTTTAAGAAAGGTGGTAAAAAGTACCAGACCCCTGAAATGTGTTGCAGTCTAAGACAACTGGGCGCCGCCAACTCGGCGCCACCAACTGGGCGGCAGGCCAACTGGGCGCCGGGCCAACTTGACGCCGAGCCAACTGGGCGCCAGACTAAAATATTTTTTCTTGATAAAATGTGCAGATGAAAAACAACCTTAAAAAAATTAAAGTGGCGGATCCAAAATGGCGGACTTTCTTATTTATGCATCGATATGTATCGAATATGGAACTTGGCGGTGTTTCAAGTCGCAGAACACTACACCTACCAAATTTCAACACTCGACTTAATAGATGTTGAAAGTTTTGTATAAATAACATATTTATTTTGTTTTTATCTGCACATTTTATCGAAAAAAAAATAGTCCGGCGCTGAGTTGGCCCGGCGCCCATTAGGCCCGGCGTGGCGCCCTGTTGGCGGCGCCGAGTTGGCCCGGCGCCCGGTTGTCCCATTTCGAATTGAAATTTTTAGTTCCGAAATTTCATCTGACTCGAGCATAACTTGTAGTCCACCCAAGAAAAGAAGAGTTGAAGAAGACCCTTGTTCAAAGAAAGAAAATATTTTACCTGGAAGGTACAACATTTGTAAAGTTTTAAGATGAAAACAAAATTTTAATACATCCACTGCACTTAGCATGCTTAGAAATTATTTTTACTCTTTTTTTTTTTACTGAAGAGAATTTTGTAAACACACACAAGTAAGTATTCATGATTATTTATTATTCAAACAGAAAATTGTTGATAAAAAAATTCTAGTGGAATTCAAAATTTTTATTTTGCGCCGCCACTGCCCTTTTTTATCCAAGACAAGCAAATAGAATATTTTTGCGATGTTGCATGTTTCCGGACTCACCAAACCGAAATTCTATTTTCATCCCTATTTTGCTCATTAAATTCTTACTTGTATTTGGTCAATTGCGATAAAAGCTTGATATAATGGCAATTTTGGCCCATGCCGGGTCTACCCGTAGGGTATAGAAGTCAATGGGTGCTACTATGCAATAAAGAGATGTAATAAAGAGAAGTAGCAATAAGTGTTCTCTCTACGGAAACATAAAAGTGTCACATTAATGCTATTTAAGTAAATTTATTATATTTTTCTATCATTTATCATATACTTTTTCTGTTAGTATTATTCACTGTTGCTAAAACTAATGTGGCACTAATGACCCTTAAACAAATAATAATAAAATAATAGTAGTAAATTATTATGAACCTATGAACTAAAGTGGCACTTTTTATCTCGAGACGAAAAGTTTGTTGTGATGCGTGGCTCACAATTTGTCAAGAGATAAAGTGATAGTACTTTCGTCACCTGGTTTATACCCTAAACTATTTGATACACTTTTGACATGGAAAAAACTAAGTAATAGAAAAAAATCACAAAAAAGTTATCATATCATATTTTCCACATATTTCATAAAAAAACACAAAAAATAGCTAAAAATTCGACATTATGAGGCTGCATGTCGCCCCCCCACCAAGAGGCTTCGGGCCCCCCAAGACAGATTCCTGGGTGCGCCACTGCAAAAACGTCCAAAACGACGCGCCGACGCGGATGAAGAACAGACAGGATAATTTAAAAACTATTTGACATTTTAATAAATTTTCTGTTAATTCCGTAAGGATTTAAGGTCATGTTAAATCTCTAATGATTTAAAGGGCTATTTGGCCCCCAAGCAGAGGCATTTACAGCAACATAAAGCAGGGCCGTACCCAGGAAAAAATTCGTTTGTTGTGTTTAAAATAAAATTTTGGAAAATCTGCATATTGTGTTGGGAATTTTGGTAATTTTCTGCTTTGTCCCTTTATTAATATTAATGTTTTTCTTGGATGAAAATACATTAACGGAATATAATGCATCTAATAATTTCCGAACTAAAAGATATTGAAATTGAATAAATTGCCCATGTTGGGTGAAAAATATTGCATTAAAATTGAATTTCGCGTTTCTTTTTAAAATCTCGAAAATCAATGTTCTGACAGTATGTTTACTAATAACAAAAATGTTTGCAAGAAATTTTATCCAACGCCGAATTTCTATATATTTTGTGGTTTAAAAGTTATATAATTTTTTAAACATGGTACTCGGATGGAGTCACATTTGTGTTTCTAATCTGCCCTAAAAAGGTTATATATTTTAATGATCTGTATTTTGCGAAATAAAAAAAATGGCACCAACAGGCGCGTAAAGCCATTCATAACACCTAGTTGTTCTGAGTGTCAGGGAAGTGTTATTTTTGTTGAACATGAAGTTTACTATAATTAATTAGAAAAATACATTTTGCCACATACCAAATTAAAGATGGTTTTCTCAAAAGTTCAGAATAAATTCAAGTGCAAAACTATTTACAAGATAGGTTTATAAAGTACCGCCCTATTTTGAAAAACTAGAATACTTAACCAAACTTTAGTTTTCAGCTGTTATAAGCAAAAATCTAAAAAATTAGGATCAATTCTGCCACAAAAAATACGAATTGCCCATATCTCTACTACTTATAACTAATAAATATTTTATTATTTCTTTAAATATTTAAAGTGCACGTACTTACCAAATTAAGACCTAAAATAAATAAACCAAAAATACACAAAATCATAATAGATATTTGGTTTTCAAAAAATTACTTTCTGGATTACTAAAAAATAGTGTTTTCACATATACGTTGTTAGTATTACCACAAGAAGGTTTCAGACCCAACTAAATAAATTCTGAGTTAAAGAAACATCCTAAACAAATTATTGAATTTCTCCAATTATTAGCTATAATTATTACAAATTAATAGGTAGGTACTTAACTAATCATAATTTTTCAAAGTTCATGAACTTAAATCATGAACTTGATTCATTAGTAAATCCGGCGTAAAAAATATAAATAACTAATTCGATTAGATTTGCCGGATGTTTCCGTAGGGTTCAGCCGCTTTTTACCCAACAGCAGCACGGCGACAGGAAGGGTAATGTTTTTCGATTGTTGTAGGTAGTAAGTAAATATGTTTATGGCACGCTAGATGCTAAAAGGCTGAACCGATTTTGACAAACATGTATAATCAGACAACAGGGTACAGATCCCGAAAGTGCTATAGGCTATATTTTTTAAACAGGAAGTAACATGGCGGTCTTGAGACCCCATTTTGTCACATGATGTGGGCTTTAAGGCATACAAATTATCTAAATTTCAGGCGATTTTATTGAAATTCCTTTGATTACCCACTGCAAATGTCCTTTAATTTGCTGTAGTTCCTTTGTGGTCCTGCTTGCTCCACCCATCTCCCCTCCTGTTATTCCCCCCACCCTATTCAAAAACCATATTCGCATAATTTTTTCAAATATAGAGCGATTTCAAAAATTATTTCTGCATACGCTTTCAGATTTTTTTCCAACACGATTTTACTAGCCCCCCCCCCCGGCCTCTCTCTCCGCCCTCCCCGTCATCCTTATTAGTAATAGTTATAGCTACACCTTTCACAAATATAAAGCGATTTCAAAAGTTCTTTCTGCACATGCTTAAAGACTTTTTTCCAACTTTTAGTTCCCCCTCCCTCTCTTCTCCCCTCCCTTCTTATTATTAATAGTTGTAGCTATACCTTTCACAAATATAGAGCGATTTGAAAAATTCTTTCTGCACATGCTTTAAGACTTTTTTTCCAACATCATTTTACTAGTTTCCCCCTTCCTCTCCCTCTCTTCTCCTCATCCTCCTTATTAGTAATAGTTGTAGCTATACCTTTCACAAATTTAGAGCGATTTCAAAAATTCTTTCGGCACACGCTTTAAGATTTTTTCGACACCATTTTACTAGTTCCCTCCTCCCTCTCTCCTCCCCCACCAACACTTAATGGAAGGTAACAATGTTCGCGTCCGTGGAAAATCTACACGTACTTTTTGGGCAAAGCTAAATGAATTGTAAATACATAGTGCTTTTGATAAGGCTGAATAAGAATTACCGTTTGGAGAATAGGTTCATTACCGTTTGAAGAATAGGTTGACGATGGACCAAAAATTAATATTTTAATCTCAACAATGTTTTAAAAATATTCACAGTTTTCTAGATACATGTTCAATTTTATCACGACCGAAGAAGCCGAAATTGATAATACTCGTTTTCTAAAATAAGTTAATATGAATACCAATAAGAATGCGTAGTTTATAAGGTATAATAATCACATTAAAAAATATATTTAAAATTCAGTTTGAACAAAATTATTAGGTTTTTTACATTTTTAATTTTGGCTAACAGCAAGTGTCGGCTTGTAAAATTTGCGAAGGTGATAGTGTAACCTGTAAAAACTCGTGGTAAAACGTTATACAGACAGGCTTATTCTACTAGGTACATATAAAATGAATCTTCAAATTTTCTTCCGCCCGACCCGCACCTTGTCACGTATAAGCCGCGTGGTCGTGCGGCTCGCGGCGCCGCCATCTTAGATGCATTCATTGTTGGTTGGTGCCTTGTCCGAGAAGCAAATAGGTGAGCTTGGGGCGGAAGAAAATTGGGAGATTTACTTTCTATATACCTAGTAGAATGATCCGGTCTGTATAGAGCCACGAATCTCAATCAAAGATATTTGACAGAGCGTCACTATTTAATTTCTACGGCGACCTCTAGGGGTGGTGGCTTATACCACTCTTGTAAGGTCACTGCGTTCTGAAGCCTGGCGACGCAGTTTCGGTGATCTCTCTATGCTTGTTCACCATAACGACCCCTAGGGGTACCGCTGGTGTCTAAAACCTGTGAAAAAATACTGATGATATTGTAACAGGGGCCTAGTATGTGACAGTGGTACTGTCACCTCATGTGGCCAAGGCTTAAATGTTGTAAGCTACCAACTTAGGCTACAACTTATATAAATTATAAAAAGATTAAATGTTACTATATGTTATTAAATTTACACGATCTCGAAAGGGAACTTGACGGTTCTTGGAGGAAAAGTATGCCATAAACGTTTTTCTCAAATGTATAACTAATGTAGGATAATCATACATACCTTTTCAATTTTCTTCTTGCAGCTTCAAACTTTCACTTCTAATATTTATTATTTGAATATCGAATTTTTACTACTATTGAACTTTTATATTCAAATATTTACACTTCTTAAACTTTTAGGCTTTATAAACCTTTTATATATTTGTTGTAAATATATATATTTATCAACATTTTAAACGTTGATTGAATGAGTGAAACTATTCGATCAACTGTTTAATTTTACTTAATATTACTGTTTAGGTTTGGGATATGTTATTAATTAAAAATGCCGATTTTAGGGCAACGAATGGTTTGTATTTTGTTGTTAAAAAACCATAAAACAGTTAATCACATTATTTCAAAACACTGGAAACAGTAATAATTAATGACTTTAAAATCAATAAACTCCAAAAAAAAGACTAAAATAATTATGAATAATAAAGATAATAGCTTATACAAAGTTAAAATAATTGATAAATTTCCCCAGTTGAAATAAAACTCCCCTTAAGAAGTGTGAACAGAAGCGTAACGAAACAAGCAAAGGCGAATTAAAGAGTGAACTCCCTGACGACTTTCGAAAGTTTCCCGTCTCAGTTAAAGCGACCCTGCGCTTGAAGGGACAAATATCTTGGCGTTGATTGGCTAGAATTCTACTCCCTTTCGCCTTGGCGAGAAAGAGATAGACTGCGCTTTAAGCGCTCCACTAAGAGACAAAATAGAAATGCAAGCCAGACTTAAAAACCCGTTAGAAAGTAAAATTACACAGTGTGTTTTTTTTTAAATTGAAAATAGTTTAAAATTTGTTTCCAGTTACAAAATAAGAATTATTTTGATGTTAGTGGCTCAAAGGACATATTAGCCGAATACAACTTTTATTAAAATACAGCGAACCTGAAAATATGACCAAAAACAAGTCGCCGAGTTGCCATAAATTTTACTTAATCTTAACCTAGTCTTGCATATAATTAATGCTTGTTGATGTCAAAACAATATTTAATTAAAAATCTTTAAAAACTTATAAATGGCAAAAATACCATTTATATTCAAATCCCGTTTTGTTACAATATCTTACCTGGTGAATATGTGAAATCAAGTGCTTATGATGATGGTACTTCGCTTGTATGGGGTAGTAAGCACAAAATTTGAACAAGTGATGTAATGCTGGAAAAACAAACAGCAATATTTTTAGAAGAAGCTTCTTGGCAGTAGCTGCACCGACGATCAGTGGCAGAACAAACAGGAATTTTACCGCTAACAGTTTGATGACTAGAAGTATAGCTAAGAGCGCGTAGATCAGTCTTTCATCGATGAACTTTTCTAAAATAAAAAATTATAAATTAATTTTTGTGTCGCAGCTACACATATCCACATTATGTAATTAATATCTGTTTATATATTATGTTGACCTTAGTGGCGGATCTAGGCCCTAGAAATAGGGGCAGCACAAAAATAAAACTAAATTGTGAGTTTTTTGAAAATGTATTATAGTTAAGAGGCCCATGGTATCCCGAGGGATAATTGTGGAAATTTTTTTTAAACTACGATGAATTGGTTGGGAATTGTTCAAACCGTTCACCGGGTGTAGTAGAATATTACGCTAGAATCGCCTGTTTTATATTTTATTACCCATGTGACACAACACATAGACAATATCGCGCGACGCAAAACACATACACCACATCACGCAACGCACGGCACACACACACCATATTACGACACCAATTATTGCTAACGCTGCAATATCGCAGTTTACAGTTTTCTTAGCGAGGTCTAGAAACACTTTTAAATAAAAAAGGCAAACCTTAGCGTTAGCAGTAGGATTCACCTTTTATATATTTTTATTAAAACCACGCATACACTACATTACACATACACCATATCATGCGGTCCACAACACATGCACCACATCACGACACTTTTTACTGCTAACGCTGCAATATCGCATCTTCATCGACTAAGTATAAAGTATACAGTTTTCCATAAAAAAAGCAGTGATATTTAAACACACGTAGTAGGAGACTACCTCTAGTTTCGCTTTTTATAAATTTTTATGAACCATGTAACACATATACCACATCACGACACTTAATGCTGCTAACGCTGCAATCTCACGTCTGTGTCAACTTAGTGCGTCGTCGTAAAATGGTATACATGTGGTATACAGGCAGTTATAGAGAAGCACAAAAATACAAGCCTAACCCTAAAATTTTGAAACTTTTGTTTTTACCCTTTATTTATATATTTAATAATAACTCTCAGGTGTGTCATACCACCCGTTCACCCGTTTTAAAACATGGAATGGATTTTTCAATGATCACAAAATTACATTGTACCCATATCGAGTACGCTCTTTCAATTGGTGGTATTTTGAAATTCCGGCGCCGACCGAAAGTGGCCTTTTTAGGCTAAAGTCTGTTTTTTGGATGGGGAGGGGCGTAATTCTGTGACAGATTCGAATTCTACGCACGAAAATACGTACCTTTTAATTCAAAGATTTTTTTCTTAAACGTCATTATTTTTTTTATATATGCCAATGCCTATTTGAGAAACGGACTCCAGATCTAAAAAGGTCGACTCCGAAAGTTGAAAACATCCACCACCAATCGAACGAGCGTAATCGAGTAATTATTTGAATCATTAAAAAAACTTTTTCCCTATGTTTTAAAACCATTAGGGTGGTCTGAGACACCCTGTATATATCTTTAGATACTTTGAAAGGATAGGGAAAACTAAGCAACTAGTATCAATTTCAATGAAGGTGGTTGATTGATAGTGATTAAAAATAAATTCAATGCATGTTCATTGCTCGACCTTCCGAGTGATGCCGAAGATGTTTGGTTGCCGATTAAATTAAGGGAAAATAATACGTTGTTAGTTTGTTCTGTTTACTTGCTTTGGTGATAAAGAGGCATCTACCGTGCTTGCATTAAAAATTTCCGATTTATACAAAGAGAATATAAAAAAGTGAACTCAGACATTGTCCACTTAAGAATCTACACAAACTCTAGCAATAATCTAAAATAAAAATGCAAAACTTTGCATTGGCAAGCGCCAGGTTCTCGTATCATATAAAATTCTTCGCTACGATAGCATTGGATCAGTGTCATCTAGTAATGGTAGTTCTGTAAGCCAGGCCAATAAACACGTTGAAATAATAAAGACGAACCTTAGCCTTAACAGTAGGAGGTTACCGTTAAATTCGTGTTTTATTTATTTTTATCAACTAACCAGAGATAAATACTATATTACCCGATACAACACATACACCAAATCACGCGACACACAAAGCAAACACCACGTCATCCCGACACTTTCTATTGCTGATTCTGCGTTTGCATCAAAGTGCATTGTCGCATGAGTGATGCGGTTTGGTTATAGTATAATACACCGAGTGCCAGAAAAAAACCGAACCGTGCGGTTCGAAAATGCTAATCTTAGCAGTAGGAGAGTAGCGCTAGATTCGCCTTTTATACATTTTTACAGCACATACACCACACCACGATACTTATTGCTGATAACGCTACAATATCGTATCTGTATCGACTTAGTGCGTCGTCGCATATTATGGTTAATGTTGTTTGATATATAAGGAATGATATGAAACTACTGAGAACTTCGCCTTTCTAAGCGACTTATAGAAAATTATTGCCATAAAAAAGCGAACCGTGCGGTTCGCAAGCAATTATTAGATACACTTACAAAGCGATCCCAACAGTAGAACACTACCGCTAGACTCGCTGGTTATATATTATTTTTTTAAATTATGTGACACAACACACACCACCACACATCATGCGACGTAAAACATAACTAACGATGCAATATGGCGTCAGTGTCGCGTCCAATTCTCTAAAAACACAAAAATAAAACCCTGGTAAAATTTATGAAACTTCTGTTTTTACACTTTATTTATATATTTAGTAATAGCAGATGTATTAACATGCTTCAAAAGGGTAGGAAAAACACAGTATTAAATTCGATAGGGATGGTCTTTTGGTAGTGATTAAAAACAAATTTAATGCATGTTCAAAGCCTGAGCTTCAGAGTGAATATATTTGGTTGTCAATTAAATTAAGTGAAAATAATAGATTGATGTATTGGCCCTATACCATGCTATACAGTATGGTGTAGTATAGGGGCAGTTCTCTAGGCGAGGTCTAGAGATATTTTGAAATAGTAGTAGTAGACCACCGTTAAATTCACTTTTTATGTATTTTTATTAGCTAACGACATATAGGTGCACTACAGCACACAGCACGTGACGCAACACATACACCACATCACGACACTTTTACTGCTAGCACCGGCATTTGGCGTCGGCATTGATTAAGTGCGTCATCGCACGTAGATGGTGCGATTTAGTAACTGTATAGTATACATAGTACAGACTGCCATAAAAAACGAACCCTGCGGTTCGTAAGCAAGTCATATCTAGAAACACTTTGAAATGTAAAAGGCGGATCTTAGCAGTAGGAGACTATTGCTTGATTCACTTTTGATTACGCGACGTACAACACATACACCACATCACTACCCTTATTGCTGCTAACGCTGCAATGTCGCATCAGTAATGCGGTTTGGTATAGTATACAGATAGTATGGCCAGTTTTTTAACCGAGGTCTAGAAACATTTTAAACTGAAAAGTTCAAGCTAGTCGCAGTCAGAGACAGTTTCGCCTTTCTAAGCGAGGTATTGAAAATTATTGACATAAAACCTTGCGGTTCGTATGCAAGTGATGTCCAGATACACTTTCAAATCAAAAATATGAATCTTAGCGGTAAAAAACTGCTGCTCTGGATTCACATTTTATATTTTTATTAATCATTTGACACAACACATACACCACAACACGCAACGCAGGACACACACACCACATTAATACACATACTGCTGCAAAGGATGCAATACCGCGTCAGTGTCGGCTTAGTGCGTCGTCGAAAACTAGTAGTATATGAATAGTTCTCTAGAAGCACAAAAATAAAACCAGGCACAGATCTACAAGAGGAGAAAAAGGGAACATTTGTCCCCCATACTTCAAACTATACTTAGTTTTTACACACAGAATACACCTCCTGGTGCAAAATGGTTTTATGCAATATTTATTATTATATTCCCCCCCCCCAAATAAAGTTTCTAGATCCGCCCTCGATAAAACACTTATAAAACTTTTGTTTTTACACGTTCATTATATATTTAATATTAGCAGATATATTTACATACTTCGAGAGGATAAGGAAAACAAAAGAAGTATCAAATTCGATGGGGCCGGTCACTTAGTAGTAAAGATGTTTGGATGTCGATTAAATTAAGTGGAAATAATACATTGTTAGTTTGTTGTGTTGACTTGCTTTGGTGACACAGCGGCATATTGCTGACTTAATTAAAGAAAATATAAAAAAGTGAACCCCAGACAGTGTGCACTTAAAATCTACCCAACGATATGATGGTGCCTGTGTAGTAGTAGTAGACAGAAATAGAATACTTAGTCAGTTTTCTAAGCGAGCTCTAGCAATAATATGCAATAAAAAAAGGCAAAACTTCGGATTGACAAGCGCCAGGTTCGCCTCTCATATAAAACTATTTGTCACGATAGCATCAGGGCAGTGTGGTTTAGTATAGGGACAGTTCTCTAGGCGAGGTCTAGAAACAATTTAGTGGCAGTTAAATTCGCTTTTTATATATCTTTATTAGCTAACCACACATAGGTGCAC
Organism: Aspidapion aeneum; assembly: GCA_963576565.1. NCBI lineage: Eukaryota > Metazoa > Arthropoda > Insecta > Coleoptera > Brentidae > Aspidapion > Aspidapion aeneum. The sequence goes on from OY755042.1 coordinate 17,395,791, forward strand.
TACAACACGCGACACAACACATACAATATATCATAATACTTTTTACTGCTAGCGCCGGAATATGGCGTTGGCATCGATTAAGTACATCGTCGCATTTAGTTGGTTCGTAATATTTAGAAACACTTTGAAATAAAAAACGCGGATCTTGGCAGTAGGACACAATTGCTAGATTCGCTTTTGATAAATTTTTATTACCCATGTAATACAACACATGCACCACATCATGCGACGCACAACACATACACCACATCTCGACACTTATTGCTGCTAACGCTCCAATATCGCATCAGTATCGATTTAGTGTGTCGTTGCACGTGGTTATTGTGGTTTGGAATAGTGTACAGCTAGCATGGATAGTTGTTTAAGCGAGGTCTAGAAATATTTTAAAGTAAAAAAAAAAGGGCTGAGGCTGTCAGAGACTACTGTCAGTTTCGCGTTTTATAAACGAGGACTAGGAAATTATTGCCATAAAACCGTGTGGTTCGCAAGCAAGTGATATCTAGATACATTTTCAAATCAAAAATATGGATCTAAGTGGTAGAACACTACCGCAAAGTTTATATATTTTTATTAACCATGTGACACAACACATACAGCACATCACGCAAAGCACAACACACACACCACATCACGACACTTATTGCTGCTAAGAATACCATATCGCGTCAGCGTGGACTTGGTGCATCGGCGTAAACTAGAATACAGATAACACGGATAGTTCCTTAGAAGCACAAAATTAACACTTTGTTTATATAATTATCAAATTGACTAAGCTTTTGGAAGTAGTTTGGAAATAGGTCACTGGATATTGTATCAAAACTGAAAAACCACTGGTTAAAAAGGGACTGAGATACATCAAGGTTTTTAGTACATAGTTTTATGCTAAAAATGCTAAATAATTCAAAAACTTAAAACCATTACATGTTGGCATAGTTGGAAAAAAGCTAATAAGCTAGCAAATAATCTTCGAATAATGTATATAGTTCAGGCAAGATTCGGGAAAATCCACTTTCTAGAAGCATTTTATATTACTTTTTGGCAAATGGGCAATTCCCCCTATTTTGGCTAAATCCGAATATCCCTGTTGCCAACTCGAAATATTCACAGGGGCTGAGATATTCAAGATGGCGGCCAAAATGGCGGCGGAATTTTAAATTGCCGCTTGAAAGCCCAATGGTCACGGGTGTACATTCAAAATATATATTTGTATAATTGAAAAATAATAACATATTATTTTTTTTTAATGGCTGCAAAAACCTCCAAAAACTCCCCCAGACCCCCCAAAATCTGAAAGTTTGAGGTTTTTTAAAATTTTCTTAAAAACTAAGCTTCTAGTTAAAAATATATAATATACTTTATTGTAGACAATAAAATTTCCTTTTTAACGTGGTATAACTTAATAAAGTTAGACTAATAACAAGCTCTCCAGCGGCGTCCGTTAATTGAAGTAAATAAAAAAAATTTAAAAAATACCTATGTTTTTTCCAAGATTTATTTTATTTTTAAAAAAACTAATATCTACAGAAAACCATGTAATACATTTTGGTATACTCAATAAAATATACTTCCAAATGATGTACAAGCTGATTAAATCGGTTTTATAAATAAAACTTCAGGGGCATAAATTAAATTAATTTTGAAAAAACAGAAAATAAACCATTTTTGTTACAGGTTTTATCTAATTTTCTCAAAAACTAAGCTTAACATGAAAAAATTTGTTCTACACTTTGTGTAGACAGGGAAATTCCCTTTTTAAAAATGTGAAACGCGGTGGGGTTTGATAAACTCTCCAGCGACGTCCGCCAAGGGGGTGATTTCAACAAATCATTAAAAAAAAACATGTTTTTCATAAGTATTATTCAATTTTCTTAAAAACCAAGCTCTTTATCAAAAAATGTATGCTATACTTCATCATAGCCAATAAAATTTCCTTTTAAATGATGTATAACAAAGTGGAAGTTATTTTATATTTACCGCTCCAGTGGGGTTCTTAATTTAAAGAAATTATTTAAGATCAATCCAAACTAATCAATTTTGTGTCTTATTAGTTTTTCGGTGGATAATAAAGAGCGGCGGATAAAAGGTCGAAAGTACAAAAGGTCGAAAAAATAAGGTCGGTTCGGTTGTACGTCATAGCCAATAAAATTTCCTTTTAAAAAATGTATAACAAAGTGGAAGTTATTTCATATTTACCGCTCCAGTGGTGTTCTTAATTTTAAAAAAATATTTAAGATCAATCCAAACTAATCAATTTTGTGTCTTATTAGCTTTTCGGTGGATAATAAAGAGCGGCGTATAAAAGGTCGAAAGTACAAAAGGTCGAAAGTATAAAAGGTCGAAAATAGAAAAGGTCGAAAGTACAAAAGGTCGAAAGTACAAAAGATCAAAAAACAAAAGGTCGAAAGTTCAAAAGTTCAAAAGGTCGAAAGTATGAGTACCTAATTATGATTATGCCCCCCCCAAACCGTTGCATAAGATTCACCACTTTATTTTTAGTTCCATATGCTTAAAAAAATAACCAAAAACACCTGTGTCAAAGTTACTATTGTTACTTTCTGCACAAAAATATTGCTTAGGGGGGGCCATGGCCCCTATGCCCCCTCCCCTTATAACCACCGGTGTTTTTTTGCATTAAAGAACTTATTTAGATAAATCAAAATATTTCATCTAATCAAAAAACAGTTTATTTTAATTTGGAAACATTTTATTTTAGTAGGTATAAATTACGAAACTTTTTGAAGTATTTATCATAACATTAACCTCACTTTGTAATATATCATTTAAAAAGAAATGGCGAGGTGTGCGATTGCCAATCAGAGGGTGTGTGGTTCAAATCCCATGCCTGCCACTACAAACTTGAACCTACTCTCCGTTTGTGAATACAGATTTACCAGAAGTAGGGGTAAAGCCTGTCTTGGGCGAAGTTTGGGCATCAACGAAGTAGGCAAAGTTGATGATGAATTCAAGACCGTGGTTCGGAAGTCACGTTAAGCCGGTGGTCCCGTGTTAAGAGCGTAGATGGCGCTAGCACGATAAAGACCCCTGTGTTCGACAAAGAGCATCAGGCAAAATTAAATCCTCCATGAGAAAAGAAAATTGCCTACCATGGGGGTCTATATCTGTATGAATGTGAGTGTGTTGTGATTGTCCAAATCAGAAATCGGAGCATTAAGTTGCAGACTGTGGCTAGATGGCCTTTGATGCACAGGCCAACCAAACCGAAATATGAATGAATGAATGAAATTGTCTTATCCTACCTCAATAAAGAATAAAGGCACATTTTTTTCTGAAAATCTTAGTTAGAAAAGATATTTAAATATGTAAGAGAAACTGATTATTTCAGTGATTTTTGAAAATAAGTTTATATTAGTACGCCCCTGAAGCCTTAAATATGGCAACACCTGACTTTTAATAAAGTTTTTAAAAGAAAATGTTATCATAACAAAAACATTTCATGTAAAAAAAAGCCAAGTACGCGAAATTGGCATTCCGGAAAAAGAATTGAGATAAAAGTTAAGCCAAGTTCCAATACAAATTTCAAAATGAAAGGTTCTTACTAGTTTGGAAATGTTTTTTTAAACTTTGCTATTACAGCCAAACTTGATTATGTTCAATTTAGCACTGTGCCTAAGAGTCATTTACAGCCGGTTCGTAAAAAAATATTTCTAAACTAGTAAGAACCTTTCATTTTAAAATTTGTATTGGAGAACTTGGCTTAACTTTTTTCTCAATTCTTTTTACGGAATGCCAATTTCGCGTACTTGGCTTTTTTTTACATGAAATGTTTTTGATATGATTTCACTTCTTTTTTAAAGGAATTGGATAACACTTAATTTTTTAAGTAGTAAAATATGCGGAATATTGTTCAAGACTTTTGCAATGCCTGACTTAAATTTTTGAGGTTTTTAAATTTTTTTCCATGGTTTTATCGTAGTTTCTATCAGCCTTCCAAAGCTCAGCTCTCTAGCGTTTCTGAAAGTGCACAATGTTACTTTTACATAACTTTACATGTATAGGGGAGGGAAATAAATTAAAATTGTCGTGTTTTTAAATTTTCTCCTATAGTTTTATCATAGTTCCTATCAGTCTTCCAATGCTCAGCTCTCTAGCGTTTCTGAAAGTGGGTAATGTTATTTTACATTTATAGGGGAGGAGAGTAAATGAAAATATTGGACTTTTTAAATTTTTTCCCATGGTTTTATCATAAATTCTATCAGCATTCCAATGCTCAGCTCTCTAGAGTTTCTGGAAGTGGGCAATGTTAGTTTTATATAAATTTACATTTATAGGAGAGGGAAGTAAATTAAAATGTTGGTGTTTTTAAATTTTTTCATATAGTTTTATCATATTGTCTTTCAGTTAAAAAGTTGAGCTCTCTAACGTTTCTGGAAGTGGGCAGTGTTACTTTTACATAACTTTACATTTATAGAAGAAGGAAGTAAATTAGAATTTTGAGGTGTTTTAATTTTTTTCTATAACTTTATTATAGTTACTCTCGGTCTTCCAAAGCTCAGCTCTCTAGCATGTCTGGAAGTAGGCAATGTTACTTTTACTTAACTTTACATTTATACGGGAGGGAAGTAAATTAGAATTTTGGGGTGTTTTAATTTTTTCCTATAGTTTTATCATAGTTCCTATCAGTGTGCCAAAGCTCAACTATCTAGCATTTCTGAAAGTGGGCGATGCTACTTTTACATAACTTTAAATGTATAGGGGAGGGGAGTAAATTAAAATTTTGGGGTTTTTTAATTTTTTCCAGGGGTTTGGTCATAATTTCTATCAGTCTGCCAAATTTCAGTTTTGTAGCATGTCTGGAAGTACAGTAGAATATTGATGATCTATACATGAGTGAGTGAGTGAGTGAGTGAGTGGCAATTTCGACGTTTTTTGAAATTTCTTAACTACTTTACTACTTTATGGAATTCCATGAAACTTAGAGGGGTTGTTAACTCCATGGAGATCTACGACTGTGCAAAGTTTGAGATTCGTAGCTCATTCCGAAGTAGAGTTTTAGGTAGGTCAAATATCGGCTGAAATGTTTCAAGAAAAGATGGTTACGGCGCGCGAACTTGGCAAGGCACTGCCGTGCCCTCAGATGTTCTACAATAAAGTATACTACATATTTTTTCCTAAAAAATGTAGTTTTTGAGAAAATTTTGAATAACCTATAATAAACATGTTTTTTCTAAATAATCCCAATTTACGTACGCCACTGAAGAGCTACTTGCTGTTCCTAACTTTATTGACCAATACATCGTTGGAAAGGAAATTTTATTCTCCACAAAAAACTGTTCTTTGCAATTTTTGATAAAAATGTTAGTTTTCGAGAAAATTGCATAGAACTGAGAAAAAAAACAGGTTTTTGGGGGTTTTGGGGGGGGGGGATTTTCTCCGTCCCTGACGATTTATTGACTTGGCAACAGAGATATTCGGATTCAGCGGGGTCAAATTAGGGGGAAATGGTCTGTTCCCAAAAAGTAATATCATTTGCTTCTAGACCGAAAACGGAAAGCCTTTTAAAATAATATGCTGTGACTAATATGTTACCGGACAAACCCGATTTTAGGAAAAACTAGTTTTTCCTATGCCAAACCAGTTTATCCGAAGAGCGATAGGATGAACCAGTTTATCCTAGGTTAAACTGGTTTTTCCTGAAATAAATTAATTATGATTAGGAATAACTGATTTGTTCTTGTCTAAACTATTGCGGACCGATTTTAAAAGTAACGTTTTTACTACTAATTAAAGAAAATACTATTATTACAAACATGTTTACTAATTTTTATTATTTACTTGTTATTACATGTCAAACTATTATGGCATTTCGAGTTGCAGAGAACGTTATTTTTCTTGCAAAGGCATCGGTTCGGTTCGGTTCCGTTCGGTACGGTTCGGTTTGGTTTGGTTTGGTTCGGTTCGGTTCGGTTCTTACAAAGGCGGAAATTCTGCCCAACCATATGGATATAATTTTTTTCAAAAAATAAACTTTCCTGACTTCCTACCCGGAATCCTAGAGGATGTGAATCCGAACCGAACCGAACCAAACTGAACCGAACCGAACCGAACCGATGACTTTTCACGAAAAATAACGTTCTCTGCAACTCGAAATGCCATAACAGTTTGACATGTAATAACAAGTAAATAATAAAAATTAGCAAAAATATTTGTATTAATAGTATTTTCTTTAATTAGTAGTAAAAACGTTACTTTTGTAATCGGTCCGCAATAGTTTCGACAAGGACAAATCAGTTATTCCTAATCATAATTAATTTATTTCAGGAAAAACCAGTTTAGCCTAGGATAAACTAGTTCATCCTATCGCTCTTCGGATAAACTGGTTTGGCCTAGGAAAAACTAGTTTATCCTAGAATCGGGTTTGTCCGGTAACATATACAATGAAAAAGTCAAGTGTCCAGTATCCTAATTAAACAACCCATCTCTTTGTCGAAGAAAACTATTAAATTTTTTAATCAATTGTTAGTGCCCGTAGAGTACATATATTATTACAATAATATAACTACAATAACTTTATTTTGATCCATTTTTGCTAGTTTATTAGATTTTTTTCACCTTTAGATTTAAGGATTTATATATAAATAAGAAACGGCCCTTAAAAATTCAGGAAATTGCTGATAAATGTCACAATATACGGTCAAAACCGTCCTAAAGATTTTAAGTGGGAATTATTACTAGGTAAATTTATGAGCGAGAAAAGGATATGACAATAATAAAGAAATAGTACGCAGGTAAGTTACTTCTAGTTATGAAGAATTTTAAAATTATATTAATATTATACTAATTTTTTGTGTTTTTTGTTTAACATTTTGTTGAAATTTTTCAACCTTTGATTTTATTTAATGAATGAGAGCCAAAAAAGCTATTGGTCAGCATATCATAATTTTACCTGTTTTAAACATATTTTAGATAAAATAAAAAGTCATGGACAGAAGGAAACTAACATCATTTTTTGATAAAACTCAATGTCTGTTATTGTTATCGGAGGCTATTTTCAAATTCCTTCAAAATTCCCAGTGGGAGTCTCAAAAATATATTTTTTGTCTTAAATTTCAATCAGTAAACATTTTTTACGGGATCTCGAGTTTTGATATGTAGGTGCATTTTATAACAGTTAATAAGAATAAAGCCAAGGAGTCAAGTATATAGTCTAGTATACAGTTTTTAAAGACAAATTTTCTTTTGTCTGCACTTAATTAATAACTAAGCGAAAGTAAGCACCCACACTCCAGTTAAGTTTATTTTGCTTTCAGCGTAGCAATTAGGTTTTTCTGAGAATCTTTAAGCAGTTATTTACTGTATTTTATTCTCAATTTTATTTTAGTTAATTCTTATTTTAATAATTCTATACCAAGTGGGCACTGTAATATCTATTTACTAAATGATGTGTTAACGGTAAAAAAATATCTTTTTTTAAATTTAAATCCACCGTGCCCAATAAGTAATAATTGTAGATTCCTTGGGACAAAATGTTGAGGTTTGATTAACCTTACCAAGTACCGCAGAACGTTATTGGTAAATGATAGGTTAGGTATATTCTACATGTAGTATACTTCTATGTTTTGAGTATGTACAATTTACGCGTAAAGTGTTCCAGAAAATTATGAACGACGCCTATAGCAATAGCAAATTTAATCTAATGTGAGTGATGATGAGTGATTGTTTAAGGCGGAGAAACCTTTGGGGAGAGCTAAAGAAGCAAGGCTGGTAGATGTACTGCCATGAATGATCGAAGACGAATACGTAAATTTTACGTACGATACCGGTCTAGGGTTAAAAATTTGATAATAATCGAGATCCAACCAACTAAGAGATTTAATCGGTAATTTTCTTATTTAACTGATTTTTCAACCATAATTCTAATTCTTCACTGGATCAAGTGGTATAACTATCCGATTACAGATAGCGCCACAGTTTAAAAATTATCTACTTCACGTCAAGAAAATACAATGGAATATTTTCTAGGCAATAAACTGATATACCAGATATTTCTTGAAACTATATTTTTGGGCATACCCCCTCTTAGAAAAAATTATTTGATTCATTACTAGAAGCAAGCAATTTAGAAAACAGAAAGATTTGAGACTTAAGGAGTAAGAAAATTACCAAAACCACACGATAATTTTTTTTAAATAAAAATAAAAATAGTAATTCACTTGATGTTGTTTGCCCAACGTATTTTTCAATCATTTACCCAACTTTCTTTTTTTTTATCGAAGACACCGTTCTTTTAGTAAATTCGTGGAAATGATCCAAAAATAAGGTGTGTCGTTAAAAGTATACCTATAGCTTCACACATAAAAACAAATAAATTTCATTAAAATTCATTTTGCTTCATTTTAAACTTTTTTTGTAAACACATATATGACCTGGTATCATATTACTAGTTGATCCTATATCAGTTACAAATTTTACTTAGTATCATTTGCAACGACTGCTATGTATCCTTTACTAGTGAAGTAATAAAGAAAAGGATGACAACATCATGTGCTCCTTCAGGCGATGAATATGTTAACAACAAATAAGAAGCACATGGCTCGAGACCGGTAATTGGAACTAAATAGATTCAACTTTCATTCAGCCCGGATTGTTTAATCTGCAATGCTTCAGTGGATATCATCTCTGCAGTGTAACGATTCTTTTTGGTTCAATTATTAATATAAACTTGCTAAAAATTGCTTCAAAAATTTGTTCGTACTTTATATCAAATGGAAAGTTTTTTTGTATTTTTTTGGGGCTGGCTTAAGACCATAAGACCCACTATTAACTATTTCCTTTAAGAAGAAATACCAGAATACTGCATGGCAAGCAAAATCTGGGGACACGGTAGTGCCCCGCCAAGTCTGGTCACACTGCTGTCCCACCTTTTTCTTAAAACTTGTCAGCCCAAATTTCACCTAACTATAACTATACTTTGGAATGAGCTACAAAACTCAAACTTTGCACAGTCGTAGTCCTCGATATAAAATTTCCTCCACAGTATTTTGATCTGAAATCTTCTTCCAGAATGAAGACTTTTAATTCACCAACACATATTATATTATCTACATAGACCTCAGAGTAATAACATATAAAGAGAAGTAGTAGCCCCGGTTTCGGCGGTCATTCAATCAATTGTTGGTAAACAATGTAGCTTTTCCGCTGTTGCCGCCTCCTCTGCCTCTGTAAAATTTTATAAATAATAAGTAAGGTTCAACTTCTTACCTTACCAAAATATATAGTGCTTTGAGTTGGTTAGGCTATTCAAACCAATTTGTCATGCGCTTATTAGCCCGCGTCGCGTCGTTTTATGCTGTGTATTTCTTATTACAATCTGCGATAAAAACTCATTTAGACAACATAATTTATGAACGGCCCCTTTTCCCACAATTTTTTCAGGACGTGGCAACAGGTGTATGACATCATATTACGGATTTCGTGTTAGCAGGGCCGGGTTTCGTTTTGAGCTACTTGGACTATATCGGCAGGTAAAAAGGGAATCCTTTTTCCTATAGTAGAGGACGATTAACTATTAGTCATTGTTCCAACAGTTTTAACCGGTATTAAGGATTGTATTTTATTATTTTAAAATGCGGCTTTTCTGTTTGGAGAGCTGAAGCACTATTAACCATTCAAACGAAAATTTCATAGGATTGTTTTAATTTTCTGTAAGTATTTAGTAGTTTTGTAGTTTTTCTGTGTGAAACCACACCTTAAGGAAAACAAGCGCCTTGGAATTAAATAAATGGATCCATGACGGCTCTGATACCTTCCTAGCCCATTAGCACACTCCATGTTATATCAACCTTGAAAACAGTTTTTTGTAAATATCTCCGAAATGAAAGCTCCTACAAACTTTTCGGTTATAACATAATTTTTTTCAAAAAACGCGCGCTACTATATTCTGAAAACCGCATATTGATGCGACGTTCCATTAAAAAGTTAGCATTTTTTAAATTTATTAACTGTCAAAAAACTGTTATTAGCATTCACGAATTTGGACTAAAATGTAATCAGCTCGTTGCAGTATCGAGTACTATTTTACCTAAAAATTTCATGTAAATCGGTGAAAGATTTTTACTTGTTGGAAATGTTTTTCTAAACTTTGCTATTACAGCCAAACTTCTTTATGTTCAATTTAGCACTGTGCCTGAGTCATTTACAGCCGTAATAGCCAAGTTTAGAAAAACATTTCCAAACTAGTTTCTTACTTTCATTTTGAAATTTGTATTGGAGAACTTGACTTTACTTTTATCTCAATTCTTTTTACGGAATGCCGCGTACTTGGTTATTTTTACATAAAATGTTTTTGTTATGATTTCACTTCTTTTTTAAACGAATTGGATAATATTTAATTTTTAAAATAGTAAAATATGCGGAATATTGTTCAAAACTTTTGCAATGCCTTACTTTAAATTTTGAGGTCTTTTAATTTTTTCCCATGGTTTTATCATAGCTGCTATCAGCCTTTCAAAGCTCAGCTCTCTAGCGTTTCTGAAAGTGGACAATGTTACTCTTGCATAACTTTACATATATAGGGGACGGAAGTAAATTAAAATATTGGTGCTTTAAAATTTTTTCCTATAGTTTTATCATAGTTCCTATCAGTCTTCCAATGCTCAGCTCTCTAGCGTTTTTGGAAGTGGGTAATGTTACTTTTACATAACTTGACATTTATAGGGGAGGAGAGTAAATGAAAATTTTTGGGGTTTTTAAATTGTTTTTTCATGGGTTTATCATAGTTTCTGTCAGCCTTCCAAAGCTCAGCTCTCTAGCGTTTCTGGAAGTGGGCAATGTTATTTATTAACTTATATATAAATTTACATTTATAGAAGAGGAAACTAAATTAAAATATTGGTGTTTTAAAATTTTTTCCTATAGTTTTATCATAGTGTCTTTCAGTCTTAAAAGGCTCAGCTCTCTAGCGTTTCTGGAAGTGGGCAGTGTTACTTTTACATAACTTTCCATTTATATGGGAGGGAAGTAAATTAGAATTTTGAGGTGTTTTTTCCTATAGTTTTATCATAGTTCCTATCAGGCTGCCAAAGCTCAGCTCTCTAGCATTTCTAGAAGTGGGTAATGTTACTTTTTAATAATTTTACATGTATAGGGGAGGGGAGTAAATTAGAATTTTGGGGCTTTTTGATTTTTTCAAGAGGTTTGGTCATAATCAGTCCGCCAAATTTCAGCTTTATAGCAGGTCTGGAAGTACAGTAGAATTTTGGTGATCTATACATGAGTGAGTGAGTCAGTGAGTGGCAATTTCGACGTTTTTTGAAATTTTTGAGATTCCTAGCTCTTTCCGAAGTAGAGTTGTAGATAGGTCAAATATGGGCTGAAATGTTTCAAGAAGAGATGGTACGGCAGCGCAAAATTGGCGAGGCACTGCCGTGCCCTCAGATAAAGACGATGGAAGTCCAAAGTTTTATTTTTACTCATTCATTGTCTACGAGTTTCAAACAAAAGATTATTTTTTCAGTTATATAATGGCAACAAGTTTAATTAGGTGGGTCCTCAAGTCGTGAAGGGTTAGCCCAGATATTCCTCTAAGGTCAACACTGAGAGTAACATGTGTTTGTATTAAATGCAGTGTTTTCTTGGCCGTCGGACTCGGTATATTGAATTTTTGGTGTTTTTTTTCTGTGTGCTGAGTTTTATTTTTGTAAAAAAGAACTTAGTTGGACATAAAAATAAACATGAAGTGCTATGTTTCTGAAAATACTGTGAAAATTCATCCCAGTGTGGTTTTTCGAGATGATTCCAGTGACGCAGCTATGTTGCCATCGCCGGGATTCTGCAAATTCTAAGTTTTCAGGAATAACCGCCACGAATAGGGAAAATTTACACGGGGCCGCGGTTGACTTCTTCTCTTTATATTATTATTACTCTAAGACATAGACCGATACGGATTCCAACATGCCCTCAATTTTATTTATTACAATTATTTTTAACAGACAAATCTAATAAAGTTGATATTTAACAAAAATCAAGCTTCTCATCACTTAAGTACATTACAAACAAAGGGTTTAAAACAGCAATTTTATTTCCAAACTGAAAAGTTGGTCCTTAGTTATTAGTCGTTAGGCGTTCGTCGTTGGTCGTTGGTCGTTGGTCGTTGGTCGTTGGTCATTGGTCGTTGGTCGTTGGTCGTTGGTCGTTGGTCGTTGGTCGTTGGTCGTTGGTCGTTGGTCGTTGGTCATTGGTCATTGGTCATTGGTCATTGGTCATTGGTCATTGGTCATTGGTCATTGGTCATTGGTCATTGGTCATTGGTCATTGGTCATTGGTCATTGGTCATTGGTCATTGGTCATTGGTCATTGGTCATTGGTCATTGGTCATTGGTCATTGGTCATTGGTCATTGGTCATTGGTCATTGGTCATTGGTCATTGGTCATTGGTCATTGGTCATTGGTCATTGGTCATTGGTCATTGGTCATTGGTCATTGGTCATTGGTCATTGGTCATTGGTCATTGGTCATTGGTCATTGGTCATTGGTCATTGGTCATTGGTCATTGGTCATTGGTCATTGGTCATTGGTCATTGGTCATTGGTCATTGGTCATTGGTCATTGGTCATTGGTCATTGGTCATTGGTCATTGGTCATAGGTCATTGGTCATTGGTCATTGGTCATTGGTCATTGGTCATTGGTCATTGGTCATTGGTCATTGGTCATTGGTCATTGGTCATTGGTCATTGGTCATTGGTCATTGGTCATTGGTCATTGGTCATTGGTCATTGGTCATTAGTCATTAGTCATTAGTCATTAGTCATTAGTCACTAGTCACTAGTCACTAGTCACTAGTCACTAGTCACTAGTCACTAGTCACTAGTCACTAGTCACTAGTCACTAGTCACTAGTCACTAGTCACTAGTCACTAGTCACTAGTCACTAGTCACTAGTCACTAGTCACTAGTCACTAGTCAGTAGTCAGTAGTCAGTAGTCAGTAGTCAGTAGTCAGTAGTCAGTAGTCAGTAGTCAGTAGTCAGTAGTCAGTAGTCAGTAGTCAGTAGTCAGTAGTCAGTAGTCAGTAGTCAGTAGTCAGTAGTCAGTAGTCAGTAGTCAGTAGTCAGTAGTCAGTAGTCAGTAGTCAGTAGTCAGTAGTCAGTAGTCAGTAGTCAGTAGTCAGTAGCCATTAGCCATTAGCCATTAGCCATTAGCCATTAGCCATTAGTCATTAGTCATTGGTCATTGGTCATTGGTCATTGGTCATTGGTCATTGGTCATTGGTCATTGGTCATTGGTCATTGGTCATTGGTCATTGGTCATTGGTCATTGGTCATTCGTCACTAGTCATTAGTCATTAGTCATTAGTCATTAGTCATTAGTCATTAGTCGTTAGTCATTAGTCATTAGTCATTAGTCATTAGTCATTAGTCATTAGTCATTAGTCATTAGTCATTAGTCATTAGTCATTAGTCATTAGTCATTAGTCATTAGTCATTAGTCATTAGTCATTAGTCATTAGTCATTAGTCATTAGTCATTAGTCATTAGTCATTAGTCATTAGTCATTAGTCATTAGTCATTAGTCATTAGTCATTAGTCATTAGTCATTAGTCATTAGTCATTAGTCATTAGTCATTAGTCATTAGTCATTAGTCATTAGTCATTAGTCATTAGTCATTAGTCATTAGTCATTAGTCATTAGTCATTAGTCATTAGTCATTAGTCATTAGTCATTAGTCATTAGTCATTAGTCATTAGTCATTAGTCATTAGTCATTAGTCATTAGTCATTAGTCATTAGTCATTAGTCATTAGTCATTAGTCATTAGTCATTAGTCATTAGTCATTAGTCATTAGTCATTAGTCATTAGTCATTAGTCATTAGTCATTAGTCATTAGTCATTAGTCATTAGTCATTAGTCAAATTCAAGTGCTAATAAAATAAATAAATAAAATGAGGCAATTACGAATTAGTTAACCAATTTGAAGTTAATTATGTTTTGTTTGCAATACTTACTAATCTTTTTAAAAAATATTCTTCCTTCTCCAACATCGTTTCTGCTGGCTTTCGGCAGAACCTCAAGTTTGACTAAAGTTCCGCCTCCTTCAAAGGATCTGGGTGACACCTTTAAGACACCATCTTCAACGATACCTTCTGGTAACGACACCTCAAGATCATGAGTCATTAAAAATTTTAAGGTGTCGTCATGTAATGATTTGGACATTTCCTGAATGGGAGAATCGTAGTTATCGTCAATTTCATTCTCTTCCTGGGATTTAATAATAGATAAATTTGGTTTCGTTGCTTTGTAATCTAAATTGTTTTTGGTAAATTTAAGAAAGCTCGTAAATTCCACATCGGACGAATTAAAAATTTGTTGTTTAAAATAGTCATATACAGTATCTTTAACACAAGAAAGGGAAGGTTGCTCACAGTTTCGAAGCAAGGACATCCAAAGGTCATTGTTGCCGGTCAGGTTTACCAAGGTCTCAATGGGCACATCTTGCTCCGTAACGTTTAAACTGGCGATCACTAAATTTATCGAAAATAAAAGCGGAACAAGCAAAGAAAAGGTTCGATATTTCATTTTGGGTCACGCCAGAATGCACCGAATTTTTGTAATTGAAAAAAAGGTGGAAAAACACTAAACCGTCACACTTTCATTGACCAATTTACAGACGCGATCACGTGGTCGATTGTCCGATTTGGAACGCATTTAACCAGGGCATACCTGATGAGACACTCTCTACACCGGCTTTTGCGCGAATACCACATCGACCGGACGAACGGTTAAGTTTATCGTCTTTGTGGCACACTTTAGACACAAGAAGAATAATCGAAGAATGATCCCCCCTTGAGTGATCGTCGGTCGGTAGGCAGACATTATATTTGTATTTGCAGGTTATTTGGTTGATATAAATTAGACACTTGTGATGACTTCCGTTGCAGCATACTTTGCATTTTTGACTGATGCATTTATTATACAAGGTGGTGACCTTAAATGGAACGCTAGCAGTTAATTGTTGTTTAAAAAAAAATGATTGCCAGACCTTCGGAAATTGATCTAGGTGCAAACAATATTTTTTTTTTAACTATTAAGAATCTCCCTTGTGGCACCTAGGACCATATTTTTCTTGAAATAATTTTGTCAAACAGTATTTTTAAAACCGTTTTTTAAAGAAGATATGGTAAAATCGAGAAATGTTTTAAAATAAAATATATTTTGTAATGTTTATTTGACAAAAGAAGTTGGTTATAAGTGGATTTAACTTTTATTTTGGTTCATTCATTCCGAATAATTTATCAATATATTTTTTGACAAAAAAATTATAGTTTTACTCAAAATATGAAGACAATTTTAAATTAATTCAACGCTTTGTTGTCGGTTTTTAGTTTTTCTTCTTGTTTTAAGTTTAACAATAAATATTGTTTCAGTTATGTACTTTAGTACCTATATATAAAATAAATTAAGAAATTGCATAATTTTTTGGTCAAATGTAAAAGAAGTGAAGTTAGCAAATAAAGCTTAACCAAAAAAACTAAGTTTTGACAGATACGTATGTAGATGTGACAACAAATACAATTACGACATTTGTTCCAGAGCCAACTAAGCGAAACATTTTTGGCGACCATTAGAAATAAAAAATTAATAATTTCAATAAAACTACAAGGCCTAGAAAATACTCTGCCAATATATGGGCCCCTAAGCTCACACTAGGTACTATAGTTATGGTTTACGTGTGACCTAATATAACTAAAAACTGAAATATATTTTATTCAACTCCAGACTAAATTACCTTTTGTTTGATACCACACAAGCCATGTTTTGACAAACTCAAATGTTTAAAATCTACCCCCACCCTTAAAAAAAAACAAAAACTAAAATGTATTTTGTTAAACTCCTGATTCAATTACCTTTCGTTTGATATCACACACGCCATATTTTCACTTAAACTCTAATTTTTGAAATATACCCCCACCCTTTTTTTAAAATAAATTAAAATGTATTTTTTTTAACTCCAGACTCAATTACCTTCCGTTTGATATCACACACGCCATATTTTCACATAAATTCTAATTTTTGAAATCTACCCCCACCTTTTTATTTGGTTTATGTTCCGTGGATTTTGTTCATTTTTAAATGGGACCATCTCGACCCAAGACCCAGCCTAGGTACCAAATTTCACTAAAATCGGCCAAACGGTTTTTGAGTTATGCGCGTTGGTCGTTACAGACATACAGACAGACAGACAGACAGACAGACAGACAGACAGACATACAGACAGACAGACAGACAGACAGACGGCGCAACAAAAAAGTTTCAAAATCATCTGAAACGCAAAGATATATAAAAATTTTTGAAATCGGAGCAACTTTTTTTTTTCTCGAAAAAATTAGGATCACCATAGCTCACACTACTATAGTATAGTATATGTGTGAGCTAAAATTCGTTAGCGTCATTATCGAATGACCCTAAAACACAATTTCCGGTTTTTCCTCGATATTTTGAAAACTCTTTAAGACATTTTCAATTTCCATACAGGATCCGATTAGGCTTGAAATAGCTCAAGTTTTTCTTATGTATCCAAAATATCGAATGACCCTAAAACACAATTTCCGGTTTTTCCTCGATATTTTGAAAACTCTTTAAGACATTTTCAATTTCCATACAGGATCCGATTAGGCTTGAAATAGCTCAAGTTTTTCTTATGTATCCAAAACTGTATCTCTTACCGTCCTCGAAATCCCTATGTAATTAAATACTTTTATTTGGGACACCCTGTATTAGTGGCTGCTCGTGACTTTTGCAATAGATGACGCAGGATATCGTTACCCCCATTTTTTAAACACATAAAAATATAATAATATGCTAATAAAGTAACTACCTCTTCTGTAAAGAACTTACCTAAATTCAGTAAAATCAGCGAAATCAGGCTAGGTATTAAGTTCACGATGATGCAATTTAATTTAAATTTTACTGTTTGTATGTGAGCCAATTTGTCTATCTTTCTTTAAAATTTCGAATGTACACTTTGTCTTTAACCTTAGCCGGTTTATTTATATTCAATATAGGGGGCCGCTTTTCAGAGTTGAAAAATACTTTTTTGTCATCGTCGTTCCACCGCGAAAACGGTCTTTCCAGAAAAACATACACAGAGTCGTACACAGGGAAAATTATGCAAAATAATTAAAATAAAAACCGAATCAGAACAGAATGTAAACAATAAGCCGATAAAAATGTTACCAAGAAACTCGCCTTAACCGAGCCGTTTACCGTGATCGGACACTATTTCACTAATGGACGCAGGGTCAACACCTGATTCTTTGCAACGCCTGCACCCCGCGGCATATATTAATAATAATAATAAATGTCTTTATTCCACAATTAGGAACAGAAAATTACAAATTACAAAAAATTCTAACTTAACATAGTATCTACGAGAAAAAGAAGTATTGTGTATACCAATATCATTCAAAAAAGAAACCAAAAAACGTAAAAGAAAAAAAAAGAAAAAAATTTGAAAAAATGTTAAAACTGCAACTTTTTGAAGTGTGCGAAGTTTTTAAGTTTACTTATATGTCATTTTGCTGAATCATAAGATTGTTTTTATACGCCTTTTTAAATCCAACAAGGTTCTTACTTTTAATTTTTTCGGAAATAGAGTTGTACAGGTTTGCCACGTTATAAGAAAAGCTTTTTTTGAAGAATGCAGTTCCGTGTGACGACTGCGGGAAGCTTATTATTTTGTGATAAAAACACGCTTTATGTAATTTTCTTCGATTTTTCATGTTGAGCCAATGTGTTTCGTTAAGCTTATGTGAAATTCGATTTCGTTTTTTATACCGTAGATTAGACGCAAGCATGAATTTTGCATTTTTTGAATTCGTCTTTTATCTAATGAAGAAATGCACTCAACATCTTGATGATTAAAAACTAATAGTACTAAAGAGTCCCACAAAAGAGTTTTTAGTTTTTTTGATAGAATATATCTATTACTGTGTCTAGCCTTTAATCGAAAAAATGCGTTTTGCGTACATATGGAAAGATGTTTTTTTAAATCTTAAGGTATTGTCCATTACCAAGCCCAAATTCCTAGCGTCGTTTTTTAAAGGTAAAAAAGTATTATTAAGGTTTATTGAAAGTTGGTCTTGGTACTGATCAACAACCCTCTGGCTAGCACGAAACAGCAATACACAGCATTTTTGCGGGTTTAAATGAAGGGAGTGCTTAAGAGAAAGTTTATGGAGAGCATCCAGGTCGTAAGAGATTAAAGAGCAGGCTTCTTGAATATTGTTTTTATCGAATGAGCAGCGTAGCTGTGAACCATCAGCATAGAACTGTGGTAAGTAGCTCCTTAAAAAGGAAACTAGATTTTGGCTCCTTAAAAAGGAAACTAGTGTAGAAGGAGTAGATCAATGGCGAAATCAAAGAACCTTGAGGAACTCCTTGCTTGATAGTTTGAAAAGTTGAAAGTTTATTTTTGACTTTAACACATTGCTGGCGTCCTTCAATTGCGTTCTTAAGGAAGTTTATAGCTGTGTTGTCAAGACCAATGTAGTGTCCAATGCTCATTAGAACCTCATGATTGATTGTATCGAATGCCTTTGAGTAGTCTATGAAGATGAGAGCTGTTAGTTTTCCATTGTCAGCCTCTTTACAGATATTATCAGATTTATTCGCTAAAGCAGATGAACAGCTGTGGTTTTTCCGAAATCTTGATTGTGATTCGGGTAGAATAAGATTTTTTCTACATACTCATTAAGTTGCTGATTCATTAGTTTGTCACAAACTTTAGCTAAGCAAGGTAATATGCTAATTGGTCAAAGATCTTTGTAGCCCGCAGGATTTTATAACTTAGGAAGTGGGATGATTACTGCTTTTTTCCAAGATTTTGGATAAACAGATTTTTGTATGCAAAAATTAAACAAATGGGTGAGAAAGGGTAGTATAAAGGGGTAGACAGTTTGAATGATCTGGATACTTAAGGCGTCGTGACCTTTAGCTTTGGATTTTATGGATTCAATTCAATGGATTTATTATCATCCATGGTTCATTGTTTCTCATAAATCTAGATGTTTTGTAAGGGACATGAAGGTCTAATTCAGCTTTGAAATTGGTGTTTATGGAGTCCGCGTCCTGCAAGTCATAAATATTTCTCCATGGTATGCTTTATATGTCTTTACAAAACTGATGCCAGTTGACATGTTTGAGTGATTTATATTCCTTAATTAATTTTTTTTTGGTGTCTGGGAGATTTTTATTATAGAGATCTCTGGAACATGAAGAGTACCTGTTTGCTGAACGTCTATATTTGAGCTTGTTAATATGAGGTCTATCAATGTCACAGAGGTATTTGTAATTCTGGTTGGTAAATCAATGTCCTATGACAAGCCTACAGACTCAATAAGGTCTAAAAGGCTGGCTACTTTGAGTGTCGATGTGTTTAAAAGATCTATGTTTAGATCTATGTTGGCTGCTTATTGCAAAATATAGAAAGATAGTACAGATTCCACGGCGGGGAATGCTCACGGTTCTTAATCGGTTAATAAGTAATAAGGTGACCAACTTCTCGTTCAACTTTGCCGACGCAGTGCCGCGCCGCGCGGCACCGATTTTTAATTTTTGATCATGTCTTAGATTCTTAAATTATTATATTTAGTATGGAAGAAAGAGATGAAGCAGCGCTTCACCTGCGTCATTGGGTAAGACGCCACTGCCCGTTATAGATAAACCATACATGACCTCGTATATTGCCATCAAGTTGAAAGGCAATAAAATATTTATTGTCCATGAATAAGTACTTATTACTCAAATTTGTACTCATTTGTAATGATATAATTGATGCGTTTTTTCCAAAAACGGCCCATGTTATAAATTTTGAATTTCGTTAAAAATAGATGCACTAGATGTGGCGAAATCCCGCAAAGGCATTTTGTGTTCTATCTATCTATCTTTTTAGCCTTATTCAATCCATCTTTTGATATAGGCCTCCTCCAATATCTTCCACTCTTCCCTGTCTGTCGCTGTGTTCATCCATCTAGCTTCCGCGTGTTTCTTCAAATCGTTCGCCCATCTCATTTGGGGTCTTCCCCTACTTCTTTTATTTTCCCCAGATCTTCAGTTTACAACACATTTGTTCCATCGATCATCTTTCTGTCTGATATTATGACCGGCAAATTTCCATTTTAATTTTGCTATTTCTCCTCTGACATCCTTTACTTTTGTTTTATTTCTTATCCATTCATTCCTTTTTCTACCTGTCAGCTTTACATGTAACATTTGTCTTTCTATTGATCTTTGGGGTTTTGTCACCTTATCCATGTTTGATTTTGTAAGTGTCCAGGTCTGGGATCCATAGGTAAGTACAGGAAGGATAAATTGGTTATACACTTTCGTTTTGAGGTACTGAGGATATTTTTTATTTCTTAATATGTAGCTTAATTTACCGAATGCTGCCCAGGCCAATCTTACTCGTCTCTTGATTCCAGCTGTTTGGTTTTCTTTTTTCAGTTTAATAATTTCTCCCAGGTATATTCCTCTACTTGTTCTATTTTATTTTGGTTTATTCTGACTGTAATATCTTCATCTGTGTTTGTTATGATTTTAGTTTTAGTGTAGTTAATACTTAAGCCTATATTTTTAGCTGCTGTATCCAGTTCTTCCAGCATTTTTATGAGTTCTTCTTTCTTATCCGTTATTAAGGCGATATCATCAGCATATCTTAGGTGGTTCCAGAATTGTCCGTTTACTTTGATGCCTATTTCTTCCCAATCTTAGCTTTTAAAAACATCTTCTAGGGCCTGGTTAAATAATTTAGAGGATATTGTATCACCCCGTCTGACACCTTTTCTTATTCGGATTTGCTTGGTTCCTTCGTGGATTTGTATCATTGTTAGTTGCCATATATTAAGAATCTGAAATTTAGTATAGACTATACAGAATATTATTAAATAATATGCTGAGACTAAGGCGCGATTCATACTATAGGTACCGCCACCGTCACGTCACCTACCGTCAACGACACGTTGTGACGGCGCCCAATTCACATTACACCGGCAGGATCCATTCCGTCAAGCCGCCGGCACGCCACCGACACTTTTGTTCTAGCACCCGGCGGGAGTTTTAGCTCACACATATACTATACTCTACTGCCGTCAAACAATCCCAGATAATATATTTTGAATAGAGTTTTACCTTAGAATGTGAGCTATCAAATTTACTTACTGTGTTTTTGCTTATGACGGCAGTATAGTAGTGTGAGCAATGGTGATCCTAATTTTTTCGAGAAAAAAAAAGTTGATCCGATTTCAAAAATTTTATATATCTTTGCGTTTCAGATGATTTTGAAACTTTTTTGTTGCGCCGACTGTCTGTCTGTATGTCTGTCTGTCTGTCTGTCTGTATGTCTGTTTGTAACGACCAACGCGCATAACTCAAAAACCGCCTGCCCGATTTTAATTAAATTTGATACTTAGGCTGGGTTTTGGGTCGAGATGGTCCCATTTAAAAATGAACAAAATCCACCGAACAAAAGCCACATAAAAGGGTGGGGGAAGATTTTCAAAATTAGAGTTTATGTAAAAATATGGCGTGTGAGATATCAAACGAAAGGTAATTGAGTCTGGAGTTAAACAAAATACATTTTAGTTTATTTAAATAAAAGGTGGGGGTAAATTTTAAAAATAAGAGTTTCAGTCAAAACATGGCTTGTGTGGTATCGAACGAAAGGTAATTGAGTCTAGAATTGAAAACAATATATTTCAGTTTTTAGTAATATTAGCTCACACGTACACTATAACTATGTGAGCTTAAGTGCCCATAAATTGGCAGAGTATTTTATTTCCAAGTCTAAGTTTACAGTGAAAAATTGAGTATTAACAAGATTATAACCAAATTTTAGGATGGAGAAATAATGGGTTCATGTTAAAAAAAAATTAAACAATGCATGGAAAATAGTGGGAAAAAATCATTTTTTATGTATTTTTATAGTTAGCATTATTTTTCAAAATGATCCCACCATTTCTCCATGAAATTTGATGAGGAAAGTGGTAAAACATTGAGGAAAAAAAATATTTTTTTGAAAACAGTAAAAAAGTACACTTGAAATTTTTTTAAAAACAATAATTTTTTTAAATGTTGGTTTTGTTTTTTATAACAAATAAATCATATGATACCTACCTGATTTAAATTTTTTCAAGTGCTTTCAAATAAGCCCTATTCATCCAAAAAGGCAATTTTTTGACTTTCGCAATTTAACAAAAATTATCAAAATCAGTGAGGTGGTCTGTCAAACATTCGTTTCTTTTTGGTTGATTTCATACGAAATGATCATTGGGTGTATTGATATCACGAATATTTCTTCCTCCCTGAAGACGAAAATACTTTCTTCTCTTAAGAGAAAAATATTTTGTCTTAAGAACAAAAAATACTCTGCCAATGAATATATGGGCCCCTATGCTCACACTAGGTTCTATAGTTATAGTGTACGTGTGAGCTAACTAATAACTAAAAACTGAAATATATTTTATTCAACTCCAGACTAAATTACCTTTTTTTTGATACCACACCAGCCATGTTTTGACTTAAACTCAAATTTTTAAAATCTACCCCACCCTTAAAAAAAACAAAAAATAAAATGTATTTAACTCCGTACTCAATTACCTTTCGTTTGATATCAAACACGCCATATTTTCACTTAAACTCTAATTTTTGATATCTACCCCCACCCTTTTTTAAAACCAAAATGTGTTTTGTTTAACTCCAGACTCACTTACCTTTCGTTTGATATCACACACGCCATATTTTCACATAAACTCTAATTTTTGAAAATTTCCCCACCCTTTTATTTGGCTTGTGTTCGGTGGATTTTGTTCATTTTTAAATGGGACCATCTCGACCCAAGACCCAGCCTAGGTACCAAATTTCATTGAAATCAAGCAAGCTGTTTTTGAGTTATGCGCGATGGTCGTTACAGCAGACAGGCAGACAGACATACAGACAGACAGACAGACGGCGCAACAAAAAGGTTTCAAAATCATTCGAAACGCAAATGTATATAAAAATATTTTGAGTTTTTCTATTAAAAATTGAAGGAGTGAAATTTTCACCAAAATTTAAATTTGTAATTTTTAAAATTTTTGGATTATTTGGTTCCCTCCAAAACAGTTTAGTGGTGATTTTGATCTCGTATAATATTTTTTGAGTTAACCTAGCACAATTTTCTTAAATTTATATATTATCTTTACTTATCTGAAGGTGGGTTAAAAAAAAAATGTTTTTTCGCAAATTAACTTACTTGATTTTAAATTTACGGATACTAAAATTTACGTTTGTGAGTATATTTGGCTTAAAAATTCCGCTGATTGACGCTCATGTCTAAAGGTGGGTAAAACCGCTAATCAGCGTTGATATGTCCTGAAAGGCAGAAGTGCTGTCGCACATGAAAAGCAGTTTATACTTGCCTGCTCTTGTTCTAGTTTCCCTCATAACTCGGTAGATGGCACCTCTTGCGAGGGGTATTCTCACTATAGACGTAGAATGAGAGACAAAACGATCTGGTTAACTTCGCAAGGGTATCACATTGACCAAGCAGTGTTCTGCGGAGTCACATAAGGATGAAACAGTTAACGGTCAACACTTATTAGGTGTCCATTAGATCTTGGACCCCCGTGTTTAAGCTTTCGAGCTACCCACGGAAAAATATGAGAGAAACAAAAACCCTTTTTTATCCAATTAGCCACGAAAACGTTTGTTAGAAAAGATATCGTTGTACAAAACATCGAAGAACAATAGAAAGCGGCAATCAAAGGAAGATTCTGAAAATGAAGATGACGAAACGCAGTTTATGCCAGCCGATGAAGACTTCGACATTGATGACACGCCTGGACAAAAAAAGGTTTTCTAAAGACCGCAAAGGTGAACTCTGGCTTCAATGTTTAATGTGTAATTTGTGGTGTCATGTCGACTGCGCAGGCGCTGATAAAGATGACTATGTCTCTGACTTTTGTCGCACGGAATAATATTGTGTTATTTTGGTTCAAGTGTTTTTTTTTAATGTTTGACTTGAATAAAACGCTTGCGTTAATATTTGTGGGTATTTTTAATTGCTATTATGTCATTTTTATTCAAACAGAAAAAAAATAAAAAAAGACCTCAGTGAAAATTCAAATAACTATCAGTAAAACGTTTGTTAGGTTCTATTGTTCGGTAAAAAAATAAAAAACGTGATATACACCAAAAATATGTCAGATACGTCAAATAAACCAAATGGTAGCCCATATTTGTACCTTCTTCTCTACCTATCTAGTTCCATTTTCTTTATTATTATTATTCCACAGAAAATTATACTCAAAGGCTTGGGTAAACCTATGTATAGTAATTTACTTACCCCGAAATTTCTCTTTGAGTACTGCAAGTAGGCACCCATTCCCCCAGTATCTAGAGAAATAATTCTACAAAATCAATAGAATCCACTACACACTTAACTTTGACGGAAGAACTTATCAATTAATGGCGCTAACCTTATTATACGGATCATCTCACTGACCAGGCCCAAATTTAAATTGAAGGAAGCCCGACGCGGTGGAGCGATCGCTCAAAACGACTTTTACCGAATCAATCCGAAGACCGATTTCTACAATTTGGAGTATTTTTGCATAAATTTTCATTAAAAAAATTACATTTAATCTGTGTAAATTTATTACACAATCGGCTTTTTCACAATGCTGTTGAGATTAATTGTAGGTGCTGTTGTGTAACATTTTAACACAAAATAAATTACACAATAGATAAAATTAACGCAGATGTATTAATTTTTTTTAACAATTGTTTTATGTTTTTTCACAATTTCAGTTGCACAGCGTATTGAAAATTGTTGCATGAAGTTTTTTCTCTGTGTAGGTAAATTTTTTATATTAGTGTAACAAAAAATAAATACAAAATAAAAACGACAGCGAAACAAACAGGATAAAATAACAGCAACAGATAAATGAGACAAATTACTTTTTTTGGTTTAATTTTGAATTGGTAATATTAGTAATTTGTGAGAATTGCGTTGGTGACCTGGAAGAAGTTGTTTGTTTTTAATTTCTCTTTATCGGCATTTGGCGTTTCCTTTTCTTTGTTTTGATGGCGTAAAGAATATCCCTGCCAAGAAGAACTAGTTTTTCTCAATTTTTCAAAGATGCTTTTTTGTCTTTTAAATACTGTTTCGGTCTTCCTGTTATCTTCCTCTGCAAGTTCTTGCGCTTTACTTTCCACAGATTCTTGAGTTTCAGCTTTGTGTTTGACAGTGGATGTAGGTGGAACATTATTTGCTTTGGGTAGCTGCAGCGCTTCGTTTCCCAAATTCTCTTCAAGTGACTCAACAGTAAACTTTTCTCCCTTAACACAAAGAGTTCCTTTAATATTTTCCTTGTGCCCTTGGGATACGGTAATTTTTTTATGTTTTGCCAGAGCCTTTCTTACAGCTTTTTCTACTCTGGTTAAGTCCTCTAAAATGCTTTGTTTCCAGTGATATTTTTTAGTTTTCCTGATTCCCTTAATCCTTGTAATTTTGTCAAAAAAAAATTGATAAACGACAGGTCTTGGATTTTCTCCACTTTCTAGGGGATATATATATATTATTGCAGTATGCAATTCTTAGTTTCAGTCGGATTCTAAATCCCAGACAATAATATTGTTCTTTTTGAGAGCCCTCTGAAACTCTTTGTTTGTTTCTTCTTGCTTCTCTTGTTTTCGTTCTAGTTCTTCTCGTTTTTTCGATTCTTCTTTTACCGTTCTCTTTATTTCAAAAACTTCCTCTTTCACCTTTTCCACCTGGTTCTTTATTTTCTTCCGTAGCATTTCTGTTTGTTTTTTATTACTTTCTTTAAAAAAATAGTGTGTTTTAAAAATAAATCATCATTATTACTTATCCTTAATATCTATTTATTTCTTAAAATATTCCGGCCGCTCTGTTAATTATAGTAGGCAGCACTTACCGGTACAAAGTTATCAAGGACCTTGCCGTGACCATAATGCTGGTTTTTTTGGTTATCGGTTTAGGTTTTCTAAGCTTAAAATTGTCTTTTATCAATTAAAATTATATTAAAAACTTTCGATTTTGAATTAATACTTAGTTTTAAAGTTAACGAATGGTTTTGGTTGGGTAGAATTTCCAAAGTTGTGGTGATTTTGATATAAATTGGTACGATTAATAAACTTATGAAAACATCAATTTTTTTTCCGGCGACGTATCAAATGTGGCGTCGCGACGCTTTAAAATGTGACGTAACATTGATCCAGCTTTTTTAAAATAACTATAGTTGATCTTGTATATAAGTGACACTGCGTCATAGCTATGGTAAACAAATTTTGCGGCACAATCTAAGAAGCCTTAAAAAATTAGTGTTTCCCTTTGTACATGCAGTGTGCCGCTCGGGGTTTAATGTTTGCAGGATAAAACACTAAGACCTTTTAAAGGAGAGATCAAATAGGTACTTACCTGATAAATAAAAATCCGAAACATAAAAGAGGATCCAAAATTATATTAAAATGTGCGCAAACATTGATTTAGTTGCAAAAACGGTAATTTGTTTTGTAAAAAGCTCCGTCATAATTTGTTTGACATAAACAGTCAAAACAACAACGAATAGAAAACGTCAAAGCCTGACTAAATCAAAAATATATTCGTAACAACCACATAAGAGAATATATGTTCCTTTCTAATGTAATCGTTTAAAAGAAGACATCAATAAAAAGCAAGTAAAATAGTAAGCTAATGACTAATTAGTGCAGTGCCTCATTTCGGGAATCAATATCAATAAAACAATTAAAAGAAATGCGTGCCACTGTATGTACCCCTCTACTCCCTTCCCGTCCATCAAGGTTTTGATGACGCGGTGTCACTTTAATACAACATCAAGTATAAATAACTACATTAGCTAGGAGAGTTCTAATTTCACTTTTAGGCAGGCAATGAATGTGCCTTTCTAACAAGGTATTGCACTTTAGAACCCTGTTTTTATTGGCTGCTACTGATTGAACAGCAGATTAGCCCTTTTCATATCCTCTGTATCCTACGTCTTTCGCTTCTTGGTACTCACATTAGAAGTTACTAAGTCTTTTGCGCGGTATTCTAAAACACAGCGCACCATTTTAAATATTGCTACATATATGGGCTAGCCCATATTAAAAACATAATAGTGGCCCATAGTAGAAATAAACTATAAAAAGCAGTGGCGTCACATTTTCAGCGATTTGGGCCTGTCCTTAAATTACGTAACGCTCTAGGGGGGAGGGGGAGTTTTGTCTTCCGTGACACTTAATGTTTTTTTTTTTTTAATTTTTTCTTGTAAATGCGTACGAGGGGGGGGCAAAGATTTCGAATTTTTACGTTACGTAATTTAAGGACGTTTCCTTCCTTGCATTTTTTGTTGTCTTTTTATTTTATTCGTTAGTAAGTGCATCCCGCCATTTTATAAATTTTTATAATATTAGGCAAGTTTTTTAGCAATTTTAAGTGGAAAATACATTTAGGAGTATTTAATAGTCACGTATTCTTTTCGGTTACTTTTTTCATCTTATAAATTACAAGCAACAAGTGAAATTTTTTTTAATTTTACTTGTTGTTTATAGTTTTATGTCCTTCCATTATTTGCAATTTGGTATTTGATAATTATATTGGCAGTCGCCCATTGCGATCAGAAAAGGTGATCTCATGCTTTCAGCCGTTGATTTTTTACGTCTAATTTGAGTTATCATACCTTTTATAGTGGGAAAGAAGAATTTAAGAGATCAGTTGGAGGATTTGGTCGAGTTAATAACCTAAAAATTTCTCGTTCCTGTATTGAGACCGCGCACCTGCATAGATAAAAGTTTTCCGAAAATTTATACTTGGTCTTCGGTCGTTCAATGCTTATAACGTTTGCGTACAGAGCAAGAGGTTCCGGGTTCGAGTCCCGGCCGAAGACAGAAAAACTTTTTTCTTATTTTTATTTCTTTAATTTCACTTGTTGTTTATATTTTTAGGTCCTTGCATTATTTGCAATTTGGTATTTGAGAATTATATTGGCAATCGCCCATTAGGATCAGTAATTTTAACACACGAAAAGGTGATCTCATGCTTTCAGACGTTGATTCTTTATGTCTAATTTGAGTTATCATACCTTTGACAGTGGGAACGAATATAATATATTTTTCGTTTCTTATATACAGTGTGTACCAGACCACCCGTCCACTCCTTTTAAAACCTAGGGGAAAAGTTTATTTAATAAATTACTTGAGTCTTTTGATTATTGGTAGATGATTTCAACTTTGGGAGTCGACCGGAAGTGGCCTATTTAGACCTAGAGTCCCTTTTTCAAATAGGGAGGGGCATATATTAAAAAATGAAGTTTAAGAAAAAAATGTTTCAAATAAAAGGTAAGTATTTTCTTGCGTAGAATTCAAATTCGTTGCAAAACTATGCCCATACCTATTCAAAAAACGGACTTTAGACCTGAATAGGCCACTTCTGGTCGGCGCCGGGATCTAAAAACACCACCAATTGTAAGAGCGTACTCGATATAGCTACAATAATTTTTTAGATCATTGAAAAAATCCATTCCCTAGCTTTAAAAAAAAAGGGGAGGAAAGGTGGTCGGGGACACCCCGTATTTGTCAATAAAAAAATACCACATTGGTCAATCTGCGCGATGGCGCTCTATATGAAATTATTTATTCTAGTAGGAAATGGTTTTTAAAAAGGGGAACTTTTTTACCGTTTTCAACGTTTCAAAAATATCAATCAAGCTCCCGATCGAGATACATTTATGAAATTTGGTAGAATTAACAGAAATATTATGGTTGACGAGCAAATGTATATAATTACCTAACATTTTGCACACATGTCAAAATATCGCCACTTTTCTTGTAAATACGTCAAAATCGACGTTTTTTTTAAATACTTAAGACAAAGTAGCCAAACGCCGAACTTAACAAAATATAAACAAAGTTTATCTTTCTCTATTTTTTGGTTATGCTGGCTAACAAAATTTAAGAGCCAAAATTATTAACGGTTGTAGAGTTTAAGTTAGGTACCTAGGTATCTAGGTACACTGCCTTTTTTTTTTAGTTTAGAATAATAGATACGTAAGTGAGTATAGTGACTAAAAATTTCAGATCTCTCTGTACAATTTTAAAACTTTAATTTAAGGAAAACATATTGGAATTTAAAAGAAATTTATGAGGGTGTAAAGTTTAACGGGCAAATAATCCTCAACTGGGAGACTCTGCGTTACCGATTTTTAAGGCTTGATTTAGCCCGAGCCTAACCAAAAAATGGTTCATTGTTCATATTTTGTTAAGTTCGGCGTTTAGCTACATTATATTAAGTTATTTAAAAAAA
This sequence comes from Aspidapion aeneum, assembly GCA_963576565.1. Classification (NCBI taxonomy): domain Eukaryota; kingdom Metazoa; phylum Arthropoda; class Insecta; order Coleoptera; family Brentidae; genus Aspidapion; species Aspidapion aeneum. Next base: position 17,425,104 of record OY755042.1, read on the forward strand.
TTTCGATTTTGGCATCTTTACAAGAAAAAATTGCGATATTTTGACACTTGTGCAAAACTTTAGGTTTAATCTTGAAATGAGACTTTATTTTTCTTCTCTTATTTTTTTGTTGTCTATATATGAGTCATTCAGAATTATTGCTTAATTTTATTTAAAATAAAACAGAAATTAGTTTTTGTCGAAGCTACGGCGCTCTGTCTTCCTATAAGAAAAATAGAATCTTGAAAATTGAGTTTTCACCCAAAACAACTTGCATTGAACCAAAACAACCTAGGGCATTTGTCTTGAAGTAAGAAACTAAAACTCCTGTTGTTTTGAATCGATACATCTTCCTAATATTTGTCGTAGACAAGCTTTAACGCGCGTTTAGGCGCTTAGTTAAGTCTGGCAAAACGGAAATAATGTTTTGATTTGAACGTCTGTAGAAATATGGAAAATATAGGTGAAATTTTGGAAGAATGGGATATGCTCTCTGAAGTATCTTTAAGTATGTTGTTATTGCGGTATGTTTCCGACAGAATAAAAACAAAATGTTTTTTTAATTTTCATACTTTTAGGATAAAAGACTATGTTTCTTAAAATGTTTCCGTTCGTACTTTAAATTATGTTGTTATTATTGCGGCGTGTTTCCGACAGAATTAAAATAAATATGTTTTTAATTTTCACACTTTTAGAATGTGAAACAGTAAGTATATATATTAAGTTCGCGTTTGTAGTACTTTTAGGTATGTCGTTGTTATTGCGTTATATTTCGAACAGAATAAAAATAAATATTTTTTTTATTTTCATACATATATTTGTTTCATGTTTTAATCCTCACACATCAAATCACCTATGTAGTAAATACAGAAGACTTGATATCTTGTGAATACCTTAGCGCGGGCCTTATAATCAACGTTCCAAAGGTGTGACATTTTGCTAAATTGTAGAAGGTGTTATTGCAGCATTAAAGGGTAGGTATAGATACCTATCTCCACCTATTTTACAAATAAAATTTATTTTGTAGAAAAAAGTAATTCCAGGTAAAATGCGTTATTCGTTATCTCATTCATTTTATATAAGAGAGACATTGGTCAGTATGCATTAAGTTCCTAATCGAACAAATAAATATAAATTATAACTTTATTAGTCAACTAACAAAAATTGTCACGTCATAAATAACTAGCAAGAAACTTAATAATGACCAATATTTCTCTATATCAAAATAAACATCAGCTTATCGAGAAGCGTATTTACCATCAATGAAATCAGCATCCTCTCTTCTAGAAAATAAGCTCAATTTTAAAAAAATTTAAATTTAAGAAAATAAATAACTTGAAAAAAAGTACAATTCTCAGTTTGTTTTGATTTGAGAGAGTAATTTTTTATTTCAAGTAAAGATTTGTCTTGAAACAAAATAAAGCAGAGCTAAGTTTGTCTTAATTTGAAAAAAACTTCCTTTTACCCTCAAAAAGGATATTGTATTGAAAAAAAACTATAGAAATTTTCATTATTCGATTTTAAGTCAAGGAAATTATTTGTTTTGGAATTACAATTAAAAGTGTTTGTTTTGAATGAGCAAATATTTTGCTTCCAGAGAAAACGGTGCCTTATAATAATTCAGTTCCAATTTATAATAAAACAATTTCTTTTTCAGATTAAAATTAAGAGATAAGTTATTTTTTGTGCTAAATCAAGAAAATATTCTCTGTGGTGAATAGGAAAACACAAATTATTTTACTTCAAAGCAATTTGCTTTGATCTCAGACAGTCTTTTACCGTGTATATTGCAGAATAATTTTTTAGTATGAGGTCGCAATGCACGTGATTTCAGAAGCTTGCTCTGTCAGAGCTGGGGCCTAATTAACGATGATTGATAGATACATATTTGTAATCCCTAAAACTACCTTTAATTACTAATTACCTCCTGAATAGTGAATATATTTAATTGTTGTCTAAGATCCGATTGATGAGAAATCAGTCTTCAAGCCTCTCTAGGACATGGAGCGTGCAGCAACCCCCGCCCCTTCTTACTCCGCCACTGCTTTTGCTAATGATTTTTAAAAGCATATTCTTATAAGATGCACCATTACACAAATATATGACATTTTCACACCTTACAAATGTGATCTTTAAGTTTTTATGAACACTTATTTACACTTTAATGTACTGACACTAAGTTAGTTTTACTGTTTAATTGGTAAAAATGTTCCTTACCTTCTAAGTATCTTATCAGTTTCAAGGGCAGTTTTTATACCGGTTGGGCAAAAAAACCTACTACTTCTACTACTATGTCGGTTTAGAACGTTTTTCTACGTTTCGCCACGCCTATTCTGCACCTCCTTTGATCCTGACAAGCATCTTCTGTCAGAGTTTTTGGCTCATTGATCTTTCGATTGACTGTTGCCATTGCAGTTTAGGAACCCCTCTTTTACTGCGCCCTATTGGTTGCCCTTCTGCTTTGGTAATCTTTCTTCGTTCATCCGTGGTACACGGCCGTACCATATCAGTTGTTTTTTTTTGTAGTCTTCCGTTATGCTTCCCTCGATTTCCATTCTTTCTTTTATAATCTCATTTCTTATATGATCTGTTCTAGATTCTGTTTTATTCTTATTGCATCCATTTCGACACTTTCCATTTTTGCTTTGTATTTTTCTGTTACGCGACAAGTCTCTATTCCATACAACAGCGTGCTTTTCACCATTGTTTTATATGTGTTAAGTTTTACAATCTTTTTTATCTCTCTGCTCCATAAAATACTGTTAAAGCATTAATTAACTTTTATTGCTTTTACTATTTTGTTTCTAGTTTTTTACAGTCTGTTCCTGTCTCATCAAATGTGAAACCAAAGTATACATACTCATTGCAAGGAGATATGATTTGTCCATTGTCTAGTTCAAACTCAATTGATTCGTTTCCAATATATAAGTACTGTGTCTTGTCGACGTTCACTGTTAACCCCCACTTTTGGTATTCTTGCGTTAACTTTCTCATCATTATACTCCATGTCTCCTTTATCATCAGCTACAATTACTTGGTCGTATTATTTTTAAAAAATTAAAAACATTTTTTTAAAACTACTTTTCAAAAGTATTTTACCGGTTAGGATGTGTTTGCTAGCAATTGACCGCGTTTATATTTAAATAAAAATTAAATCCGCCTGAATTATACCCTACCCAAAGTTGTATAACTCATTTTTCACAATGTCCACAAGCAAAAAATCAAGGAACGGAAAATTGGGGTTACTTCCCTTTAATCACATTGGGAGTTTCATGTTGATGTTAATAAGTCGAAAAGGTCCTTTGAATGTTTTTTTTTGTGCGCTTTTTTCTGTATGCACTTTTTCCGTGTTAGTTACCCCCTCTGCCTCCCACGTAGAACTGCCGGTGAATTGAGGTGGCTTAAACTCTAGAAATGCGGCAAGGAAAAATTCGGTTGTAGTGCTGAATTAAAAAGTTGATTTTATGACTAGCCACCGTATATTACATAATGAATGGAAAAGGATATAATTGACTTATAAGTGACTTTGTCTTTAGCCTTTACTAAGTATATTTTACGATCAAATAATTTTTTTGGTCAGGATGTAAGAGTTATTATTATTAGAACATACACAAAAACGACCATTTAACGAATCTTGACCGTTTATATCTCAAAAACTGTACATAGAACAACTTAATTTATTTTCCATTTTTTTTAGTTGCATAGCCTACTATAACATACTATAATTAGAGCCAATTCCACAAAGACAAAAAATTTCCATAAGACCTGTGTAAACGGGCGCGGTGTTCTTTGCAAAATGTGTCGCAACCAAACTGAAGAAGAATATTTCTTATCATTTTTAGTTCTTATTCAATTCAAAAAAATAAATGCTTTTTACACAAAATTTATTTTAAAGTGTAATATCACTCATAACATCTAATGTGAAATCAAAAATACTTATTTTTATAAATTGACTTTTCTAAATTGTCAATTTAAAAATAAAATTCGTACATGTTGAAGTTTTGGATTTTTAATATGTCAAAATAATCCTTGGGTACAATGCTAATTCAAGAAACTATTTTTTCTAGCACACGTCATTTAAATATTCGTTTATTTGACCAAATAGCTACTTACATTTCAAATTGGTCTAATTCAAAAACCTGCAAACATGTGCAACTAATTTTCGTGGGGGTTTTTGTATCAAGGGTTGATCCTTCACCCGCAATTAATAAGAGCACGTGCTATTTTGGGCGTTTTTTCAAAAACTCAACGAAAGTATATTAACAATGTATATTTAACAGTATCAAAATAATATATATAACTCAACCCCACTAGACCGTTACAAAACAAATTATATATATTTTTAAAATTTCTCAGGTTACTGCTGTAGGTACCAAAAATAAATGGGTCCATGACAGATCTGATACCTTCCTAGCTAGCCTTGACTTCAAGTGAAGGTATGATAATCAGCCTTAAAATCAGTTTTTGTAAATATCTCAAAAACTAAAGCTCCTACGAAGTTTTTGGTTACAACACAAATTATTGAGTCAAATGTAGTCTACTATATTCCCACAACCGCATATTGATGCGATGCTCCGTTAAAAAGTTAGCATTAGCAAAAAAAATAAACAAAACTACTACTAGCATTTTTTAAATTTTTTGATTGTCCAATGTTATTAGCATTAATAGATTTTGAAGAAAATCTAATCAGCTCGTTAGAGTATCGAACACTATTTTACCTGAAAATTTTATGAAAATCGGTTCAGCGGTTTAGGAGCTATCGTGTTACGGACAGAAAAAAAATACACACACACACACAGACAGAAATCATGACGGTATTGCTAGGATAGGTCAAAATACAACTAATTAGTGGCAAATAATCCACCATATTCGATTTCGATAAGTTATGCCTTTAGCCATTTTTGGCGAGGGTGCCTCTCTAACTTCATATGAATTTAGCCAAGCACCCAAAAAATCGGTCAAAAATAAGAGCGACAAAATTAATTTTGCCACAACTAATTAACGACTAATTAGCGACAAATTATCCACCATATTCGATTTCGATAGGTTATGTCTAAAGCCATTTTTGGCGAGGGTGCCTCTCTAACTTCATATGAATTTAGCGACGCACCCAAAAAACGGTCAAACCTAAGAGCGACAAAATCAATTTTTCCACAAATAATTAGCGGCTAATTAGCGGCGAATTAACCACCATATTCGATTTCGATAGGACATGTCTAAAGCCATTTTTGACGATGGTGCCTCGCTAACTTCATACGAATTTAGCGAAGTACCCAAAAAAACGGTCAAAATTAAGAGCGACAAAATTAATTTTTCCACGACTAATTAACGACTAATTAGCGGGAAATTATCCACCATATTCGATTTCGATACGTCATGTCTAAAGCCATTTTTACATGGGTGCTTTGCTAACTTCATATGAAGTTAGCGAAGCACCCAAAAAAACGGTCAAAATTAAGAGCGACGAAATTAATTTTTCCACAACTAATTTACGACTAATTAACGGCAAATTATCCACCTAGTTGCGATTCGATTTGCGATGGGTGCTTCGCTAACTTCATGCTCATTGGTGACGGGTGTCTCTAAAAGGTTTGCACTTACAAAATATTCCTGAGGTGTTAATAAGTTCTTTTTGACCACCCTTTCCACCATCCTAACGCATTTTCAAGAAAAAACACATTAAAAAAACACTATAAACATTGCGAGCAAATAGTCCATCGGAGTTGGTTTACAGGAAAACCAAAATATACGTTTTAAAAAGAAGATAACCAACATCGAAAAAGTGGGCTAACCTTTTTTTTAAATCGAGTTTTTAGGGTAAAGTTGAGAATAACAAAATTTTTCTCAACATGAATCACAGCAGAGTTGGTTTTATTAAGAAAACCGAAAAGCAAATCAAAATCGGTTTAGTCGTTAATGAGATATCAGCGTTTTAAGGTAAGATTTTGAAGAGGCATATCTCGAAAACTGATGAAAAAACTTCTTAAGATAGGGCCACACAGCCGTAAGGGTCCTATCTCTATCAGCAAAAACGACCCCTTTGTTTTGCAAAAGCGGATTTTTTTTCAATTTCAGTTTTTACGTTATATCTCGAAACGGAGACGTCAAAATGCAAAATATATAATAACCAAATTGGTGAGACTTACTAAGATTAATTAAATTCAAAAGCAAAAATTTAAATCGGTTCTGTACTTTTCGCGTTAATGAGGAAAAACCATCAAAATTTGGCCAAAATTGAAGGGCCATATCTCCAGAACCGATAAAAAAAAATTTCTTAAGATAGTCGTAAGGATCCTATCTCTATCAGAAAAAACCAAACCTGTGGTCTTAAATGTTACCCAGTTTCCAAATAAGCGCGCAAACGACCCCTATGATTTGCAAAAACGGAATTTTTTTCAATTTCAGTTTTTACGTTATGTCTCGAAACGGAGGCATCAAAATGCAAAATCAATACTAACTAAATTGGTGAATAAATCCAAAAGCAAAAATTTACATCGGTTCAGTACTTTTCGCGTTAATAAGGAAAAACCATCAAAATTTGGCCAAAAGTGGTGCTACTTTGAAGGGGCATATGTTGCGAAGCTTTGGCTTGATTAAGAACAAACTGCTTACGCAGACGCGTTGGTATAGTGTCTATCAACTTATGTCAATTTTTAGGGTCGTCAATATATTGCGTCGAAAAAAATCGGCAACAACCTACAACATGTCAAATTTACTGTTTTCACAAATTTTCTCACGAATTCATTTTAATTTAGTTTGTCGGTGTCTATAAGTGTGCCAAATTTCATAACTCTACGATAAGTTTACATCTCGAAGAGAAGGACTCGCTCGCAACATTTATGTAGTGACGAAACCAAGACAAAAAATATAAAATTTTTAAAAATCTTAATATATTAAAATTATAACCTATAAACTTTTTTATATATCAAACCCCCTTCTCCCTAGAGCCCCTTTAAAATTAAAAACCTGAAATTACTTTATATTAAATATTGAATATCTCGGGAACTATTTCGTAAAAACTCCTAAGATAGGGCCATAGAGTCGTAAGGGTCCTATCTCTATCAGAAAAACCCAAACCTGTGGTCTTAGATGTTACCGAGTTTCCAAATAAGCACGCAAACGACCTCTATGTTTTGCAAAAACAATTTGAAATTGTTGTATTGCCACCGGTTCTTGATATATGTACAAAGTTTAAATTAAATCTGTCTGTTTCTGCAAAATTCTTAGCCTTGAGAGAGTTTGACACCAAAACTTCCCCCCCGGTTGCGCCTGTGAAATTTTAACCGGTTCTTGATAAGTGTACAAAATTTAAATTAAATCTGTTCGTTTCTGCAAAATTCGTAGGCCCCTGTGAAATTATTGTATTGTCACTGGTTCTTGATAAATGTACCAAGTTTAAATTAAATCTGTTACTTGCGGCAAAATACTGAGGTTCGGGGGGGGGGGGGTTCAGTTCGGTTCGGTTCGGGGGGGGGGGGGTTCGTGCCTTGTCACCGGGCCTTGATTAGTGTACAAAGTTTAAATTAAATCTGTTTGTTTCTGCAAAATTATTAGCCCCCCCCCCAAGCCGGGCTGTTTAAAATTCTCTACATTGACTTGATAGGGTGCTTCGAATTCAATTTTGAGCAATTTTAAAAAAGTATGCTAAACATTACATACAAAAAAATATATATTAATATATTACACCGAACTTAGAGTTAAAGTTTGTCAGAGTAGTTGTGAAACTGTAGATACACTAATTTTCATTATTACAACTTTGTGTATAAAAGTTATTACTCATTACTATTCATTACTTGGCAATATTTCTCATTACTTTTCATTATTTGGCATTACTTTTCAATACTTGTCATTACTTTTCATTATTTTTCATTACTATTCATTTTTAATCATTGTTATTCATTACTCGCATTATTTGACATTTTTCATAGTAATGCGCAATAGATGTACAGAAAATGGGTTGTGAATTCCCCCTCGGTCCAAATACTCTATTTTTTGGACTAGTTCTAGAATGATGAAAAATATATATTGTGTTTTTCTAGGATCCTAGAGTATATGCACCAAAATGGCTTATGGCTCTACATTCACATAGGCTCGATCTAATGTGCGCCGCGCCAAATCGAACGCCCAAAACATATTCGGAAGCTTGTCGGTAACGTAGGAATGCACAAACAGAATTACCTATTTGGTTCTGTTCGCGCAGTGAGTACGGGTATCTGCCGTTTATTAGGGAATTTGCAATTTGGGAACACAGAGAACAGAGCGAACACTACAAACATCACGAACATTTGCTCATGAATGTTTATCGTATTCGGCGCAAACTGTTTGAAAGTGTTTTGAAGCAAATAAATACCTCCCTGCTGTAGACTTTTGCAACAAACAACCTGCTTATAGTTTGGCATGATAAACTAAAGAGATTCGTATAGGGACGCATAGATTCTTAACCACGTGCGGTATCTAGGATTAATCCGGTACTAAAACTTAAATTACGTAACGCCAAAATTCCGAGAGTGTGAGGGGAATCTTTCCTTTGTAACGCACCTGTAATGAAACTTTTGACCCCCCTACAGAATTATGTAACGTTTGTTACCCTTTCTGCTCATAAATGAGCGAATTTCAAAATGTCACTGAATTTATAATGTGCCCAGGAAGTTTATTTTTGATTTTTTTTATTTTATTTATACTGGGACTTTCCATCCAATTAGGATCAATCGCCCAGTTTCGCAAAGTTTGAGCAAGGATAAAGCAGTATTTAACAAAACACAAACAACCAAGTACCTAGCCAGGAATCGAACCCGGGCCGTTGGTGTGGGAAACAAACATTGTTACCACTACACCACGACGGCGACTTAGGAAGTTTATTTTTGACTGTCCGCGACGTGACGTGAGGTGAGCACTCACCCTTAATTCCCGTGCAAAAAGGTGGGGAAAGTATTCACCACCCATGAAAGTGAACTTTTGACACCTTTACGGGCAGTCAAAAATAAACATCCAGGTAATATTGACTGAGAGCTGCTGCAGACGACATCTAGCAATATCAACTATAAGTAAGGCTTATGTTTCTTGTCTTTCTTTTTACCGTTGTTTGATTTCAAACAACGTCTTTACCAAAGGTAAAATGCTTGTTTCGCAGCGAGTTGCAGGGATCTGCTACATACTTGCAGATAGGTACCTACCTATAATAATTTAGTTATTCGGGTAGAAATTACCCTTACCTTGAGAGGACACTATATGGTTATCAATAGAACTTGGTAGGTAGAACCACAGAAAAAAAAGCTGCGGTTCGGTCTGCGTGGCTAATTAAGCTATGGGTAGAACAGTGACAACGATGGAACTGAAAAACTAAATATAGCGCGTGTCTATCAGACGCACTCAACTTGGCATTGGCATAATCATTTATTTTCAATTTTTAAGCAACCTCAATTCACCGGCAGTTCTACGAGGGAGGCAGAGGGGGTAACTAACACGAAAAAAGTGCACACAGAAAAAAGCGCACAAATGAAAAATATACAATGGACCTTTTCGACTTATTAACATCAACATGAAACTGGCAAAATTTTTAAAAGCAAAAATATTTTTTTGAAAATTTTTAAACCTCTAAAAGCGTTTCAAAATTTTCAAATACTAAGTAATTTAAATCATGTACCAAATTTTAAGGGGTGATAGAAAAAACCATATTACACTAAAATAAAATTTGCATAAATAAAAAATACAACAAACAAAAAAACAAAAGTTATGCTTTGTGAACAAGTTTCCCAACTTGTTTTTATTTTTGTAAATAATTATATTCTCTAATTTTCACTTAAAATTAGAGAAGCTATATCTCTTAGTTTTTAAATATTTTTGGGTTACATTTTCTACGCTTACAAGCGTTTTTAGAATATTATTTTGATTTACTTTACGCTATATCTCTCCATATTTTAAATGTAAACTTCGCGCGCTTCTTCCAGCAATGAAGGATTTGAGATAAGCGGCTAAATTCGGCCTAGCAGACGAAAACGCCGATTGTCTGAGAGAACAACTCAACCACGCGCCACGTGCAAGTAAAGTCACCGCACCGCTATCATTTTATATTAAAATTGTGGAAACTATTAATTTTACGCTTTAATTTATTATATATTAGTGTTTGGAACATTTTGAACTATAGAACAATGGAGAGTCTGGTACTTCGCGTATAATAGGGCTGGCCAGCCAAGTAGCTACGAAAGACATCTAATGGTAAGTCGCTTTCGCAATTTTTCATTGCTACGCTATTTTTAGTAAATAAGTTTTTAGGCTCTTTTTTCCCTGTCGGAGCCCTGTGGAAAGATACAGTCCCTCTTAACTCCCACACGTTTTTCTCGAGCTATCTCGAGTGGTCCTTCGGTATATTTTATTTTCTACAGAAGGCCTGACCTCACCATTTGGTCCAGGTTCGAGCCCGATAACAGGACCCCGGGAAAAATTAAAGTCTAAATCGCATTTTGTTAAAAATAAAATTTTTAATAAATACGCTGACCTTGCTCTTTTTGCTGTGCTCGCAGTAAAAATAACAAGTAAAAAAGTACCGAACGCGCATTGTTTTCGCGCATTTCCTACCTCTTTTTGGCTTGGCGTCGAATGCACGTAGGAAAAGTTTCCAACACAAAGATATTAAGAGGTAAATGAGACTTGTTTACATTTTTTATCGCCTATTCTCTTTTCTTTTTAAACGCTTTTAATTTTTAAATATTAAAAATTTCGGAAACTAATCGTTCACCTGTGTTAACGGAGTTTTTTAAAAACATTACAATGAGTACGCAACTTAAGAAGTTAGAAGCACTCCGTAATGTGCAACATAATCGCATTAATACTCTTCATAACTTAGCTAATGCATGCCTAACGGATGATACAAAAAAACCGTGTTTACAGGTTCGACTTATCGACCTTGATGAGATGAAAGAAACATTTTTTATTTATCAAAATCAAATAATAGAGGCTTATTCGGCAAGTCCGGAGAGACTGGAAGAAGAAAATGAACGCCTTACTGAGTTTGACGACAGCTTCTATGATATTAAAAGAATTCAAAAACAACTATTTGAGGTGAAAATTGAAGCTCCTCAACCTCAAAACTTAACGCAAATTTCAAATTCTTCTGATCCAGACCGCTTTATGGCGTCTTTAATGCCAAGACTGCGCATTGTCGAATTTCATGGCGACATCACTAAGTTTCCAACCTTTCTAGATATGTACAATAGTTCTGTACACAATAATCCTAGTATTCCTACAAACGCTAAATTTAATTTGTTACTGTCCTACCTAAAAGGACCGCCTTTAAACGTAGTTAAACACTTACAAATAACCGACGCTAATTATATAATCGCTTACAATACGCTTCTAAAACGCTATCATAACCCCCGCTTATCGGCTCAAACTTATTGGCGCTCCGTGTATAATTTTCCCGCTCTCAAAGACGACAATCCAGAAACACTGCGCACGCTGCTTGATGTTTTTTCAGAAAACATTGAGGCTTTAAAAACTCTAAATTACGACACTGATCAATGGTGTTTTCCGCTCGCCAACATTTTACTAGATAAATTGCCTGAGGTACTACTTTCGCGCTTTGAACTAGCTAATTCTAGGTCTAATGAAATGCCCAAATATCAAGAAATTTATAATTTTCTTGAAAGTCAATGTAATTCGCTTTATTCGCTACAATCTAAAAATAGATTTAAAAATAATAAACAGTTTTATAAAAATAACGCCTCGCCTTATTATTCAAAAACGCTACTTGGTACGGAAAATACTCATTCTAAAGATAGATGCGCTTTTTGTGATTCTAACACACATTCAATATATTTATGTCACGCATTTAAAGGTAAATCTCCCTACGAACGCTATACTTACGCTAAAAATAAGAAACTATGTTTAAATTGTTTAAGCTCAATACATTCAACAAATTCTTGTCAAAGTCTACGCTCATGTCGCTATTGCCCTGGTAATCAAAGACACCACTCATTAATTCATTTTGAGCGAAATTATAATTGCGCTAATTCTCAAAATCAAAATAGATCACATTTTGATGCTAACGTGAATTTCTCACAAAATCTCTCTAATATGTCTCCCAACGCATCTCCAAATAGTTCACCACGTGGTTACTTGGCCAGTCAGCAAAGTTTTAGATCCCCGGCTACTGGGTGTCCGCTTCAAAATTACTCTACTCAAAATAATAACAATTTTACTTCGACGTCTTCTAATTCACAAGTACCAATCGCAACTCCTTCGGGTTCTAACCCCACGCATTGTGGTTTTATTTCTGCGCAATCGCAAGTTTTATTGTCAACTATCCTAGTAAAAATTCAAGATGTCCGCGGTAACTTTCAAACAGTTAGAGCGGTGTTAGACAGCGGTTCGCAAAACACTTTCTGTTCTCAAAAATTAGCGCAACAATTGGGCCTTCCCAGACAACCCTTATGTTCAAATATACAGGGGGTTGGAGGCAACTCTCTTACTTCTGATCTAGGATCGATTTTTATTAAAATTTGTAATTTTCAAAAACCAGATATTTTTGTGTCTACGCAAGCGATTATTTTGCAAAAAGTTTGTACTGATTTACCGTCAGTAAAAATAAATACAGAAAATTGGCATTTTATAAAAAATTTACCCTTAGCAGATCCCACTTTTTACAACCCTTCGCCTGTAAATTTACTAATTGGTATGGATCTCTTTCCACTAATTATACAGGGTGAAAAAATCGCTAGCGATGATCCAAATCATCCCTTTGCTATGGGAACCATTTTCGGCTATATTTTGATGGGACACATAAATCAACCCTTAATTACTACCCCGCCAATTAATGCTCTTTTTTGTCAAAATGAAAATGACTCGCTTTCGCAATTAATTTCAAAATTTTGGGAAACCGACTGCGTCCCCCAAAAAACTCATTTGAAACCAGAGGATGAAATTTGTGAAAATTATTTTAAACAGAGCGTGTCGCGTAATCAAGAAGGCCGGTATACTGTCTCCCTTCCCTTTCGCACATTTGAGAATCCACCGCAGTTTCCTACAATCAAACAAGTCGCGCTAAATCGTTTCTTATCTTTAGAAAAAAAACTGCTTCGCGATAAAAACTTGTATTGTGAATATTCTAAATTTATGAATGAATATTTGGAATTGGGTCATATGGACTATGACTCAGAAAAAGAAGACGATTCAGACAGCTATTTTATTCCACATTTCGCTGTTGTTAAAAATGAAGCTATCACTACTAAGACAAGGGTAGTTTTTAATGCGAGTGTTACCGACCCTTTTACGCATATTTCGCTTAATCAAGTCTTATTATCGGGTCCAAAACTACAAAAAGATATTATTCAAATATTATTACATTTTCGCCTTAACCCTGTGACGCTCACCTGCGATATTCAAAAAATGTATCGGGGTATAAATATCAACCCTGATCATCAAAAATACCAAAAAATATTTTGGCGGTTTAACCCTAATGAAAAAGTTTCCATTTTTAAACTACGAACTGTCACTTACGGAGTGAACTGTTCACCATATCTCGCTTTACGCACCCTTCAGCACTTAGCTGAGTCCGAATATGATAACTACCCTCACGCTGCTAAAGTTATACTTAACGATACCTATATTGATGACGTCACTACTTCATGTAAAACGGTTCAAGAGGCGTTAAATTTGCAGCATGAGCTTACGGAGTTATTAGGAAACGCTGGCTTGAAATTACACAAATGGTCTAGCAATCGCTCAGAAGTGATCTCTCATTTAGATCCCTCCTTAGTCAACCCCGCAGTTTTATCTCTCGATTCGGATGACGTCACTAAGGTCTTAGGCCTGTGCTGGCATCCTTCCTATGACGAGTTTCGATTTAACATATTACCTAATCAGCAAAGCTGTACTAAAAGGACGCTTCTCTCTTTTTTAGCACGCTGCTATGACCCCCATGGGTATCTTACCCCAGTAACATTCACTTTAAAATATTTGATTCAACAAATTTGGTTACTTGGTATTTCCTGGGACGCCACGCCTACTTTAGAAATAGTTCGTCAGTGGACACTCTATCAATCTGAATTTCAAGTTTTAGCAAAATTTAGTTTACCCCGCCACATTGACATCAGCAACGCGGAATCCATCGATCTCTGTGGTTTTTGTGATGCGAGTGAACGAGGGTACGCATGCGTAATATACTTACGTGTCTTACGAAACGCTAAATATCACATATATTTTGTTCTTGCGAAAAGTCGCATCGCTCCACTTAAAAAATTTGTTAGTATTCCGAGAATAGAACTTCTAGCCGCTACTCTTTTATCTGAGGTCTTAAAATACACATATGATATATTCATAAAAAGGTTCACAATAAATAATATTTACGCTTTTTCGGACGCAATGGTTGTTTTACACTGGATAAAATCCCATCCAAGTAAATGGAAAACTTTTGTCGCAAATCGTGTTAGTCTTATCCAAGATAATATTAATCCAGAATGTTGGTTATATACCCCCACCTTTCTCAATAGTGCCGATGTAGCCAGCCGCGGCTGCTCGCCGAGTGAGCTTTTAAATCATCCCCTATGGTGGGCCGCCCCTAGTTTTTTACAAGAATCTTTCGATAAATGGCCAACAAAAACCCCGCAAGTCAAAATAAATGACAGTTTAGAGACTGAGGAACGAAAAAATGTTGCTCTGATTTCTTGTGACCGAATAACTGAAAATTTTTTAGATTCGCTTTTAAATAATAAATCCGATTTTTACGCTATTCAACTACTTTTAGCCCGCAGTTTGCGATTCATAAATAATTGTAGACTATCCGCAGACGTCAGAAAAAAGACAAATATAGATTATATCGATCTCTTTAACGCTTTAAAATGTTTGGCTAAGCACGAACAACAAAAATACTTTTCTGAAGTAATTCTTAACCTTCAAAACCAGAAAAAATGCATAAAACCCATACAAAAATTGAATCCCTTTTTAGACCAGGATGGTCTTATAAGAGTTGGAGGACGCATTCAACAAGCCATGACTATTTCTTACGGACAAAAACATCCTCTTCTTTTACCCAAGGAAAGTAGACTTTCTTATATTTTTATTGAATATATGCACAAAAAATATTTGCATGTCGGAGTGCAAACAGTCCAATATCTCATTAGTCAAATTTTTTGGATTTTATCTGCCAAACGCTTAATTAAAACGGTTTTATCCAAATGTGTTCGTTGCTTTCGCGTCAAACCGCATTCTTATGAGCAAATCATGGGACAAATTCCGTCCTACCGCTTGATTCCACAAAAGCCTTTTACTTTTAGTGGAGTAGATTTTAGTGGTGCTATACCTATCACTCTCAGTAAACACAGAGGTGTAAAAACACAAAAAGCATATATCTGCCTTTTTATTTGTCTAAATACTAAAGCTTTACATCTCGAGTTAGTGTGAGATCTAACTTCGGACGCTTTTTTAGCTGCGCTACGTCGCTTTGTTGCCCGAAGAGGTTACATAAAAACTCTTTTTTCAGACAATGGCACAAATTTTGTTAAATCAAGCAAAGAATTGCTTGATCTTGCAAGAAATGCTTGCACGCAACAAGCTATCGCCTGGAATTTTATCCCTCCATCAGCTCCCCACTTCGGCGGTCTTTGGGAGTCAGGGATAAAATCAGTAAAAACTCACTTAATTCGTACCATTGGCTCGCAAATTCTAAGTTATGAGGAGTTGTACACGGTTCTTTGTCAAATTGAGGCGATTTTAAATTCTCGCCCCTTGACCCCGCAATCTACCGACTGTAACGATCTACAGGTTTTAACACCGGGACATTTTTTAACACATGGACCTTTAGTTTCTGTTCCTGATGAAGATTTTTCAAGTAAACCTGAGAATCGGTTATCGCGATGGAACTTGGTCCAACGAATACAAGCCGATTTTTGGCGTCGTTGGAGCCAAGAATTTTTACATACCCTTCAAGTACGAAATAAATGGTTGGAACCATGCGCAGAGCCAAAAATAGGTACCCTCGTTCTTATCAAAGACGAGTTATCACCGCCCCTTCAATGGCGGGTAGGTCGCATTATTGAAATTTTTAAAGGGCCTGATGGGCACGCTAGGGTGGCAAATGTTCGTACCGCGTCCGGTATCTTTAAACGACCTTTAGTCAAGCTTTGCCCCCTTCCAATTGATTCAGATTCACCTACCGAAAAATGATGCTCATTTTGGTGGGCCGAATGAACAAGTTTCCCAACTTGTTTTTATTTTTGTAAATAATTATATTCTCTAATTTTCACTTAAAATTAGAGAAGCTATATCTCTTAGTTTTTAAATATTTTTGGGTTACATTTTCTACGCTTACAAGCGTTTTTAGAATATTATTTTGATTTACTTTACGCTATATCTCTCCATATTTTAAATGTAAACTTCGCGCGCTTCTTCCAGCAATGAAGGATTTGAGATAAGCGGCTAAATTCGGCCTAGCAGACGAAAACGCCGATTGTCTGAGAGAACAACTCAACCACGCGCCACGTGCAAGTAAAGTCACCGCACCGCTATCATTTTATATTAAAATTGTGGAAACTATTAATTTTACGCTTTAATTTATTATATATTAGTGTTTGGAACATTTTGAACTATAGAACAATGGAGAGTCTGGTACTTCGCGTATAATAGGGCTGGCCAGCCAAGTAGCTACGAAAGACATCTAATGGTAAGTCGCTTTCGCAATTTTTCATTGCTACGCTATTTTTAGTAAATAAGTTTTTAGGCTCTTTTTTCCCTGTCGGAGCCCTGTGGAAAGATACAGTCCCTCTTAACTCCCACACGTTTTTCTCGAGCTATCTCGAGTGGTCCTTCGGTATATTTTATTTTCTACAGAAGGCCTGACCTCACCACTTTGTATCGCACTAGTTTTATCACACCTAAATTACGGTGACGTAATTACGACCAACGTATTCGGTCATCAGAAATCAAAAGGTTACAATTACTACAAAACGCATGCGTAAGGATAATATGTGGACTAAAAAGAAGAGATCGCATTTCAGAACATTTAAATAATTTGGGTTGGCTAAACATGAAAGAAAGGCGATTTCTTCATTCGTCTATTTTTTACAACAAAATTATGACATCGAAAAAGCCACCTTACTTGTTTGAAAAAGTTCTATTTAGAAATTGAGTTGAGAGGTCAGCTGTTAGTTTTCTGTGAACATGTGTCAAAATAAAGTCGACTCTAAAATAAAGTCAGGTCTTATTCCAATAAGTCCTTATTAAATCAAGCAAAACAAATTTATCGAGACTTCGAGCAACGAGGTAAAACTGGACTACTCTAAAGTAGGAATGTTCAGGAAGCTACACTTTATTTTAATTGGATTTCCTATGTAGGTATCATGTACGTCTAGGTCTAGGTCCTATATACGTACCATGTACGTACGAATATTTTAAGTTTAATTGGACGAACCATGTACCTACCTAGTACGAGATTTTTACGTACATAGTACGTACATTCGTCCAAAATACGTCGAATGTACGTACATAGTACGTACTTCCGCACGTCCATAAATCGAAGGAAAATAATGGCTAAAGTGGCGTCCCTATGACGCGCGGAGGTCAGTTTTTCTAATTTAGACGATCGAAACCTCAATATCGAACTAATTTCTATCATAACCACTAAGTTAGTAGACCACACAAGTTGGTAAATGAGAGTTTATAAATATGGTGATTTCTTTACTATTAAAACATTTGCAAAGTTTCAATTTGCTTATTAAAAAAACTAGAAAAAAGTTTAAATATGTATTATATATATTGGACTGAAAAAGTCGGTATCATTACGTATCAATTGCGTTTGTGACATTATTTCAATCATGTATCAAGGGTTGTATAGGTACTACATTCAGCTGCCACTTCTTGCCGCAGTATTAGCTATAATTTATTGTTTTAGCATTGGCGCATGGGATTGGCCGACGTAATTTATTTAACGTGTCGCATAAGACACCGGATTCACAGGATAAAAATCGATCCGTTTTGAACTATATATGTATGTAAAAATAGTGAATATAAAGACTACGATAAAAAATATCAGTGCATGGTAAAAAATTGATATATAGTATAGCCAGATTATTAAATTGATAGATTAATATGATAGAGATAAATATATTATTTTGTCCGCCATCTCAAAATCCAAGATGACGGACGACATTAAAATGTACCCTTCAAAAATGCTCGTTTATTCTTGTGTTGCGGACATGTTTTAATCATTTTTTTTAATTGGTGAAAAAGCTGCATTTTTGTCACACACAACACGGTAGGAACTAGCAAAATCGGTGCAGTGGTTCTAAAAAAAATATTTTTGTTTCAACCATTGTTTTGCATGTTATGCAATTGCCTTGCCAATCATGTCTGCATTTATTTCCTTATAACTTCATTACTACCAAACCGATATTGATGAAATAAGTTACGTCCTGGTGAGAATTTATTGCTTTTTAAAGGTCATCATCAAAATTTATCACCATCTTAAAATTCAAGATAGCGGACAGAATAATACTTGAATCTTCAAAATGGCGTGTTTATTCTTATTTTCCGAAAATGTTTTAGTTTTTTTTTAATTTATAGAAAATCACTACTTTTCCTTCACACAACGACGTACAAATTAGTAAAATCGGTGTGGTTGGTCTCAAAAAATCTATTTTTGTTTTAACCATTGTTTTACAGATTCTACGATTGCATTGCCAATCCTGCCTGCATTAAGTTCCTTATAAATTCGTTATTACTAAAACAATTTTAGTAAAATAAAAAAAATCGTGGTGAGAATTGATTGCTGTTTAAAGATTGTTATCGAAATTTTCCGCCATCTTAAAATTTAAGATGTCGGACAGAATAATACTTGATTCTTCAAAATGGCGTGTTTATTCTTATTTTGCAAAAATGTTTTAGTTTTTTTATTTATAAAAAAACACTACTTACAAATTAATAAAATCGATGTAGTGGTTCTCACAAAATCGGATTTTGATTTAACCATTGTTTTACAAATTATACGATTGCATTGCCAACCCCGTCTGCATTAATTTCTTTATAAATTCATTATTACTGACCAATCAGTTTGCGTCATAATGTTTTTTATTTCACTAAAATCGGCTTAATAATAATGAATTTATAAAGAACTGAATGCAGACAGGATTGGCTTTGCAATCGTATAATTTGTAAAACAATGGTTAATGCAAAATCAGATTTTGTGAGAACCACTATTCCGATTTTTTTACTTTGTACCTTGTTAGGCGGGAGAAAAGTAGTGCTTTTTTATAGATTAAAAAAAACTAAAACGCCATCTTAAATTTTAAGATGGCGAAAAAGTTTGATCATGATCTTTAAAAAGCAATCAATTTTCACCAAGATGTTTTTTATTTTATCAAAATCGGTTCAGTAGTAATGAATTTATAAGCAAATAAATGCAGACATGATTGGCAGGGCAATCGTATAATATTATCAAAACAATGGTTGAAACAAAAATATTTTTTTTGGAACCATCAAACCGATTTTGCTAATTCGTACCATTTTGTGCGTGGCAGGAATGCAGTTTTTTTTACTGGTTTAAAGAAATAATTAAAACATGTTCGCAACACAAGAATAAACGAGCATCTTTGAAGGGTACTATTTCATTTCGTCCGTTATCCTAAATTTTCAGATGGTGAACAAAAAAATATATTTAGTCAAAATTCTGATTAATTCTCTGTCAAGTGCAGTTTGTCCCATTAAAATCAATAGTATAGTTCAAAAGTTATAATGAAAAAAAATTGTCCCGTTTTTTTTGGCCCACCCGGTATTCCTTCGATTTGTACGTACTATGGACGTACTCTATCAATCAACATATTTTGGACAAATGTACAAAAATATGAAGACAAACCCTTGCAATTTTTAAAAACACGTTTCACATAATTTTCACAATATTCGGGATCTCAAAAAACTGTCCAAGTAAAATTTGATTTCTATTAGTATTTTTAGTTAAAAAAATAAATTGATTGTTTCAACGCCATAAGCATAGCTTAATTAATTAAGCAGCTGTTTTTCTCTAATGGAGGCTTTTAAACCTAAGTTTAAATCGGGAGTTTATATAGCGGTGATTAGACAGATGGCGCTGACGGTGAAATCAACACTTCTGGCAGTGGTCTGGCAACCAGCATAGCTTAAACTATTGATCGCCTTGCGTCACAGATTGTTGACGTGACCTGACAGTCAAAAAAATTTAATGGCATCCTAAAGGGAGTGTTTTGTTACTTTTGGTTGTTATTTTTGTGAAATTTCATAAAAAACTTAGTTGTTCGTGTTTGTTATTTATCGGTAAACAAAGAAAAATTCATAAGGCTTCATAATGGATGATTTTTGGTCTAAAAAAGATGTACTTTACAATGCAGGTAAGCCTAGTATGTAGCAATTTGGTTTTGAAATGACATGGCATCCGAATTATACAATTAAACAAATAAGTAATTATTGAAATTTTGCTGTAAGGTTACCTAGTCCTTGTTGTCAATCTTCCAAGTCCTAATTTTTTGCATAAATTTATTCTTAATTTATACTGGGTGTACTAGATTATGTTAGCATTATTGCTAACATCACTATTAATTGGAGGTAGGTGTTTTTTAAGGAAAACCCTGTATATTTTTACACAAGATGATAGCAAATAATTTTGTAAACAGAAAGGTTCCTATGCACCACTGGTCTAAGCTTGTAGCCCCAATAAAAGTGAAGTTCGCAATATAGTGCACACTTAATCTGCGACATCCTACAAAAGTAACTTTTTTTTTTCTCCAAGTTGTTATATTCAATTATTTTTAGCTACTTTTTTATAAATATTTAATTACTTTGTAAGTACCTTTTGTAATAAAAATATAGTCCACTTAATTAACTAATAACTACTAGTAATTATGTAGTTATATGCTTTACAACTAAATCTGCCCAACTCTTTAGCGATCCCTATTACTGTTACTTTGATAAGATAAAGAGAAACACTTAAGACTAAAATAAGTTTAAGATTTAAAACTATCCTGCCTAAAAACTGGTTCACAATTCTGGAAAAACCTCGGGAAAAATCAATACAATCTTATCTTGTTAGTAGGTACTATATGTTTGGTTTATGATTCTTCACAATTCACAAAAGTAACAGATTTAAAAGATATGTTTCACAAACATAAAATTTCTATTAAATCTTGTAAATTATCATGATTTTGGCACATGAGAATGGATGGAAGTTTTTATGGAACTATTCATATTTTGTGTAAGACACATAATAAGTGGGTCAAATTTTCCTAAAAAAATCTTCTATAATATTTAAATACTTTTCACAGGGGCATTTTTACTAATTACAACTTTTTTATTTTCAGAAAAGGATGAAATGAACCTTGACTATGAAGCAGGTGATGCCAATGAGATTATCTTAAGGAATCAGCTTTTGACAAATGGGAAGCAAAACAAAAGAGATCTAGATCTAAGTATTTTTACACATTTGAATTTAATTAATAACTTTAAAACTGTCTTCTCCACTTTTCAGTTATTCTGTTTTTTTAATAAATTATGTATTTAATTATTTCCTTTGTCTTTTTACCCAACCTTTTATAATAATATAGAAAAAAAAGGTTTTGTAAAAAGGACCAACTCAGACATAATTTTAACATAAAAAAAGTTAATTGTCTTGATTACAATGCGACTGAAAAATAAAAAGATTTCAAAAGGACAAAAAATCGCAATAATTTTTACTGGCCCTTTTGAACTCTTTTATTTTTCGGGCGTATTACATATTGGACCTTTTTGAATCAATCCCGCCCGACCGAAATTTCCGCATCCAGCGCCATCTCTTCGCACAGAGCGGAACTACTGTCAACTAAAATTTTTTCGGACGTGATCAATATAACGAGAAAACTTAGTTCCAGACTTTAGCATTGCAGTTGGGCTTCTGGTAGCCACGCAGACCGAACCGCAGCTTTTTTTTTTGTGGCCATAAGTGCGCTTGCTAGACACACGCTAAGTTTACCACCTTTCGTTCTACCACGGATCACCAGGTGATATATGGTTCTACCGTTGTTTAATATATTCTCCATCAAACAGCGGTTCTACCTACCGTTGTTTGATGCACCTAACGAGTGGTATTGATAAATCAAAGTGCCATCTCAAAGTTAAGGCAAAAATGTAAGTATCAATAGCAGGACGACTAAATTAAAGGTATCTGCAAGAAAACTTGTAGCAGGTCCCTGCGATGCGCTGCAAAATAGACATTTTATGTTTTGGTAAAGAGAAAGGCAAGCAACATAAGCGTTACTTAAAGTTAATATTAATAGATGTCGTAAGTATATCTGCAACAGCTGTCAGTGACCAATTTTTATTTTATTTTCTTAATACGTATATTTATTAAGCTGAGAAACTAATAAAACCAAATTAAAATATTTTTTATCCCGTTATCCACAAAGACCAATCAATTATTCAATTACAATCAATCATTTCTCGACATACTTATCATAACAAAAACATTTCATGTAAAAAAAGCCAAATACGCGAAAATGACATTCCGTGAAAAGAATTGAAATTAAAGTTAAGCCAAGTTCTCCAATACAAATTTCAAAATGAAATGTTCTTACTAGTTTGGAAATGTTTTTTTAAACTTTGCTATTACAGCCAAACTTCTTTATGTTCAATTTAGCACTGTGCCTAAGAGTCATTTACAGCCGTAATAGCCAAGTTTAGAAAAACATTTCCAAACTAGTAAGAACCTTTCATTTTGAAATTTGTATTGGAGAACTTGGCTTTACTTTAATTTCAATTCTTTTTACGGAATGCCATTTTCGCGTACTTGGCTTTTTTACATGAAATGTTTTTGTTACGATTTCACTTCTTTTTCAAAGGAATTGGATAATATTTAATTTTTAAAATAGTAAAATATGCGGAATATTGTTCAAAACTTTTGCAATGCCTTACTTAGAATTTTGAGGATTTTAAAATTTTTCCCATGGTTTTATAATAGTTTTTATCAACTTTCCAACGGTCAGCCCTCTAGCGTTTCTGAAAGTGGACAATGTTCCTTTTACATAACTTTAAATGTATAGGGGAGGGAAGTAAATTAAAATTTTCATGTTTTTAAATTTTTCCCTATAGTTTTATCATAGTTTCTATCAGTCTTCCAATGTGCAGCTCCCTAGTGTTTCTGGAAGTGGGTAATGTCACTTTTACATAACTTTACATTTATAGCGGAGGACAGCAAATGAAATTTTGGAGTATTTTAATTTTTTCCTATAGTTTTATCAGAGTTCCTATTAGTCTGCCAAAGCTCAGCTCTCTAGCATTTCTGGAAGTGAGCAATGTTACTTTTACATAACTTTACATGTATAGGGGAGGGGTGTAAATTAGAATTTTGGAGTTTTTTTATTTTTTCCAGGGGTTTGGTCATAATTTCTATCAGTCTTTCAAATTTCAGCATTGTAGCATGTCTGAAAGTATAGTAAAATTTTGATGATCTATACATAAGTGAGTAACAATTTCGAGGTTTTTTGAAATTTCGAAACTTTACTACTTCATGGAAGTCCATGAAACTTGAAGGGGTTGTTAACTCTATAAAGATCTACGACTGTGCGAAGTTTGAGATTCGTAGCTCATTCGGAAGTAGAGTTTTAGATAGGTCAAATATGGGCTGAAATGTTTCAAGAAAAGATGGTACGGCAGCGCGAACTGTTTACCATAACAAATAGCATAGGCCAACGAAAAAAAGTTGTAAAAAGTTGTCTCAAAAATAATGATATGAACTATACAACTTTCCTTAGTTCAAGGTTGTTTAGTTTGGGCGCTAGAGGGCTTTAAAGTTGATTTTTAAAATCGTTTTTTTTTAAACAAACCTAATGCCGTGTATGCGATATTGCTGAAATTTAGTAGGTACGTTGGCACAGTTTTATAGGACAAACAAAGCCTCGTCAAAATTATAGTTGACACCAATCCATAGGTGCAGATATTTTAGTTTTTAAGAATTTGCCTCTATCGGATTTCTACGCCAGTGGAGTAAAATAGGTTTGGGTATGAAATATTGTTTGAATAGCTTGTTTAGTACTAAAACTGTACTGTTAGTAAAATTCGATAACTCTCATGGTTTTCGATGATTTTGCATTTTAATAATTCTAAGTATAATTTATCAAAAAAATCAAAACAGCGAGTGCGATTTTGCTAAAATTTGGTATGTTGGCATAGTTTTATTAAACAAATAAACTCATGTCAAAATTATGGTTGACATCAATCCATAGGCATAAAATTTGAGTTTTTTTATAATTTGAAATTACAAAAATGCAAATATATCGATAACCATAAATGTACCAGTATTACCAAGTATAAGTACCATTTTTGTTGTAAAATAATTTTATAATCTATATTTTGTGCCCAAACTTAACTTATTCCATTGGCGTAGAAATCCGATATATCAAATTATAAAAAAGTCTATGGATGATGTCAGCCAAATTTTGACAATGCTTTATTTGTCTTATTAAACTATGCCAACATACGATATTTAAGCCAAAACGCACTCACCTACACCGTTTTGAAGTTATATAGCAATTTGATTTTGATGTTAAAATGTACTTAGGATTATATCAATGCGAAATTCTTGAAAACCATGAAAGTTATCGAGTTGTACTAAGAGCACATTTTCTGTAGCAAACAAGCTGCCCAATATAAATTTTATACTCAAACTCATTTTGCTCAATTGGCGTAGAAATTCGAAATAAACAATAACTTCAAAACTTAATATCTACGCCTATGGATTGGCGTCAACCATAGTTTTGAGATGGCTTTATTTGTCCTATATATGCCAACGTACCAAATTTCAGTAAAATTGCATACACCGTTTTAGATTTATTACAAAAATCCGATTTTAAAATTAAAATTTTAACGCCCTCTAGCGCCCAAAATAAACAACTTTGCACTAAGATAAGTTGACCCAAGTCGACTTACTTTCGTCTAAGGAATCTTTGATAGAAGTGTGTAAAGACCTTTTCGGGACACCCTGTATAAATACCTGAATGTTAAAAAGCTTGGAGTATAATATCAGAGATAATTTCCTTCTGTCAATTTTGTAGATAATGTAAGGGTGTCCAAATATTATTGTGCAATATTCGCTATACTTTTTATTTGGCTTTGTAAATATTCCATCTTAGGATGAGGTTAATTTTTACCACAGAGCAGTAGTTCATAATACGTACGCCAGTCTATTTTTTAAGTGATGAGCAAAAGACTGAATTTTCGTAGCACATTGTGCTAAGACGCTTAACTTATTTCTCAGTGAAAATTCATGAAAGTAATTCCTAATGGCCGCTTGACATGGAGCAATAAACTTGCAGTTGCATTCAAGATTAGTGTCTCTGAATAACAAATATTTGTTTGGGGATTCTAATCTTCCATGCAACTGCAAGGGTTGCTCCATGTCAAGCGGCCTTAACAAAATGCGACCTTCTAGCTGGACTGGCTGACTAAATCAAGCATTTTTTTAAATCAGCTGACGCATAAAGACTTACGTATAGTAAAATATAGCTTACCTAGTTCTGATCAGAAGAAATAGCAGAAAACAAAAATAAAAGGCTAGGATGTTGGAATATTACGATCATGGCCAAAAATATATCAATTCTTTTAGTTTCCTTAGTGAATGGTTAATTTGATAGCTTCAATTTCGATGTCAGTTCATCGCGTTTTACCGATTTTTCTTATAAGATTTTATAGCGCCTTTTTGTCAAGCCAAAACAATTTTTTTCTGTTTTATTTTGCATAAAAATTGCTGGTCACATTCAAAAGAGGGTAAGTATTATATTATCAAAGGATAAAAGTGGCACTTTTAGTTCGGAATTGAAAAGTTTGTAACCCGGGAACTTTTTATAAAAGCACACGAATAATATGCATGTGCCTAAAGTATGAAAAATTATATACCCACCTCCCCAAAATTACACAATAGTTAAATCCTTAGAGTAAGAAAAAATATAGCTTTTAAATTTGATGAAAATGAATTATTTCAGCAGAAATCGAGATTATTTTTTTATTTTTAGCAAAGTTGAATCTTTATATCTAGATTATATTTTGTTTAATAATTGTTATGTTTTAATCAGTTGTATTATTACTCATAGTTTAAATCAAAGATGGTCTATATAGTTTTCAAATTTGATAAAAATGATCAATTTTGGTGGAAATCGAGAAAAAATTGTTATTATTAGTTTATTAGTATATAGTATATTAGTTATACAGTTATTTTAAAATTTTATGATTAGATTATATTTTGTTTAATTGTTATGTTTTAGCAAATGATTGATAGATAATAGAATCCTGTTAATTAAAATCTTGGCTCAGTGTGAATTCAACCAAAAATGGATTTTTATCAAACTCATTAATTTTAAAATCACGTTTTGTCGATATTTTAATTTGTCGTCTGCATTGAATAAAAGATAGCACTTCTAAAAGACCAAAAATGCAAGACAAATATAAGAATATGTTATTTACTTGTAATACAATCAACTCAGCATATAGTTTTTAGTTTATTTCTTAAGTAAAGAAAATAATGTTATTTTCAGTAATTTTTATGGTGACAATAATTTTAGTGAGTTGTGAAGATTTAAAAGAATCTAATTACTGTTTGGGAAACCTCAAATGTATTGAGGAAAAATTAGTTGAATATTTAAATCAACTTGAAGGGAGATCTAAATTACCAGTCGTTGGAGAATACATATCATTAGAAAAAGTTGAAAATAAAGATGAGGTTTTGCCAAAACCCAATCCAAAAGATTTAATTGAAAGGAGCATAGACTTTTTAAGAAACCATTATGTCAAAATACAGATACCAAAAGATGTTACACCAAAAACTTTTGAAGGTAAATTTTCCTGGATATTTAAATACGTGGTTTTATATAAATCTGCGCTTTCCATACTCAAGACTTTCTTATTGATGTTTGTATTATAATCATGCAGGGCGTGGATTATTATTTTAGGTTAGTTCAAGTTTAAAAGTTAAATATAACTAAAACCGTAAAATAATTTTCTTTAATTTTTATAAACTTTTTTAAGGTTTCACGTTTCGTCACAAAATTTAATTTAAAAAAAAAGTGGTTTTTAAATTTGTAGTCCAACTTTGCAAAAATAAATAAAATCCTAAGTTATGAAATGTTTTATCAAAGTTTTATGGATCTATCTAACTTAACCTACACTGTCTTAATAAGCTAAGAGTAGACGCAGCGAAAGTTGATGCCACGCACGTCATCAATTTTATCTTGGTATACGCCTACTTTCGGTTGGACAGTGTCGTGCGGAATAAATTACACATAATAATTACACTATATATAAAACACTTAGCCTATGGATCTCCGATACAGCCAATCACAAGCTACAAGCGGGGCCAGTAGATCCTTCTCAGCCGTGACGTGGGTGGCTTCAACTCTCGCTGCGCGGACTCTATTAGGTCTCTTGTTGGATTATCAAATTTTTAATCCCTTGTTTTTATCAACAATGCACGAACGTCACTGACATTAGAAGGCCCATCGCCCCTACTTTTCAAGCCACTTGAATTTTAATTTTTAATATATAAGTTTATCAATCAATCAATCAAAAGGAACAGGATTTTCTTTGATATCGCTAATCCCAGAAACTACTTATCCGATTTCAACAAAATTTGACATAAATGTACTATGAGTTATTCTGTTCAGTTAGTTTAGACAATTTTTTTACGCTACGATGTGTGGTTCATTTAAGCTAGTAATATCATAAAAACAAATAAGTTTAATACATAAAGTATATTTAGTTAAGTAAAGTAGTGGAAAGGGGGGCAAAATAGGGTACGGGTGTAAAGCCGAATATCGCAGTATTAGGTTAACTGCGCAAGAATAAAACATCTTAATATCAGATGTTTTATCCCCTTGACTGGTTCAACTCTCTCTGCAATAATATTGGTGCCGGTCGGCTGAACTTAAGTTGGTTTTTGCTCAACATTTAATGTTGTGGGCTGTTTATTTTAAAAATAGCCTACGCATTTTGTGACGGTAAAATAAATTTTTTACCATCTTTTTAAAATGTTGTTTAGACTTAGCAATTAGTGTGTTTATGTATTATTTATAATTAAACGATTTTTGTTTGAATTTAACGGGATACCTTGTTACACCTAGTAACATACACCCCATTTTGCCTCATGTTTTTTTACTTGTTTGGTACCATCAGTGAAAGTTGTCTTTGCAAAAAATGGACTCAAAGTTCGTGTAGGATAGTCGACAGCGATGACTAGGTTGCTGTAATTCTTTATAAATTTTTTAAATAATAAATTTATTTATTATAAATGTATTTTTTAGTACAACTTTTTATTTTTTAAATTTTAAAAATGTTAAAAAATATTTTAATTTTGGTTAATATTTTATTAAATAAAATATGCTACAAAAATATTGATTCTAAATTACACAACCGTCTCGCCCGTTTCGTCACATGTTGGTACCATATTTATTTACCCCGTATAAAATAAAAATAAAAGTATGATAGAGTTCTACATCGCTTAAACTGAAGAATAAAACATAAAGATAACAAATCTAGCCAACTTAATTCCAAATAACGAACATAAAAGGAGAAATAAGCCATTAAAATTATGTATCCCATTCTGCCCCCCTTTCCCCTATATTAAAGCTGCAAAAAGACTATATTTTTTATAGGTTTGGTATAGTGCCCAACTACCAAAGCTAAATTTTTATTTGAATATCCGTGATTTTTCGGAATCGAAGATGGTGGCTCTCAAAATTAAGAAAATATAATGGTTTTCACATTAATTTATTAAGGGGATCTATTACTTTAAAAGTATAAACATAGTTGACATATTCTTACTTTAAAAATATTTCAAAAATTTAGATTCCTACTTATTTCCTTTACTTTTTATTTAAAGATCGGTTTCTGTACCTCATTTTAAAAAATTTTGTCAGTTTTAAGCCTGGAAAGATAAAATCGTCAACACGAGACGGACTGTCCGCTCATCGCCATGGAATTTTTAGACAAAACAAGACTAAATCTGTAAAAAAAAGTTTTGTGGTGGACAGAAAGGTTCATTCGGATTTTCAAAAAAAAATTACATAATAATATATGGTTTTGTTGGACAGACGAGTGGAAAAATTGGAACAAAAAAATTGAGCTTAATTTTAAAGATGCCTTTATGTTTCTCTTTATTAATAATTATAAATGTATGACTATTTAACGGGTAAATGAAGCATAAGACTTAACGGGTTATCTTAACCGAACTTAAATTAAAATTAAGAAAAATTTTCAAATTTATTTTTTTGCTTTTAAATTTGGATAAATTTAATTTGATATTAATCACTTCGCAATGCAAGATCAAGCCTATATATGCGTTAACTATTTATGGTAAAGTTTCTCCTTTTCTTTTCTTAACGGAGAGCAGTTGTTTCGAAATTTCTATAAAAACAAGATTTCTTCTCCGTTCATTCATAAACGGAACTGAAGTTTAAGGTCAGAATTAAAAACTTTCTCTTTTACATCCTTTTCAGCGAGATCTGTGTCATTTGCTACAGGGCGTTTATCTACAAACTTTCCCTACAGGAAAAGGTTTACTAAGGGAAGGCCTACCAAGAAATCACCTAAAAATAATCAATATAGAACAACTATGTACATCTCATACATGTATAATTTGACTTATGTTAACTGACCATCGTAACGGAAATCAACAAAATGGTTTTTACGCAATAAACAAAGTCAAATTCTATAACTTTTTATGATTTTATTTGAGGTGACACTGATCTAATACTAATATAGTTTCTAGTTATTTTACTGTATTTTATACAATTGGGCTTTGTGTATTGTTTAAGTAAAACATATTTTTTGAGTTCTGTTCCGAGGTCGTCAAACTGTATCTAGTATTAATCAAATCCGCTGTTTTGTAACAAGGTGTGTGTTGACTTTTTGGAATGATATTCGTATGAAATTTAGCTCTAAAATATTGTGTTTACTAATATCTCAGATGGTTTTGCCTTGTTGATTCAAAATATTTTGCAGCCACAATGTTTTGCCAGTTCTACTTGAACTTAATGCAGCCTAATATGTAGAGGCTAAAATTTTTAGTCGACTAAAAATGACGGGAGGCTAATTGACAAAAATCGACCTCCTGAGGTTGCCAGTTTTAAATATTTTTTATGCGGGTCAAGAGGGCTATAATTGTCGAATTAAAATACGAGTTATCTGTGCCGACAATTTTTTAATCATTGTAATTAGTAGGGTTGTCAGTAACCACGATTTAGGCGTGATTACTACGCTTTTTCATTTGCTGCCAAGTGCCACGCTACAGTACCCAATTGCCACGCTTTCGGGGGATGTAGAGGAGAACGCTGTAAATAGTCTCGTCTCGTTATGCAAGATAAAATGGGTCTCTCGTCTCGAAGATAAATTCTTCTCTATCGCTTGAGAGAGCCTTTCTCTCGTCTCGTGTCTCGTGATTTATATCAGCTATTAATAGTATTTGAGACACCCTGTGTAAAAGTGTTTTTTCTAGGTGAATCTTATTATTTATGGTATTTACTTTTTTCTTAAATAAAGAGTTCTGGGATATACTAACTTGTGAAAATAAAAATATATTTTGTTTAAGTAAAACCACCGGTATAAATTTTAAACGATGTATCGTATACTATATTTTTATAAATTTCTGATTATAGGTATGATGTCTTGAATATCTCTATGGAATTTCCAGATTCTGGAAACCTAGGATTTTCCTTGCGGAAATGTGTTTTTCTCAACTAACCAAATCGTTTTTTTAAAATAACTTTTTTTTTGATCCTAATTTTTCAAACCTTTAAACTTTTTTTAACCAGCAGATTTTTCTTCTGAATTTTTCATATTTGTCAAAATAAAAAACAAACTAATTTCCGCAGGAAAATTATTTGATTTTCAGAGTTTAAGCTCTCTAAAGAATCATCTAATTTTTTTTTTAAATCTATAGATTTCTAAAAAAAAAATCATGCCAAAAGCTAGAAAAGAAAATTAAAATTTCCCGCTTATGAATAATTTTCGAAAAAAAAAGTTCAGTGCGTTAATAAGCATCAACAATAACAATACAATTTAATTACACTGTTGGATTTTCTTCATCTGATTTCAAGTAAACGTAAAAGCCAAAGTACATGTTGTCAAGGATATATATTACAATGTTTGCAGACATTTTATTGAAAAAAAGAACAGTACTTAAATATCAGCTTAACTCTATATAGCTCAATACGAACAAATCGTAAATCATAAAAATTTATAAAACCAACCTTTTTTGCTCGAGATAACGAGAGAAACGAGAATCTCTCCACGAGTAAGGGTCTTTCTCTCGTCTTGTCTCGAGCTTTCATTCGAGAGAAAATACCTCACTCGTCTCGTCAAGAGAGGGCGAGACGAGACGAGAGGCGAGAATCTCTCGTCTCGGCGGCAACACTAACTGTAACATAAGTCGACACAGCAAGCCAGAGGGGAACTTTCAAGTTTTTCACTTCAAAGTTTTTGAATGCGCTTATTTTAACCAAAAACCTTTTTTAACCTTGCAACCTTTTTAAAAAAAAGCTGCTCCCCCAACTGCCAATTAAAAAAAAACATAAGAAGCATGTATATAGCTTTTCTTTCTGGAGGGGGGTATTCCCACATAGAAAGTGTTGATATTTAATGACACTTATGAGGTGTTGGACAGGGAAGCAGAAATGTATTTTACTTTCAATGATCTCTATATCCATATATCTTGCAATCAACAAGTCTAGATTTATTGCAAATTGGAAATCACACAAAAAGTCAACACTATCTTAGCTGAAGCCAGCACAACTGCCGAAACCCTTTGAATCGAGTAACAGGTGCCAAGGATGAGCTGTCGCAAAATCGTATCGTTCCAGCAAATGATCCACCCAAAGATCTTAATAATACCTTATTTGGACTCTGATAATGTCTTTGGAGCTTTGGTTCCATTGAAAACCTACCAGCTTTCGAACTACTGGCACTATATCCGTTTGTTCGGACTTGACGATAAGGCTGAATAATGCTAAAATCAATGTGGTACAAGTGGTGGAGAGACAAATTAATAAAGAGGAGTTAAAAAGTTTTGGAAGTACCATAAGTTGTAAAGCAAGCGGAGTTTTTTGTCCATCAACAAAATCTGCTCTACATATTTTGCTAGCATTGCCATGTACAACAGGTACCATAGAAAAGTATTTCCGTACTCTACGCAGAGTCAAATCTTGGTTAAGAGACATAATGACAGGGGATAGATTAAGCGGTGTGTGTTTGCTTAATAAAATTAGTTGAAAAAAATACAAGTAGAAGAACAGGTTTGAAGCAGATTTGCTGAAGATCTCAGACGTTTTTACTGTAATGAGTTAAGATCTAAAAAAATTCTGTTTTTTTTTTATTAATACTGGGAGTTTCCATCCAATCAAGATCAATCGCCCAGTTTCGCAAAGTTCGAGCAAGGCTGAAAAAATTATGTGTATGTACATATTATGATAATTACTGAATTTTCTTTTTTTTTTGTTTATTTCAATAAATACCTATTTTGTTTTTTTAACTTTTTGCATTTGCCCGCCTCTAAATTTCAGGCATGATGAATCAAAATGGAGTGAAATAACAACAATTTTTCGTGGCTAAGCGGGCATTTAAATATTATAGTTTAATTATATTTTTTCATTATTCTTACAGACCAGACCACTTGATAATGGTTTTTTAAAAACCGAAACGCGTCGTGATTAGCCAATAAAATATTTGTGAAGTAAGCAGGACTTTTCGTTTCTTCTCCTTTAACAATGGTTCAAGGACTTCACCCAGGAGAAATCTACAATTTAATAGAAAGATTTTGTTTCTCTTGTATTTTTCCGTGGGCAGCTCGAAAAGATCTAATGGACACCTATCTAAGTGTTGACAGTTAACTGTTTCGTCCATAAGGGACACTTCAGAGCACGGCATGGTCAATGTGGCACTTTTGTAAAGCTACGTAGACGGTATATGAATGTCATCTTACGATATTGGTAAGAGAAATGAGTAAATAATGCCTGTGATACCGTATGCTTTCACATAAGGGGCGACATCTACAAATACAAAAGGAACTACCACAGTAAAAATAAAAGGCAGGCAGATGAAACGAAAAACATTACTCATGACCGTGACATAATTTATCCCTCAGGTCGCGTTAATGCATATTGCATATTTTCCGCCTTCGCAACGTTTTATGTCGAGTCAGCGGAGCGTGAGCCAGAAACACTACAAACGTGAAGTTTAGTCAGCGGAGCGAAACCAATTAGATGCATTTATTAGAGGGAAATTTCTTGTTTATCCCTAGTTTAAAGAATAGCGCTGCTGGAATAAGTTTTAATTCGTTTAATTCCCTACAGAAGGACGTGGATGAATTAAGACAAAAACGTGCATACGTCAATGTGTATGTAAAATGACGTCACGTTTTTGAATGTGCAGGCAGTGGAATATTGCACTCATAAATTCTGCAATGTCATTTTTGGTTCAATAAATAATAAAATAATATAAAATACTGTGAAATCGTCAGAAATTGAGCTACAGCCTAAAATTTTAGAAAATTCAATACTTAACGAAAAATATCAAGACGCAGAAGAAAGATAGTGGAAGAAACGAAAAAAATGTTTTAGATAAATTAAGTGTGTAGTTTTCAGAAAACGTTGCGGCAAAAAATTTTATTTGTAAAAACGAAAAAAAATAAAAAACAATAAATACCGCCAAATGAAAAAGTTTTGGTTAAAATTTTAAGAAACGTAAGCACTGTTAGGAAACAATTCCGTCGCAGAAGACAATTTTTACAAAATTAAAAACTACTGGAGAATTGGCAAAAATTGACGTAGAAAAATATTTGTAGAAGAAAAAAATTAAGTACAAAAAATGGCGCGGCAGAAGGAAACTTTTGGTATAATCGGAATATAAAAAGTTTGCAAGTAAAAATTTTATTTAAATCAAATTTTTCAAAGAATAAATGAGGCCAAAAATGTTCGGCTTGTTTGGTAATTTTCATGGAGTTTCAGTTCGCTACGTAATACAGTGTACTCCGGTTATAACGTACCTGGGTTATAACGTACTTTCGGTTATTACGTACATATTTCATTGGCCCGGCCAAAATCCTCTTCTTTTTTTACTGGTTATTACCTACCTTTTATACAAAAAATTCGGGGATTTTTCAATAATCGATACCGCGGTTTTTTCATTCGAAGGTGAGTGGCCGTCAGTCTATATTCTTATATGGAAAAATGGTCTAGTACGATTTTGTGTGTTTTTGGTAAAAATGGGGAATTGCCGGCGCAAATGTAAAACTGTAAAAGAAAAGATAGAGATTATTAAAAGCATTGAGAAGCATCAGTAAAACGGAAGTTGGTAGGCAAAAGAACTTGTCAAAAACAACCATTTTATTCCAAATAAAAAATGTACGTTCTAACATAACTTTTTAATTGTGTTTTTTTATAACGTACGTCCGCTTATAAAGTACACATTTTTTGATCCCTTGAGGGTACGTTATAACCGGAGTACACTGTATACGCAAAACCTTATATTTTAAAAAATATACATATTTAAAAACATTATTTTTTTATGTTTTGTTTTTTGTCACCCTGTAGGTAACTTGTTTTAAATTGGTGATAGTTTATAATATTTTTCCTGATCCATACTTACACAAAAAACCATGTACTTAAATTTAGTTTTTTTTTTAAATTAAACAACTTTAAGTTGGTAAAAGTTAGAACAATATAACTGCCGGAACGTCAATGGGATTTTGAAAAATATTTTTATTTTATTAAGCACTGTACGAAAAAAAAAAGTTCGATTCGGCAGTTTATTAGCTATCATGTTACGGACAGACATACACACATACACACACACAGACATCACGACGATATTGCTAAGATAGGTCAAAATCTCGTATAACCCAATAAACACTTCTCGGCGTTATTAAAAAAAAAAAAATCGTCGAAAATAATATTGTGCGGGCTAGGAAGGTAAAAAATACAGATTTTTTTATGTTTTTTAAAATTTAAGGCTAAGATTTTTTCTTAATTTTATAGTTAAGATTGAATAATATGCTGTTTTTGCTGTCATGGCTTTTTTTATGCTATAAGCTTTTGACAAATTCGCAAAAAACTGAGTTTTATGATATTTAAGGCCCTGTATCCTGCGAACCTTTTGGCGGGGAATATGGATATTTCCCAGATGCTAAAGAATACAAAAATTCAGCCAGCACCAAGTTTTTAGAGGGTTCAGGTTTTTTCAAGCCTACTTGGTTGGCGCACCCAGAGGAGGGAGTTCGGGGGGGGGGGGAGGACTCGGGGCCCGGGCTGTCGAAACGTACGATTTTTTTATATATTTTCCACATATTTCAAACACAAAAAATAAAAATAGCATGAAATACGACATCATGAGGCCTCGGCCCCCCCCACAACAAGACATGTTCCTGGGTGCGCCACTGGCTATAAGTAATTTTACTGGTAAATATAAAGACGGTATTTAATTATTTGTCATCCAATACATCTTAAACGAGGTTATGAGAATCTTTATGACCCAAAAAGTTACCAATACGTAAATTATACATATGGAATTTCACTTCTTTAATTATTGACCAAGCCCAAAAATATTTTTGAAAACGAAATATAGTGTGAAGTAAAGGCATTTTATAAAAATACACAACAGAGGTCTAAAGAACCTGTTTGTTATAGGGTCACTGCATCACGAAGACGTAGTGTCTATGGAGACGCCAGGCTTCCAGAATGCAGTGACCCTAGTTTGTTATTTTAAATATGGTGTAGGTCATTATTCACTAATATTTGAGGTTAAAAATATTTGACCATTTTTTAATTTTTTTGGGATTGACAAATTAACAGGGTAACCAAAAGGTAGGTATTTCTGCTTTTGTAGTTTCTTACATAAAATAGCCATTTCCTACTATTGTAACACTATTAGGGGGTTAAACTTGGGTATGCTTAGTAGCGACCACTTTGTTTCGGTGGTGTACTGGGTTGATTACTTTGTATCAGTGATATTCGCAAAAAGGCCGCTTTATATGCCTAATCACCAGGCCTAGAGCCTACCTCACATTCTTACTATTACTTTTACTACCAGAGTGTGGAAAGTGCACTTTTTCGCACTTATTATTATATGTAAAAATTTAAATTTTCTCCCGCACTAGTCCGGTTAAATTACTTATTCTCACAAACTCAAACAATTGCGGTAATGGTATATTACATAACAAGAGAAGAAAGTGACAAATAAAAAACAACACGCGAGTGTAAGAAAGTTACTTTTTATCGAGTTGTGTATGCTACCTTTCCTCCGAACACTGTTGAACTATACTAATTTTTGTAAAAATTGGTTTTTAGTTTTGCACAAATCAAATGAAACTGCTTTTTCGCAAAGGTGTGAAAAAGTACTTTGCAACTCATGTGCCAAAAAGTATGGTGATAGTTAACGTCATCGTACACGTTTTCATACATATGCGGAAAACTAGTTTTCCACAAATGTGCGTAAACATTTCTTCACACGAGTGAAATTTAACGTTTTCTTGAGATGTAAATCGTGTGACATCCATCATGTGGTCCTAGGAGAAGTTACTTTCCCGCACTCGTTTTTTATTTTGGAATTTTTTATAGTGTATTAAGCAACAAATTTTGAAAATGTTTCTTTGCACACGACCGAGAAAAATTGGCTAATCCGAAGGCGAGGTCCACAAGTATGTCCATCGTACATCGTACTTTTTGTTATTTATTATCAGAATCAGACATTTTCAATAGTTATTTAAACAACAAGGTTTGAAAACGACTATTTGCACACGATCGAGACAGTTTGGTAGACCGAGCCGAAGGCGAGGTCTACAAGTCGATGGAGTGTGCAAAGAGGTTTTCAAACGAGTTTTTTACAATATCTTTTATACGACTGCTAATAAAGAAAGAAAAATCAAATTTTAATTTAACTTGTTTTTATTTCCGACATTTTTACAACAAAACTTTAAAAATTCAACAATTTTTTGACGTATCTAATCAACAAAACGTACGAGCAGTGACGGTTGCTACGGAACTAAGCCAACTTATATTGATGGGTAACAACAACAAAAATCACAATGACGGGAGACCCGTATGCAGAAATGACATAGGCGTGCGCAAAAATGACATAAGCGTGTGCAAGACGTTTTGCACACAGCGTGCGCAAAATGCCATTTTCAGATCGTGTTCTCCGTGCGCAAAACCCTGTTTTACAAGACAGTCGTATAAAAAAGACTTTAATACATTTTTTGACGTATCTAGGCAACAAAACAAGAAAGCGATATCTGTTGCTGTGGGGCTCAGCCCACTTGCGATATTCCACATTTTGACTTAGCTATGACACAATCAAATATATTAGGCTTATGTATAATTCTATTTTCAGATCGAGTTTTCCATATATTCAAAAACTTCATTTTCTCTGGAGGTTGTAATAAAATGTTTATCTAGTATCCCAATTCCTCTAAATCATATACTAGATTTATGCTTTAAAATAATTAATTTTAGAAACGACAAAGCAGAAATTAAAAATATCGATATTGGGTCGATAAATCTTGCTTCGGTTTTGGTTCTAGGACTATGAATATAGACAAAAATTTTAACTGGAAAACACATGTCGAAACTTTTTTAAAAAGCACGTGTCAATATTGGTATTACCTAAAACTAGTTCGGAATAATATCGGCCTAGCAGCTTCTCTACCAGCCTTTCATGCCTATATCAGTCAAGGGTCAGGCATGAAATTATTTTTTGTGGTAACTAAGTTGAGGCGAAAGAGAAATTAGTTTTCAATTAAAAATCGCCGTTAGTTTTAAGAAAAAATGTATTAAATATAAATGGATCCATGATGGATCTGATACCTTCCTAACCCCAGCACACTCCAAGTAAACTCCATGCAATATCAACCTTAAAAACAGTTTTTTGTAAATATATCCAAAACGAAAGCTCCTACCAAGTTTTTGGTTATACCACAAATTTTTGAAAAAAATGTGCGTTAGTATACTCCGAAAACCGCATATACATAGATGCGACGCTCCGTTAAAAAGTTAGCATTTTTTAAACTTTTTAACTGCCAAAAAACTACCAATAGCATGAATGAATTTCGACCAAAATCTAATCAGCT
This sequence comes from Aspidapion aeneum, assembly GCA_963576565.1. Lineage (NCBI taxonomy): Eukaryota > Metazoa > Arthropoda > Insecta > Coleoptera > Brentidae > Aspidapion > Aspidapion aeneum. The sequence continues at coordinate 17,463,169 of OY755042.1, forward strand.
CGTTACAGTATCGAATACTACACACACATTCACAGACATACATCACGACGATACTGCTAGGGTAGTCAAAATACACCCAAATAACAAATTTTCGTCGAAAACAATACTTTCTCTAGCCATTGCTGTGGGGCTAGAAAGGTAAAAAATATTATCGATATTTCCATTGTATATATTGGAGTGTCTGAGTTTTATGCTTTCCAATCATGATCTTTTTATGGGGTTGGAAAAAATACATGTTTGCAATACAATAAATAAAAACGATTCTAAATGTAAAACACCACACTATAAATGTATACAAATAAAGGGTAAAAATTATATCTTTATGGCTTGGAATAAATAACCACTAACATTTAGAAATCTTGAAATCTTGAAAAAAGACTATTTCGTAACAAAGGCATATTATTCCGTCGATGAGTTTTTTGAGTCTAGTTTAAGAGATTTATTCTGAAATGTTAATTACCTCTTCTGTCTTTGTTTTAAATGTACAAAATTTTTTGAGACAATTTTGGTTAAGTAGTTTAGCGTTAGGACTACATTTATTGTCTTATGTTGTTGACTAAATAGAGATCAGATACCTTAAAGTAAAAAAAAACTGCTATAAAACGGTGATTTACAATAATTATTATTCTAGATTTTTATTTTCACAATGTATTAATGATTGTATTTTGTATTTGACAGGATCCACACCCAATTGGGTAATAATGATTAAATAAAGATTTTACTTACTTACTTACTTATCAAAGCAAAACTAATGAATCAAGCAATGGTGTGTATTGGCATGTTTGCTTTTTTGAAGTAGTTTTTTTACTACAAAATTATTAAATTATTTTGCACTATATTAGTATAATATCTTCTGCATAAATTTTATTGATGCAGAAATAATCAAGATATTTAGTCTAGAGTCAGTTTGAATTTACATACAAAGCTTGAAATATTTTTTAAGTAAAATATTTTTAAGTAAAATTTTATATATGTAGGTAGGTGAAAAAGAAAAACTCGTCTTTAAACTAAAGAATATACATTTTAGGGCTAAATTACACACGAAATAGGTAATTTTATAAGAAATAAAGTTAATATAATAAAAAATGTTATTGAGGCAATTAAGAAATGGAAAATAGACTACAGGAAAGAATAAGTAATATAAATCGTATAACTCCTAAAAACAGTACAGTGTCTATGATGCATGCAAAAATTATGGTGTTCATTGATGTCGTTTCAGTTGCTACGACATTTACACAATGTACATCAACTTGCTTAGCAAAAAGCTTTTATATTTTGCGCAAAACGGATAGAAGAGTAGGGTAAAATAACAGGTGCTAAACAATTCCTTATTAGAAATGGGAAAGACGATTACCAACTAAACCGAACCAATTAATTAAATAGAGAAGAAGCTGCATCAGCGCCAGCGGTAGAGAAAGTGGAAGTAGGTAGAAAAGACACAGCTTCACTAACAGGAGTGAGAGAAGAGAAATTCTGCGGCGGCATCAAGGAATGATCGAAAAAGGAAATCTGGGTCATGGGCGAGACCAAACGGAAACAAGAAAGATTTCATTGGGTCGCTGGTAATAAACATAGTTGATGGTAAAACATGTTGCTGCACCCAATTTTTTAGGAAAGTATTAATTTCACCAATGGTTAAAAATAAATTTCCGATTTAAGGTAATTTTAACTTTAATCTATTTTATTTGACTTATTTTGTACAAAACTAACTTACCTAAAGTGTGTTTTGTAAAATTTGTGTTCATACCCGCAAATTCCTCAAAAATGACCAGTTTATTCAGTTTTTTTATAGCCAACCGAATTATAGTACTTTTTTGAGCTAAGAGAAACTTATTAAAAATTTAAAAATAAGGCTAGCAGTAATACGGCAACTACTTTATTTAAATGATGATAGACCTTAACGTGGCTGGGATAAATAAGTTTTTGGAATATTTTTATACAACCGTCCCTTATTTTTAACCCCACATTTGAATTTTTGATCACTACGACATTAGTTTTGATGTATGAGGTTGTCTATTATATTATGCTATGTTTAAAGTTCTGTTCGATATATTTTTAAACAAATAATAAAAATAGAAGACTTGTGGCGTGCTATTTTGGCAGAGGCGTTATGATGATATATCATAAAACATAGGTAAAGTGTCTTTATTTGAAAATTTCGGGCTAAACCTTAGAAACCCAGCATTCATAGGGATTGGTCTAAGACCCGGCTGGTGCAGTGATAACAGGCGCAACCTTGTCAATATAGGTTTTTGGTAAAAGCGCGCGCTCTTTGTTTGCATTTTCAAATAGACAAACTTATCCATTATAATAGATCATTTGCTAGTAGACAGGGATGGGGACAATGGGTTGCAAACCAGAAATGACTAACTTGGACATTTATTAACTTTCGGATGAGCATTTTTGTACAGAAATCACGACCGGATCCTTTTGTAAATATTTTTTTTCTATATAAAAAAATTAATACAAAAAAAAAAAACAACACAAAATATCAAGAAAATCTGGAATAAAACTCCTCTGCAACGGAAAAGATAAATAAAATGCAAAATATGTAGTTTAAAAAGTGACAGCTTAGTTAGCATATTTCAACAAACCGTCAAAAGAAGGCTAAGTTATATAAATTCTGCATAACTTTATTTGTGCACTAACAAAGTCTGGTATAATTCTTAATAAATTCGTTCGTATTTTCGGCGCAACTGCGCAAGCGTAGATGTCATTATACTGCTAGTATTATTACTGCTAAATCTTATTTCACTATCAATTAGTCTCTAATATTTTGTTGTTTTCGTACAAAATGGGAGATTTTCTCTTGGTGTCTGTTGTTGCGTACGCATTCTGAATCTAATAATAGGGAACTTTTGCACGCCCTCCATTAACTAACACTATTCTTTACAAATGTGTCACTAAGTGACAGATGTCACGTGATATTTAGAAGCTCAATTTTTGCCGTTTGCAGACACAATTTCTTATCCTTTATTTATCTGTCAAAAGCCTGTTTTGTGTTCTGTAAGCAAAATTAATTAAAAAGTTCCGAAAACAACTAAGACAAAACTGAGAGAGAAAATATAGGATTAGGTCTGTGTTTACTGTGTACTTCTTATTTTTTTACGCACTTCACAGAACATTAATGACTTTTGGTTAGTTGGTGAATACTGTTACCAAACAACACACACCTGCCGGTTTTTATAAAAAATAATTTTCACTCACTGGCATAAATAAAATCTGCGTATTATATTATTATTGGTAGCTCTTGAAATAATTGTCTAGTATCCAAAAATATTGAAAGTGTACATAAAATTTGGACATAACGTTATAATATGCGCGGCAACGCTGTCTCTAAATAAGGGAACTAATAGCCTGCGTTATTGGAACGCAAGTAAGGTCAAACATTATCCTTTAGTAAAGGATAAGGTTCAAACCAGGTAAAAGCGCATGCCTCAAATATAAGATAAGAGAATAATGGGACATGCAATGCACTGTACGTGTTGTTTCCTTATTTGTTTCGAGATTTCGTTACCATATGGTATTTTAATAAATTAAAGGAATCTCAAAGATTAGACGCACAATGTTACATAATGCATTCACAGAAGATCGACTGCCAAAGGTCTTTTGAAAAATATAAATCCTAGAGAACGTTACACCACCAACGAGACGAGTTCCAATAGAAACTCGTAATATTAAGGAAGGAATAGAAAGGTGGAAAACACAACCGTAAGAAATAACGGCTTTAAGCTTAATTATCACATAAACTAGAAAAAAGCAGAATCATTGCAAGGGAATTAAACCAGTTTAAAATATAATTCCAGCAACCTACGTTTGTCCATCACTTCAAAAACTTTTGGCCAATAAATTATTAACATAATAAATACCGTACACAGAAAAAAAATGTCTTCAGTCAATGCAAATTGCTTTCCTATGCACGAAGACGATATATTCTTAACAAAAAAAAACTGCTGGTTTCCGTTGAAAATAAAAGTTGCCTTCATCCAAGAAAATTGATTTGTTTTAAATGGAAGCGGCAAACTTCTTGTTTTCTAGTATGATACCAAGACATAATTGAAAAAAAATATCTTGGTTTAAAACAATAGATTGCGATAACACCAAAAACATTGTTATTTTGTTTAATATATAATTTTTCATCCGAAGAAAATTCAAAAAATAAGTTTTCTTGATTGAATTATAGTTTGTTTTGCTTTGAATAATCTTTTTTTTTTAAGAAAACAATTAAATGCATCGAGTCAAAAGGATTTTAATGTCTCAAGTCAAGACGAAATTAAAGAAAGAATCTTTTTATTAAAAAAACTTTTAGATACATTTTTTTTATTTCAAAATAATTACTTGTTTAAAATAAAATTCATTTTCGGACTTTCGTTGTCATTATTTGATTTTATACACAAGGTTTCGACCATTGTAGCTCTGATTGTCTTCGTTTGGTTGTTAATTTATACCTCAAGACAATCCAAGATCTACTGATCTACACTGGGTCGAAACGTAGTTCATAAAATAAAATAATGACAATAGAAGTCCGAAAATTATTTTTATTTTAAACAAATAATTATTTTGAAATAAAAAAAATGTATCTAAAAGTTTTTTGAATCAAAAGGTTCTTTCTTTAATTTCGTCTTGACTTGAGGCATTAAAATCCTTTTGACTCGATGCATTTAATTGTTTTCTCTAATAAAAAAAAGATTACTCAAAGCAAAACAAACTATAATTCAATCAAGAAAACTTATATTTCTAACTACATAAATTTAGTAAGTCAACAATATTTCCCAACACAATTTTTGTTTTAAACATGCACTCACTTTTTTTAGCAAGGCGATGGAGTCAAGATATTTTGATATATTTATGTTCCCATAACGTAGGGAATGTAAATATGTCATGACGACACCGCCTTCTTAAAGAAATTATCTTTAGGAAAAGTACGTATTAAAAAAATAGCCGACATTGACACGCGTTCGCCGCAAGCTCAGAATACGAAATGCCGAAAGGTCTGAACTTCTCCATTTTCATTTGAGATTATATAACTTTTGCTTTCACTGAAGAAAATATTGATAGCCTTGTCTTGCTTTAAAAACTTAATGCGCCTGTTTTCTTTAGTGCAAGGCATTATTATTATAGTGATTTTGATTTAAAGCACATTGTTTAATTCGAGAATAAGTCCAGATTTTCTTTTTGTTTTGATAATTTTCTATTTGCATTTTCTTAGGTTAAAATAAATTAACTTTCCATTGGAATAAATCGCCATTTTCGTTTTGAGATGCCAGATATTTTGAGTTAAAAAATTAAAAGTCTTTAAGCAAAGTAAAGCTTTATTTGTGTTAAGAAGATATTAGTAAGACATTTTATATCTTGCTTCAAAACCACTTTTTCTTTGCTAAAGGCAGTGTGTTTTAAACCAAAATAATAAAAATTTACCAAGATAATTATTTATTTTTCCCAAAACAAGCGGTTTGCTTAAATGAAAAGAAAACATTTTGTTCGGAGACTTTTGCTTTTGGGTCAAGATAATTTTTTCAAGAAAACTACTTTTCTTAACTCAAGAACTGCTTTTTTTCTGTGTAACCTGCAGTCTTAAGTTGACAATGTTTTCATAAAATATTTGTTAACTCAAATTTTGCGTCTCTTAAAAATGGTTAACTTTCAAGTTTTAAAGTGGTTTTTTTTTCCAAACGTAAAAATTGTAAACATTTAAAATCAGAAAGAAAAATGAATTTAAATTGAATTTAATTTTCTGTCTTAATATACTCGAACACACGGCTTCATGCAAGATCCTGGGTTAATTGTATACAATCAGTGGCGCACCCAGGAATATGTCTGGGGAGGGCGAGGGCTCTTGTGGGGGCCCGAAGCTTAATGATGGCGAATTTTAAGCTATTTTTTGTGTTTTTTTCTGAAATATGTCGAAAATGTGTAAAAAAATCTAAGGCTTGGGGGGGGGGGCGGGCCCCATGGGTGGGCCCATGCCTTTGTATTGCCTAATTGGACCAGACGTTAATTTTCACAATCCATTGGTGTACTAAACCCACTCTCTTAAATATTCCAAAGCAAAGTGTGCTGCGGCTGACATTTGGTATACGGTTGTGGCCTGCTGCTTTCCAATGTTACTTTTACTGTTAATACCAAAATACTGCGTTGCGTTGCTTCGGCAACAATAACAATAACAGTCTTGGAGCAAGGTCTTAGTATTGAACTTGGCTTTCGGCTGTTAAAGGTCTCATGGTCGAAGAGAATATTTATAAATAAAGTCAAAGAACTTTGGATGTTTTTATGCTTTAATTTTAAATTATTTATTCACGCCTGTGCTATTTTTAACAAATTAAATTTATATCATTTGCTGCTAGTTTATATTTTAAACAATATGAATAAGGTAATTATTACTTAGTCATGTATTTAAATTCATCTCAGTAGATAGTATTAGTTCTTTTGCGAGTTAGGATGAGACATACATTACAAATATCAAGACGCTATTCTTGAGGTGTCACTTTTTTCCACGGGGAAATGAATCCACGGCAATTTTTATATATAACCTTACTTTTGATTGTCAGTTGGCAAGCTTGTTTTGAAGTGTAAAGGTCCTTCTTAACATTAATTAGTTGCCTATTTATGTAAAAAAATTAAACCAATAAAACAAAACAAAACAAAAAATCAAATATAAGATTAGAAGTGTCACAATAACTCACGGAAATTAATTTTCGCGTAGGTCGGGCAGTCAAATTTTAAATATTCAATTTTTGGGCGATTTTGATATAACTTGACATGCTGTTTAAGGACTCCATACGAAGTTAGTAAAAAACAGTAGTTTGGTCGGCGTTGCATAATAGGTAGCGTCACGACGCCTTAAATCGTAAGATTGATAGTAACCTACCTTTTGCCAAATATTTCAAAAACTGTAATATGTAGGAAAATTTTGCTTTCACCTTTCTGCAGCTAGTTGATGCATCTTTCTACCGCTCTATAACAATCTTAACAAATATTTTGAGTTTTTTTTATAAAAACTGTAGAAATGAGATTTTCACCAAATTTTAAATTTGTAAAAACAGTTTTAAATTATTTGGCTCCCTCCAAAACAGCTTAGTAGTGATTGTGATTTTGTATGAAAATTATTGTATTTTTTGAGTTAGCCTGTCAGAATGTGCTTAAATTTATATACTATCTTAACATGAAACCGCGCAAAAAAATACCAAAACTAGCAATATCGCGTTTTATAAAAAATTTAAAAAAATTGCCCTGAAGATTAAATAACTTTTTATAAGTACTACTACTTATTTTTTTATTCCTATTTTTTGGTTAATTATCATTAAAACTAAACAAAGTGAAAACTAAATTTAACAATTTTTTTTAAAGGAACTTAATTACGCTTCTTAGGTGTGACCCCTTGTTAGAAAGGGACACTCATTGACTGTCTAAATGTGAAATTAGAACTATCCTAGCTAATGTAGTTATTTAGTTATTTCCAAAAATCTTTTTAAATGACTTTATAAGTTTAGTAATCGTACCAATTTATATCAAAATCACCACAACTTTTGAAATTCTGCCCTACCACGTGGACAAAGATGGTTAACTAAGATCACATCGGTTTGGCTACAAACTTTTATATTCGCGATTAAAAATACCACTTTGGTCTTTAGGTTTATAATATACAGGGTTTCATGTACTTCTAGAGAAGATAGAAAAAAACTGAACCCTACTTGCGAGCCTCGATTTACAAGAGAGAATTAAGGATGAAAACCGCATCTTGATATAAAAAGCCGTTTTCCAGTTTTTTTGGAAAAGTGTGCATTTTGTGGATGGAGCTTATAGTCTTTTATTTATAAAATTTTCGTTTTGTAGAAAATAGTCTGCATTTTGTGGATAGAGCTTATAGTTTTTTATTTATGGAAATTTCGTTTTGGTGAAAATAAATTTTTTATAAATTTTTTAAAAAACAATCTTACTCTTAAATTGATTTTTTTCTGTCACTTTCAGTTTTCAAGATATTACATAAAGTTTGTTTTTTTACAAATAATGCTGTTTTTATTCGGTTTCTAGAATCAGCGTAAAATTTCCTTTGTAACGACTTGTCACACAATCAATATTTTAGTTTGTTATAATTTTTTATTGCTTGTGTATTTTTGGTCTTTTATAACCACCTTATTTTAAATTTATTTCGTAATTTGATCATTTTAAAATGTTTTAAAACCAGTAAAGAAAGAAAATTATAAAATAAAAATAAACAATATAAAAAAGAAAAAGAATATAATAAAATAAATTTCAAAACCTAAAAGTGAAAAGAAATTCTCAAAATTAGAAAGTAAAAATGCAACTATGAAATAAATGGTTTAATTATATCGAAATACCGTTTATACCTTCAAGTTTCTGAAAAAGGGAGCCTTGCAAATAGTGTTCAGTTTTATTCTCTTTATCTGTGGGCACGGTAGTGCACCGCCAAGTTCGCGCACACACACCAGCTTTTCTTAAAGCATTTCAGCCTGTATTTGACCTATCGATAACTCTTCGAACTATATAAAACTCAAGCTATGCACAGTCGTAGAACTCAATAGAGCTAACAATTCCTCAAAGTTTCACCGGCCTCCACAAAGCAGCAAAATAGTTACAGAATTTCGAAAAACAACGAATTTGCCACTCGCTGATTCACTCACACATGTAACAAAAAATCACAATTCTACTATACTTTCAGAACTGCTAAAAGGCTGAAATTTGGCAGACATATAGGAATTACAAAACCTTGGAAAAATTAGGAAATCTCGAAATTTGCGTTTACTCTCCTGTACTGTAATTTAAAATTAACATTACAGACTTCGAGAAACGCTAGAGAGCTGAGATATAGCAGACTGATAGAAAGTGTAACAAAACTATTTAAAAAATTTTAAAAATCTAAACTTTTACATTTTCCTCCCTTATACATGCAAAGTTATACAAAACTAATATTGTTCACTTCCAAAAATACTAGAGAGCTAGGATTTGGCAGACTGAAATTAGGGATTGGTCCTTAGAAATTAAACCCCCTTCTCGTAAAAGCATGTATTTATTAGCAAATCAGGCAATATCGCAATTATGTACCTACAACACATAGATATATAGGTAGAACAAATCAAATAAACTAGTAAAAGTAAGTTTTGAACATTCCTTCATAGATTTTACTACAAAAACATTTTAAGTAAAAAAATGCCAAGTACGCGAAAGCGATATTCCGTAAAAAGGATTTAGATCAACGCATAGTCAAATTTTTCAATACAGATTTCAAAATTAAAGGTTCTTACTAATTTGGAAATGTTTAATTAAACTATGACTCTTGAGCACAGTGCTACAAGAACTTAAACAATTTTGGCTGTAATAGCAAAGTTTAAGTAAACATTTCCCAATGAATGAAGCTTTTCATTTTGAAATGTGCATTAAAAAACTTGGCTAGACTTTGATCTCAATTCTTTTTACGGAATATCATTTTCGTGTAGGTACTTGGGCTTTTTTTACAAGAAATGTTTTTATGATTTTATCTCCCCTAGAAACACCTGACCACCAAAATCAAAAACATCAAATTTTAGACATCCTGTACTTTTACATTTTTGGCCTTTATAATGCTTTATACAGGGTGTCCTATAATTTAGGGGCTATAGGGCAACAGTTGATAGAGGAGGTTATTTTTGATAAAAAAGTTTATATAACATGGGTGAGATTAAGATATACCATTTTTAAAGTAAGGGGAATGGGGGAATCTGGATTTTACAAAAAACAAAAATCTGTCAAGGCTAAATTAATACTTAGCTAATTGGGATCCAAAAATTTACTATTCCTTTTTTTGATAGAATTAAATATTGAGCAGATACAGGCTGAAAAAATCATCTCCAGACATTTATAAATATAAATTTAAAAAAAAAATTGCTCTGCTGACTGTTCCTCTCACAGTTAGTCGACTCGAGCCGACTTTACCCGAATGAGCGTTACATAGCCGAGCGTGACGGCTCAGTTCAATTCAGTAACCAAAAAAAGTGCTAAACGCGCCTAAAGAAGTTTACACTTCAAAAAATAGTTTTGCCTATTTATTACTTACGATATTTCATTATTATTTCTCCCTAGGCACTTATTTTTATTAACAAAAAATATTAAGAAAAACAACAAACAAAATTTGACCACAAAATTTTTTTTTATTATTTTTATTTTAGATTATTGCTTTTATTCTAATAGAGAACTTTACCAAATTTCATATTTTTACTGCTTTTTTTAAGTTAATATCAAAAAAGGTTAAAAAATCGCCAACTTTGAGGACAAAGAAATAGTTTTGACCCTTGCATTATATAAACTCTTTTTCAGGAATGAAGTCTATATCACCTGTTGGCCTATGATCCCTTAGTTATAAGACACCCTGTAGTTAATTTTAAAATACCTGTAAATTCTCTTAGCATGCCTTAATAAATTAAAATGTTTTTTTTTCAGAAAAGAGAAGCAAAAAACTGCGAAGAATGATGATGCCATTTTTGCTGATGTTAACCCTCAAAGCTTCAATAGTATTTCCACTAATCCTAACAATTGTAGCGCTGGTTTCCTTTAAAGGAATGGGCCTAAGTTTAGCTGCACTAGCTTTAGCTTTTACAGCTGCTTTAAAAAGCTTACTAGACAATCACGGAACATCAAATGTTTCGTACGAAGTGGTTTCCACTCCGCACTGGAGCAGATCTGCTGAAATTAATAAATTTGAGGCGCCACATATTTTTGAAAATGGATATCTCAACAACGAAAATGTTTTTTTATGATTAAAATTTTAGAAATAAGTTAAACAACTATCAGTATTATTTGATGTATTATTTTTTAAATTTTAAGACACTGTGCATTACGTGTATTAGTAATTTTTATCGCTTTGAGAGATGACATGATAGGGACTTTATTTATTTATATATAGTCCAAATTATAGGCATTTGTAATGACGTCATGTTTGTTTATCTTTGTTTGCTATATTATAAACAGTGGTGACAATAAACTTTTAAAAAAAAGTAATGTCTATGATTAATTCATTTTTTAAATAGGTGGGTAATTGGTTATGAAAAGTATTCGTCACTGTCCGCAGCCAACGATAAAGACCGGCCATGGCGCGTTATAAGCAAGTCGGCGGTCACGTGATCTTAGGAGTTCCAGGATTCTTATTGTATTGCTTAATATATTATCTGTTTTTACACAATTTAAATAAATTGACCAAATTTTTTTGTTCTCTTATAGGTAAAAATTGAAAAAATATTTTGCTGATGTATTTGTTTATTATGGATAAAAAAACAGATTCTGTAAAATAAAAAAATTAATAAAATTTGCACTCTGATATCTTCAGGTACATATATTAGGTACATAATGTCGTTAGTTACTTCAAATCTATACAAGTCTTTTATTGGACATAACAAACCTAAGCTTTAATTTTTATAAATTTGTCTTTGTCTTGTCACAAAGTTTAATATATATCAATGTGTAAGTTCACTACTAACTCATGTTCTTTTAAAAGCTGTATCTTACTTTTTAAATATTGCACACTACCGGAGAGATTACTATCTGTTAACGATATTTTAGAAATCAGTTTTTTATAATTGCTAGGGTGCAGAAGACATATTACCTTAGTTTTGTAAATTGACATGTATGCACTGGATGACTGGATAAACAAAGATGTAGCCAACATTAAAGTTTATCCACAATATCTTCGATTCTCAGCTGACCTTTTCAAGAGACCTAATTGTTCAAAAAGAAATGACAATTGAACATATTTTTCACTCTCACTATCGAAAATGTCACTAAGGATGTCTATTACTTGACCAATCTTATCTTTTACCACTTCTTTCCCGTTTGCAACTTTCATTTCAATAAACTGCATTAGCTTTCAAGTGTATCAGGGTTGTCCAAAAATAAAACTCCAACTTTTTGTTAACATTTACAAAAAATGACAGATTTCCCTCAACAACTAGAGATGCTAACAGTGATGGATTGTTGTTCAAAAATGTCATCAGGCACAGGCAGACTGTGTCACGTTGTTGGGTTAAAATCCAATTTTTGTTTATTTTAGTATTAGGTAGAACAATAAAATTTTGAAATGTCCTCAATATTTGATAAAACTTTTGATTTCTTATGAGCTTGAAGTGTTTCAAGACATTCTTGTATTGCAGTTTCCATTTGTTGCCTTTCGACATCAGCTAATCGAAGAGTATATACAGGTTGTCTACTTAGGTATTTCGGAATATTTTTAATATTCGTAGGTCATTTCTGTTAATTTGGGTCTTTGTCTTTTAACATTTTTTAGCTCTCCATTTACAACACACTTATCAAACCAAATAACCTGCTCGTTAGGAAAATGTTTGATGCAAACTTGTGGATGCTTTAAGATACTTAAATCATTAGGAGTTTTTTGCAACCAAATTTCATGCATTTGTTTATCCACTGGCAAATTAAAAGTTGACACATATTCGGTTTCAGTTTTATAGTTGGACCGACAACCAACAACACTACGCGTTCGCGGTATTGTTTATCTTATAGGTATTTTCTTTTTAATTTACTCATTAGCCATTCATTATTTTAACGCAGATCACGACTGTCTGTTTCGTGGGCTGCGCTATATTAATAACTTTGATAAAATTCACATAAAATTCGTGCCCGAATTAAAAAAAGATCGACGTAAGCAAACATACCAAAACTGAAAACACACATGTTTAATGACAGCTGGCCGGGAGGCGTTCTTTTGTGACCCTCCTACGGTCACGGGATATTTCCGCGTCCGGGCCGGTCTTTCTCGTGGGCTGCGATCACTGTCAATCAAAAACATAATAACAAATATTGAGTGGCAAAAATATCTATGTCATACGTTTTTTTCTCACCTGGTGACGTCATTACAAATGCGTATAATTTAGACATGCTATGCTTGCAAAACGTCTGTATTTATGGAGGAGGCCTATAACTTTTTGTTAAACAGGGGACCCATAACTTTTTTTTAAATTGAATTTTATCATTTTTAGTTTCTATCTAATCCGAGGGGTAAACCGCGCTCCAAAATTGTGTACACTAATACCTCATTTTACCTCTAATACCCGAATTTGTTAAACTAATACTTCTATTACCCTCTAATACCCATAATAGTACCCACTAATACCCACTAATACCTACTCGAGCCAACTAATACCCACTAATATCTCTGGCAAAAAATCCACTTTTCGCAGTTAAAAAGTTATTAGAGTGTTTTTGGTCAGCACATGTAGACGTCAATTTCGTTATAGTTGTGGTTATGTTAGTGGTTAATAACCATAACTATTTGTCATGAACAACATTTTACAAGAATAATAGTTTGAAACTTTCATCAAAATAATTAAAAATGTCCAAAACATAACAAAAATATGAATTTGGAACACGATTCCAGTTTTGGTTGTTGAAATGTCAATGTAAAATAACCATACCCACTCACATAAAGACAAATGTGCTGACCAAAAACACTCTATTACTTACTTGCCTTGAATGAGAAAGGGTTATAAACTTACCACTATTTTAAACAATTAAAACTTCAAAAGTTATCGCGTAAACTAACAGACCGACAGACACAAATTTTTTTTTTGCTGATAACAGGTTTTCTACGCGTTTTGAGCCATTTTAAGACAATTTAGCCAAAAAAAGTTTTTCCAAATTTTTTGCCGATACTATACTTCCACATCCTTTAGGACTTTACAAGTAAAAATGAACGGCAGTCAAAAACAGAAAAATTATTTCGACCCCTTGAAAAATTTAAAATTGAATTTGAAAAATCATATTACTACCTGTATTACACTATTATTGGCAACATTGTAAAAATACTCTGCCAATATATGGGCCCCTAAGCTCACACTAGGTACTATAGTTATAGTGTACGTGTGAGCTAATATAAATAAAAAATAAAATATATTTTATTCAACTCCGGACTAAATTATCTTTTGTTTGATACCACACAAGCCATGTTTTGACTTAAACTCAAATTTTTGAAATCTACCCCCACCCTTAAAAAAAAACAAAAACTAAAATGTATTTTGTTAAACTCCGGACTCAATTACCTTTCGTTTGATATCACACACGCCATTTTTTCACTTAAACTCTAATTTTTGAAATATACCCCTACCCTTTTTTTTTAAATAAATTAAAATGTATTTTGTTGAACTCCAGACTCAATTACCTTTCGTTTGATGTCACACACGCCATATTTTTCCATAAACTCTAATTTTTGAAATAAACCCCCACCCTTTTATTTGGTTTGTGCTTGGTGGAAAACCCAGCCTAGGTACCAAATTTCATTAAAATCGGCCAAGCGGTTTTTGAGTTATGCGCGTTGGTCGTTACAGACATACAGACAGACATACAGACAGACAGACAGACAGACGGCGCAACAAAAAAGTTTCAAAATCATCTGAAACGCAAAGATATATAAAAATTTTTGAAATCGGAGCAACTTTTTTTTTTTCGAAAAAAATAGGATCACCAAAGCTCACACTACTATAGTATAGTATATGTGTGAGCTAAAATAGCAATCGTGCTGCACTCGGTGCTGCATGAAAATATTGGAGTTAACATAACCTAACTTTATTGCTCGCTTTATTGCTTTAGCCGATTGCCAACTTAAATTAAAGTATTATAAAAAATGAATCATATAGACAATTATCAGTCTCACACACATTTCTACTAAACATAACTTACCTTTTTTTTTTTCACTGCTACCACAAAAAAACATAAAGTTTACCACTGGATACGCACCTCGATACGCACGGTTTTTTTCACAACAGGTGTAGGCAATGTTGCCAAATCGTTAATATGTATCTACTAATAAGGAAGTTCCCATAAAATACTCTGCCAATCTATGGGCACCTAAGCTCACACTGGGTTCTATAGTTATAGAGTGTCTACGTGAAAGCCAATATAACTAAAAACTGAAGTATATTTTATTGAATGAACTCCAGACTCAATTACCTTTCGCTTGATACCACACAAGCCATGTTTTGACTTAAACTCTAATTTTTCAAATCTACCCCCCACCCTTTTTTTAAAAACTAAAATGTATTTTGTTTAACTCCAGACTCAATTACCTTTCGTTTGATATCACACACGCCATATTTCCACTTAAACACTAATTTTTGAAATTTACCCCCACCCTTTTTTTTTAAATAAACTGAAATGTATTTTGTTTAACTCCAGACTCAATTACCCTTCGTTTGATATCACACACGCCATATTTTTACATAAACTCTGTACTACTACTACTACCCCCACCCTTTTACTTGGCTTGTGTTCGATGGATTTTGTTCATTTTTAAATGGGACCATCTCGACCCAAAACCCAGCCTGGGTACCAAATTTCATTAAAATCGGGCAAGCCGTTTTTGAGTTATGCGCGTTGGTCGTTACAGACAGACATACAGACAGACAGACAGACAGACAGACAGACAGACAGACAGACAGACAGACAGACAGACAGACAGACAGACAGACAGACAGACAGACAGACAGACAGACAGACAGACAGACAGACAGACAGACAGACAGACAGACAGACAGACAGACAGACAGACAGACAGACAGACAGACAGACAGACAGACAGACAGACAGACAGACAGACAGACAGACAGACAGACAGACAGACAGACAGACAGACAGACAGACAGACAGACAGACAGACAGACAGACAGACAGACAGACAGACAGACAGACAGACAGACAGACAGACAGACAGACAGACAGACAGACAGACAGACAGACAGACAGACAGACAGACAGACAGACAGACAGACAGACAGACAGACAGACAGACAGACAGACAGACAGACAGACAGACAGACAGACAGACAGACAGACAGACAGACAGACAGACAGACAGACAGACAGACAGACAGACAGACAGACAGACAGACAGACAGACAGACAGACAGACAGACAGACAGACAGACAGACAGACAGACAGACAGACAGACAGACAGACAGACAGACAGACAGACAGACAGACAGACAGACAGACAGACAGACAGACAGACAGACAGACAGACAGACAGACAGACAGACAGACAGACAGACAGACAGACAGACAGACAGACAGACAGACAGACAGACAGACAGACAGACAGACAGACAGACAGACAGACAGACAGACAGACAGACAGACAGACAGACAGACAGACAGACAGACAGACAGACAGACAGACAGACAGACAGACAGACAGACAGACAGACAGACAGACAGACAGACAGACAGACAGACAGACAGACAGACAGACAGACAGACAGACAGACAGACAGACAGACAGACAGACAGACAGACAGACAGACAGACAGACAGACAGACAGACAGACAGACAGACAGACAGACAGACAGACAGACAGACAGACAGACAGACAGACAGACAGACAGACAGACAGACAGACAGACAGACAGACAGACAGACAGACAGACAGACAGACAGACAGACAGACAGACAGACAGACAGACAGACAGACAGACAGACAGACAGACAGACAGACAGACAGACAGACAGACAGACAGACAGACAGACAGACAGACAGACAGACAGACAGACAGACAGACAGACAGACAGACAGACAGACAGACAGACAGACAGACAGACAGACAGACAGACAGACAGACAGACAGACAGACAGACAGACAGACAGACAGACAGACAGACAGACAGACAGACAGACAGACAGACAGACAGACAGACAGACAGACAGACAGACAGACAGACAGACAGACAGACAGACAGACAGACAGACAGACAGACAGACAGACAGACAGACAGACAGACAGACAGACAGACAGACAGACAGACAGACAGACAGACAGACAGACAGACAGACAGACAGACAGACAGACAGACAGACAGACAGACAGACAGACAGACAGACAGACAGACAGACAGACAGACAGACAGACAGACAGACAGACAGACAGACAGACAGACAGACAGACAGACAGACAGACAGACAGACAGACAGACAGACAGACAGACAGACAGACAGACAGACAGACAGACAGACAGACAGACAGACAGACAGACAGACAGACAGACAGACAGACAGACAGACAGACAGACAGACAGACAGACAGACAGACAGACAGACAGACAGACAGACAGACAGACAGACAGACAGACAGACAGACAGACAGACAGACAGACAGACAGACAGACAGACAGACAGACAGACAGACAGACAGACAGACAGACAGACAGACAGACAGACAGACAGACAGACAGACAGACAGACAGACAGACAGACAGACAGACAGACAGACAGACAGACAGACAGACAGACAGACAGACAGACAGACAGACAGACAGACAGACAGACAGACAGACAGACAGACAGACAGACAGACAGACAGACAGACAGACAGACAGACAGACAGACAGACAGACAGACAGACAGACAGACAGACAGACAGACAGACAGACAGACAGACAGACAGACAGACAGACAGACAGACAGACAGACAGACAGACAGACAGACAGACAGACAGACAGACAGACAGACAGACAGACAGACAGACAGACAGACAGACAGACAGACAGACAGACAGACAGACAGACAGACAGACAGACAGACAGACAGACAGACAGACAGACAGACAGACAGACAGACAGACAGACAGACAGACAGACAGACAGACAGACAGACAGACAGACAGACAGACAGACAGACAGACAGACAGACAGACAGACAGACAGACAGACAGACAGACAGACAGACAGACAGACAGACGGCGCAACAAAAAAGTTTCAAAATCATCTGAAACGCAAAGATATATAAAAATTTTTGAAATCGGAGCAACTTTTTTTTTTTCGAAAAAAATAGGATCACCAAAGCTCACACTACTATAGTATAGTATATGTGTGAGCTAAAATAGCAATCGTGCTGCACTCGGTGCTGCATGAAAATATTGGAGTTAACATAACCTAACTTTATTGCTCGCTTTATTGCTTTAGCCGATTGCCAACTTAAATTAAAGTATTATAAAAAATGAATCATATAGACAATTATCAGTCTCACACACATTTCTACTAAACATAACTTACCTTTTTTTTTTTCACTGCTACCACAAAAAAACATAAAGTTTACCACTGGATACGCACCTCGATACGCACGGTTTTTTTCACAACAGGTGTAGGCAATGTTGCCAAATCGTTAATATGTATCTACTAATAAGGAAGTTCCCATAAAATACTCTGCCAATCTATGGGCACCTAAGCTCACACTGGGTTCTATAGTTATAGAGTGTCTACGTGAAAGCCAATATAACTAAAAACTGAAGTATATTTTATTGAATGAACTCCAGACTCAATTACCTTTCGCTTGATACCACACAAGCCATGTTTTGACTTAAACTCTAATTTTTCAAATCTACCCCCCACCCTTTTTTTAAAAACTAAAATGTATTTTGTTTAACTCCAGACTCAATTACCTTTCGTTTGATATCACACACGCCATATTTCCACTTAAACACTAATTTTTGAAATTTACCCCCACCCTTTTTTTTTAAATAAACTGAAATGTATTTTGTTTAACTCCAGACTCAATTACCCTTCGTTTGATATCACACACGCCATATTTTTACATAAACTCTGTACTACTACTACTACCCCCACCCTTTTACTTGGCTTGTGTTCGATGGATTTTGTTCATTTTTAAATGGGACCATCTCGACCCAAAACCCAGCCTGGGTACCAAATTTCATTAAAATCGGGCAAGCCGTTTTTGAGTTATGCGCGTTGGTCGTTACAGACAGACATACAGACAGACAGACAGACAGACAGACAGACAGACAGACAGACAGACAGACAGACAGACAGACAGACAGACAGACAGACAGACAGACAGACAGACAGACAGACAGACAGACAGACAGACAGACAGACAGACAGACAGACAGACAGACAGACAGACAGACAGACAGACAGACAGACAGACAGACAGACAGACAGACAGACAGACAGACAGACAGACAGACAGACAGACAGACAGACAGACAGACAGACAGACAGACAGACAGACAGACAGACAGACAGACAGACAGACAGACAGACAGACAGACAGACAGACAGACAGACAGACAGACAGACAGACAGACAGACAGACAGACAGACAGACAGACAGACAGACAGACAGACAGACAGACAGACAGACAGACAGACAGACAGACAGACAGACAGACAGACAGACAGACAGACAGACAGACAGACAGACAGACAGACAGACAGACAGACAGACAGACAGACAGACAGACAGACAGACAGACAGACAGACAGACAGACAGACAGACAGACAGACAGACAGACAGACAGACAGACAGACAGACAGACAGACAGACAGACAGACAGACAGACAGACAGACAGACAGACAGACAGACAGACAGACAGACAGACAGACAGACAGACAGACAGACAGACAGACAGACAGACAGACAGACAGACAGACAGACAGACAGACAGACAGACAGACAGACAGACAGACAGACAGACAGACAGACAGACAGACAGACAGACAGACAGACAGACAGACAGACAGACAGACAGACAGACAGACAGACAGACAGACAGACAGACAGACAGACAGACAGACAGACAGACAGACAGACAGACAGACAGACAGACAGACAGACAGACAGACAGACAGACAGACAGACAGACAGACAGACAGACAGACAGACAGACAGACAGACAGACAGACAGACAGACAGACAGACAGACAGACAGACAGACAGACAGACAGACAGACAGACAGACAGACAGACAGACAGACAGACAGACAGACAGACAGACAGACAGACAGACAGACAGACAGACAGACAGACAGACAGACAGACAGACAGACAGACAGACAGACAGACAGACAGACAGACAGACAGACAGACAGACAGACAGACAGACAGACAGACAGACAGACAGACAGACAGACAGACAGACAGACAGACAGACAGACAGACAGACAGACAGACAGACAGACAGACAGACAGACAGACAGACAGACAGACAGACAGACAGACAGACAGACAGACAGACAGACAGACAGACAGACAGACAGACAGACAGACAGACAGACAGACAGACAGACAGACAGACAGACAGACAGACAGACAGACAGACAGACAGACAGACAGACAGACAGACAGACAGACAGACAGACAGACAGACAGACAGACAGACAGACAGACAGACAGACAGACAGACAGACAGACAGACAGACAGACAGACAGACAGACAGACAGACAGACAGACAGACAGACAGACAGACAGACAGACAGACAGACAGACAGACAGACAGACAGACAGACAGACAGACAGACAGACAGACAGACAGACAGACAGACAGACAGACAGACAGACAGACAGACAGACAGACAGACAGACAGACAGACAGACAGACAGACAGACAGACAGACAGACAGACAGACAGACAGACAGACAGACAGACAGACAGACAGACAGACAGACAGACAGACAGACAGACAGACAGACAGACAGACAGACAGACAGACAGACAGACAGACAGACAGACAGACAGACAGACAGACAGACAGACAGACAGACAGACAGACAGACAGACAGACAGACAGACAGACAGACAGACAGACAGACAGACAGACAGACAGACAGACAGACAGACAGACAGACAGACAGACAGACAGACAGACAGACAGACAGACAGACAGACAGACAGACAGACAGACAGACAGACAGACAGACAGACAGACAGACAGACAGACAGACAGACAGACAGACAGACAGACAGACAGACAGACAGACAGACAGACAGACAGACAGACAGACAGACAGACAGACAGACAGACAGACAGACAGACAGACAGACAGACAGACAGACAGACAGACAGACAGACAGACAGACAGACAGACAGACAGACAGACAGACAGACAGACAGACAGACAGACAGACAGACAGACAGACAGACAGACAGACAGACAGACAGACAGACAGACAGACAGACAGACAGACAGACAGACAGACAGACAGACAGACAGACAGACAGACAGACAGACAGACAGACAGACAGACAGACAGACAGACAGACAGACAGACAGACAGACAGACAGACAGACAGACAGACAGACAGACAGACAGACAGACAGACAGACAGACAGACAGACAGACAGACAGACAGACAGACAGACAGACAGACAGACAGACAGACAGACAGACAGACGGAGCAACAAAAAAGTTTCAAAATCATCTGAAACGCAAAGATATATAAAATATTTTGAAATCGGAGCAACTTTTTTTTTCTCGAAAAAATTAGGATCACCATAGCTCACACTACTATAGTATAGTATATGTGTGAGCTAAAATGCTCATAATCTACTGTAGCATATTGATACGCGTCGAAAGGTATCAGATACTTGATCAGACTTGTTCTGTGGTAAATGGGGAAATAAGTTTGAAAAATCGTATGTTCTTTTATAATTCTAATACAGCTATTACCCAGACTAATTCCTCTAATACCCCGGCTATTACATCTTGTACCCTTTTAATACCCACTAATGCCTACTAATACCCACTAATGCCCTAATAATACCTCTAATACCCACTATTTCCTCTAACAATTCCCTAATACCCAAGATTTGGACACCAAAATACCCACGCGGTTTACCCCTCGATCTAATCTATTATATCATTTTGTTAATAAAGAAATTCGCTTCTTGAATTTGACTAAATAAAAAATATATTTCGCAGTTTATTTTGGTTTTGATTTCCTACAATTTAAAAAGAAATTACAGCATTTATTTTTTCCAAATTTTATGTTGTTGGTATGTGGGACTTTCCCCGATTATGTGTATCAATATTAAGGCTTTAAGCTTATTACCTTCCTAGCCCGCGTAGCAATGGCTAAGAAGGTATTATTTTCGACGAAATTTTTTTTTTCAGATAACGCCGAAAATGTTTTATTTGAATGTATTTTGAACTATCTTAGCAATATCGTCGTGATGGCTGTCTGTGTGTGTGTATATATTATTTTTGTCTGTAACACAATAGCTCTAAACCGCTTAACCGATTTTCAGAAAATTTTTAGGTAAAATAGTGTTCGATACTCTAACGAGCTTATTAGATTTTGGTCAAAATCCATCAATGGACAGTTTTTTGACAACTATTTTTTTTTTAATCTATATTTTTAACGGAGCACCGTGTCAATATGCGTTTTTCGGTATATAGTAGAATATTTTGGTCAATATTTTGTGATATATTATGGCTTCAATTCAAGTGTGCTAATAGCTAGCTAGGAAGGTATCAGATCCGTCATGAATCCATTTATTTTTTTATGTAGTTTTATAATTTATTAAATAAAATTTGCTTTTAAAGTAGTGGTTTCTTAAGCGTTTAGTAATAAATAATTTTTAGAATAGGTTGGTCCCACATTAGCAACTGATGTAAATATTACTTATAGTTGATGTTGTATATAAGTCATAGCTATGATAAACCAAATTTTGCGGCAAAATCTTAGTAAAGAAGCCTTAAAAAATTAGTGTTTCACTTTGTACACGCAGTGTGCCGCTCGCATATTTGTAAACGACGTCCATGATTGCGATTCGGTTGTTGGCCAAACGCTGCCGTAACCGTGTCAATGAAGCCCTATTCTACATTGACACGGTTCGGTTACGTTGGCGATCGATTGACAACGGTTAGGTTTCACATTCTCTAGGATCCCGGGAAAGAGGTCAGGAGATTATGTTTTAAAAAAATATATGTATGTTGGAAATTTACGAATTCTTTCTTAAGAAAGATTGTTCCAGACTGATTTTTAACGAACATTTTTGCGATCACGGGTGTTAGTTACCCAAGCGATTTACCATATCGTCTGCTATTTACCAGAGTTGTTCGGGCGAAAGCCGACTGGCGATCCTGGGTGTTGTATACAAATATGCGTGCCGCTCGGGGTTTAATTTTCGAATGATAAAACGCTAAGACATTTTAAAGGAGAGATCAAATAGGTACTTACCTAATAAATAAAGATCCGAAACATAAAAGAGGATTCAAAATTATATTAAAATGTGCGCAAACATTGATTTAATTGCAAAAACGGTAATTTGTTTTGTGAAAAGCTTCGTCATAATTTGTTTGACATAAACAGTCAAAACAACGATTAGAAAACGTCAAAGCCCGGCTAAATCAATAATATATTCGTAACAACCAGATAAGAGTACATATGTTCCTTTCTAATGAAATCGTTTAGATGAAGACATCAATAAAAAGCAAGTAAAACAGTAAGCTAATGGCTAGTTAGTGCAGTGCCTTATTTTGGGAATCAATATCAATGAAAAAATTAAAGGAAATGCGTGCCACTGTATGTACCCCTCTACTCTCTTCCCGCCCATAAAGGTTTTGATGACGCGGTGTCACTTTAATACAACATCAAGTATAGATATTAAGGAAACTTCGGCCTTTTATTAATAAAAGTTTTAGTTTATTATTATTTTATGTCGAAACCTAAAAACAATACGCCTTAGCGTTTTTTTTACTTGACGCTTTGCTTATGCTACAAACTCATTGCTTTGAAAAAATTGTAATTTTTACTAATTTATGTTTAATATTCTATTTTGTATACGCTTTATCATGTTTACGTAGTAAACAGTCAAACAGTCAAATTAGATACCTAGGAACTTGATATTTAACACTAATTCAACAAGATATGTCAATTTACGATTTTTTTCCTTATCTTTAACATGAAACAAGTTGTATTATTAATGCATTTGTTTTTAAAAAAAATATGTTCTATATTTCATTTATTTTATTTTTTTTTATTTCTGACTTATTTCTACCAATGTTAGTAGTAGACATTTAAAACTAAGGACATTGATTGTTTGTTTTTTTGTTATAATTTTTGATATGTTTTCATCGGTTTTGCATTGGCGAATCGAGTTGTTTTAAAGATGTGTTTGGGTGCCTTCAGACTCTGTAAAAACATGTTTAAAATAAAAACGAGCTGCCAATGCCAAACCGAGGACAACACGTCAAGGATAATAACCAAAAATTAAAAAATCAATGTCAGGCTTTGCTTCCTCTAGAGCTTAATCTACGAGTGTCCTTACCTAAGAGACTAGTTGTTAAAGTCAACAATAAATCTCCAGGTTTCTAGCCGAACTCCGCTACTCAGTGGCGTATATAGAAAAATGTTTCGGGTGGGGGGGGGGGGGGTTCGGTTCGGTTCGGTTCGGTTCGGTTCGGGGGGGGGGGCGAGACCCCATAAGTCCGTATTTTATGCTATTTTATGTTTGTATTCAGGCAATATGTGGAAAATATCCAAAAAAACCTTAGCATCGGGCCCCCGAGCCCCCCCCCCCCCCCCCCTTATATACGCCACTGCCGCTACTGCTCGGTCGACCAACTGCAAGCGCGTGTGGAAAAGTGGCACTTCCCGCACTTGAAGTAGGTAATACGAAATGAAAAACAAAAAACCTCATTGTTCTTCTAATAGCTACGAAGGTATTATAATTCGCACGTAATACAAACCTAATCGATCCATTGTACCAAAATTATTACTCTAACATCTTAAGAACCTTAATAAAAAGGAAAGTCTAATTTTAATAGTAATTTTATTAATAGCAGTTTTGTCGATTATCCCACAATAGCAGTTTTAATTCTAGTATTAGATTTGAAATTTGTAGCAATAATTAGAGAGGTTGCTAGCCGATTTAATGAAAATGGTAATGGAATGCTTTCATCTAGAACCGGATGAATTAATAAAAGGAGTTATACAGGGCCTTTCATATTGCATGCGGTGAAGGTAGTTGGGCACTTATACAAAATGTGAGGACTGCAGTTTAATAATGGCAACTAACTGAGAGTAGGTGACAGATTAACAATCCGAATGTTGTCGGACCAATTTTGGCTCCAATTTTTCCCCCCTCCTCTTATAGTCGTGTTTGAATATCTGAAAAATTAAATAAACTGACTTCTTAAAGCCTCAATGACACAGAAATATATCCAAAATATGTAAAATCTAACCTAAAAATAGAATTGTATTTTTTTTTAAATTTTAACTGCAAAATCCCCCAAAAACATCCGAGACCACCAAACACCTGACATCGCTGCCTTGCTTTGATAGTGGCATAACTGGAAATATGATAATTTAGGAAACGCTTTTTAAAAATTATGGCAATGGCAAATATTTATATATTTTTTTGCTTTAATTAAATCAATCAATAACTTACTCATGCTTGAAATAGAAAATAAGGAAAATTTTATGGTAAAAATATATACAATACGATGAAAAATTATTTTTTACAGAAAACGCATAAACGCATGTTTTTTAGTTGTGCCACTATCAAAGCAAAACAGCGAATGTTTGTTTTTTTATATTTTCTCAAAAACTAAGCTTTTTAGGGAAAAAATATTTTACAATCATCATTGTAGAAAATAAAATTTTCTTTTTAAGAATGTACAAGGTAGTAATAATAAAATATCCATCAGCATCCGTTTATTAAGGTAAGTGAAAAAGAATTACAAAAAAAACATGTTTGCACAGGATGTACCCGATTTTCCTTAAAAGCAAGCCCTATAGTAAACAAAGTGTTCCATGCTTTTTTGTAGACAAAAAAATGGTCGTTTGAAGATAAGAGCTAGGTGCTACGTAGTATATGATAAAAGTGGACTTTAAAGTACGTAAAAAAATTAAACTTGATATTTCTCGCTAGGATGCACCGTTTCGCTGAAAAATTACTTTTTTATAATTTTGCGTACATTCTTAAGAACCACTTTTTTAAGACTTAACCGAAATTTCAAAATATAAAACTTACATCGTCTTCTATGAAGGATCAAAAGCCTTTCATAAAACAACAAGGAAATGAAATCTTAAATATATTGTAACTACAATAAAAAAAAATGAGCATGGGCAGAACCTATTTAAAGTCTTTTGCGAGCGGAAATATTAATAAAATCTTTGTGTATCTTAAAAGCTATATCGTATCCAAATTATTAATGAAGAGGTCGTTTAAAAAACATTTAACTGTTAAAGTATAAAACAAGAGACATTTTCATAAATTAACAAACTCTTACTTAAATGTTTTTCTTTTATCTAAAACTAAATAAATAAAATACATAACATTTGTGTAGCAGATTGTTAATTTATGAAAAATGTCCTTTTTCTTATACTCTAACTCTTAATGTTTTATAAACGACCTCTTTATTCAGGATTAGGATACGTCTGATGATGACGCAGGAGTGTCGACAGCGCTCACGATTCTGATATTTCTTTAAATTAAAAAGATTGCACTTAATATCAATTGCCTTTTCTTGACAATCACGCAGGCAACCATCACCCCCTCTACTACTTGCTTCAGACTTTATAACTATGCTCGCCAATAAGTGGCGCCCCAAAATTAAAAAATGTAAAAAAGACATGGAGTATATGATGAGAAGGTTACCGGAAGAATACCAAAAGTGGGGGTTAACAGTGAACGTGGACAAGACACAGTACTTATGTGCTGGAAACGAATCAAATGAGTTAGAACTAGACAATGGACATTATTTCCATCGGTATCACATTTCCCTCACCGGCGACAATAGGGGCACATCTCAAAAATATTCAAAACCCCTTAACGCACGCAAAACAATTCAGAATTGAATGCAGTTTAATGCACCAATATTGGCATAAAATTAGTTCAGATAGTCTACTCGAGATGACGCTTGTGCCACTACGGGCCACTGCGTGCCAAACCCCGTAAGTTGCATCAATACCGGCATATTCTTACTGCCCTTGACTATGCTCAGGAACGCTTCGTTACGTTAAGTGACACATCTAAAAAGTAGTGACGATTTGTTTCAGCAATAGTGGCACACAACTTTGTATTTTTGGCCATTTTAGCCATAAAATTGTGTCACTTGGTTACAACTATAGTGGTACATCTTACAAATCATCAACTTTTTTTAAAGCACAAAATAACTTAACAGTCTTCAATTATTTAGCACATAAAAACCCACCAATAATCACTGTCAAGTTCATTAATTATTTTCAAATGACACTAACAGCATGAAAAATTAAAATAACCTCAATTTTGAATGCGGTTCTCTCCATAAAGTTTAATTTTGAGTTGTGTCAGTATTGTCATTGTGCGATTTGATAAGACAGGAACAGACTGTAAAGAATTGGGAATAAGAATAGTAAAAGCAAAAAAGGGTTTTGGATGTCTTAAAAGTATTTTATGGAGCAGAGAGATAAAAAATAATGTAAAAGTTAACATATATGAAACAATAGTGAAAAGCACGCTGTTGTATGGAATAGAGACTTGTCGCGTATCAGAAAAATACAAAACAAAAATTAAAAATGTCGAAATGGATGCAATAAGAAGATCAATGAGAATATCTAGAACAGATCATATAAGAAATGAGATCATAAAAGAAAGAGTGGGAATCGAGCGAAGCTTAACGGATGACATCACTAAAAGACAACTGATATGGTACGGCCATGTACAACGCACGAACGATGAAAGATTACCAAAGCTGTTTCTAGAATGGCAACCAATACGGCGCAGAAAAAGAGGGCGTCCTAAACTAGAATGGCAACAGTCATCCAAAGATCAATGACTCAAAAAACGTGACAGAAGATGATTGTCAGGATCGAAGGAGGTGCCCAACAAACATTTAAAGTTGTAACGACGAAACCCCAACTAGAAAGAATTTCTTAAAAGTAACCGCAGCGAACTCCCGCTACGTCTCAGTATACCATACAGCGACGTTATAATTCCCTAAGTGGGGAACCAATTTCTGGTTATAACTACTTGGCCAAGTGTTTAAAGTCACTGTAGTAACAACTACACTACTACGTCGTAGCCAGGTATCTACTACGTCGTAGAGGCTGTTTTTTTTCCGTAATGGCATAAAAGTTGCGATGTAGTTGCAAATAATATAATCGTTTCTTTTTGGTAGAATTGTTACACAATATGGTGGACACAACAGTAAACAGACTCGCTTAGTTTTTTTGTTTGGTTATGGTTATAATATGTACTATGTTATCCAAAAGTGTGAGAATTTACGAGCAGAGGATCAAAATTCGAGTGCGACGCAAAGTTTTTTGTATCACATGCATTATGTATATTGCAAAAAACCGATGCGCCCGTAAAATTGAGCCGTTTTCTGGTAGCTAATGGAATTTTTGTGTTGTGATTTTGGGGGTTATGTTTTCATTATCGACAGTTAACTCCAACAAATGGTGCTTAAGAAGAGCATTTTTGGTAAGCTTCAACTAATTTGTTTCTAAATTAGTATAGCTCTTTAATATGAGCTCATAAAACGACAACAAAAATATTAAATTTTCTTTCTTAAATAAAAACATGGCGTCCCAAACTATATTCCCTGATAGTCGAAAGGGTTACTTGAAAGTGAGCCTAAGTTACGGCAACGTGTCACTTACGACTTTTATGTCGGCATTCCTTTTTAGTTCTAGATAACACACTCGAATTTCTACTCCTTCGTTTCAGAAACATATTATTAACTAGCTTTCGCCACTAGAAAACGTCTACAGAGTGATAGGAACCACGCGATAAGTATAACTACTACCCTCAAGTTATTGGGGTGTCGCCACTTGTCATTTGCCGTTTCTGTCAACAACAACACCACTGCTTATAGGTTATGTACGAGCGTGAATTTGTGGTAGGTTTTAAGACAAAAACAAGATAAATTAAATTCCATTAGAACAATAAATGAAGTGCCAATAAAAAGAGTTTTTTAAAATGTAACACAGCACAAATTTAAGTTTATTCACTTCAAACCAAGCTTTAACAACAGCACAAATTTGAAGAAAACCAAAAAGAATTATTGACCCAAGCTCAACACATAAAATGAATCACAGTGAGACACGACACGTCAGCACAAGAGGCATAGATAAACGAATTCGGTTTAGTCCGCACAAGAGGGTTACGATGGCGATAGGGTGGTGCCACAGCACAAACCACGAACGACCGTAAAGACAGTGAATAGAACAGCAACAAGTAGCGTAAAAGATTAAGGATGGAGATTAAGCATGGACCAGGGAATTCTTAAAATCCGGGTGCGGTACTCGATACTTTGGATCAATATTTTGCATTTTGATTGTTTTGCAAAATGGTCAAGCAATGAGCTCGAAAAAATGGACTGCTCAAGGTAGTTAAAAAAATATTTGCAAAACTATTCCTAATATTCCCATATTATAAAAGGAGCCACAAAAAGTAGGGTTAAGAATGTGTGCGACAAAGATGCGACTTCAAAAAGTCTACGTTTTCAAAGTAGAAACAGAAAGGAGAGATTACTTTAAAAGATCGATATTAAAAAAAAGTCAAAGTAGTTGCGGCTTTAAAGTTGATCTACAAAGTTATTTTGTCTACATTGTTACATCAGATGTTACTATGATGACACAAACTCTTGTGGTAAAAATTAAAGTTATAATGTAGTTGTCGGATACACTTGTTTGGGACTCCAATGAAGCTTAACTTTCTAGTGGTAATTAAGTAGGATATAAAAGTCAGGGCAACTACGAAATAACGACTAAAAAGAAAGTAAAACTTTAGCAACGTCCTATTGTGGTAGAGAAGACTATCAGAATCGACTATCAAGAAACAATCCTAAGAAGTAGTTTAGAGGGTCGTTTTTACGAAACATCTACTATTTCCTGATACTAAATAGTAGTTAGAACTAAAAAGTAACAAATTTTGGTTGGGATCACCACATTTCTACTATAAGAAAGTAGCAAAGCATTTAGAACATGTAGCAGCTACTATAAATATTAGTTGGGTGGAGAATAGGCGTCGGGCAACGTTGAGTAACGTCCTAAACCGACATACTAGGAGTATAAACTAAGGGAGAGTGGCACTTTTTATCCCGAGGTAAAAAGTTTGTAGCAAGAGCATAACTACGGTTACAATTTGTCGAGGTATAAAAATACACTGTTATTCTAAGGCTGATACGCTATTTTTCTCATTTTTTAATTTTTTATTATATGGACATTCGTTATTGTGGGCAAATGTATTTACAATGTAAACATTCAAAATGTTTTTTACTCTTTGTCCTCAATCTGTCACTTTTCATACCGATTTTAGCCATTTATTAGAGGATAACAAAAATAAATTGGTTTAATCAATTGGTTATCTTTGGTTTGTCAGATATCATTACCTCCTCTTCTATAAAATAAATACCCATTCGAATTGGATGTTGTTGGTTATTATTAGGATCCAAAAAATTCTGCCTGTTTCTGCAGGGTCAAATACTATTTTTTCATAAAAATTGCATGAAAATTTATCCAGCGGCAACAACTGTACAGAAGCATATAATATAAGGCAACCCAATGCCACAATCTGCCATAATTTTAGACACTATATGAGTGTAGGCCAAAGAAATACTGCATCTTTCTCTTATTATAACAAGCCATCATTACTCTTTGCTAGAAACTCGTAGACAATGATTGAGTATTGATTGATTATTATATATATATATATAGTTATTGATTGAGTATTGGTGATTTTATTTCAAGACATCATTAGGTGAAAAAAAAATTGCTTAAATCGGATTTTTACTTTTTATTCCTGATATGTCACGTTTTCTTTATATATGACCCATTTGTATCTAAAATGGGGTATAAAAAGTGCACCTTTTTCCCAAAAGTACCAAAAATTAGTATACTTCTTGTTTAGACGTACACTATATCTTATGACGCACACTATATCTTAATGAATCTTTGATATAAACAAAATCAAACAAATGCGAAAATTAAGTATATTTACCTCTCAAGAGTGAAAAATGAAGAGTATATCGTATCTAGAGCAGTCAACTTTTAATGCGCGACATCCTTAGTAGGTAATATAGAACGATTTTGACTACTTTCTTCAATTGGATTTTTGCAAACGCGATTTTGTTTTGCGATATACAAGTTTTCATTAAGAGGTTTGCACAGGCACGTACGAGTAATTTTTATAAAAGTACTTAATTAACAAACGTAGGTGCTAACTAAAAAATAAATTTAGGGATTTTTTTTCTTCTTCTACTGGTATTATAATCCCTGGCGGGTTTAAGCTTCTTTGTTCGGCCCTCTCTTGTGCTATTATATGCCATCTTCTTATTCCCATATTGTTGATGTCATCTTCAACCTCATCTTACAATATTTTTCTATGTCTTTCTCTTTCCTATAAGTATCCAGTGCATTATTTTTCTTGGTTTTCTTGTCTCATCCATTTTCTGTCTCTGCCATCTATTAGCTGATCTCATAATTCATCCGTATCCGCCAATCTTCGGTTTGCACTGGCCCAGAGATTTTACGAAGGACTTTTCTTTTAACTATTTTTATTTGTTCTTCATTCGTCTTTGTAAGTGTACTTAATTCGCACCCATATGTCAATATCAGCCTAATTATTGTAGTCTATATTTTTTGTTTAAGAGAATTCGTTAGAATCATTGACATGAGCAGTTTCTGTTAAACGTAAAAAATATTGTTTCCGCTGATTAATAATTAACAATTGAATAATTTGCTCGAAACTATAACCACGTTCCTGAAAATTATAAGCATATCTCTCATTCTTTTTAAAAAAGTTCATGTGTTAGGTTTTCACTTATTTGTTTTTAGTCTTCAGTGACAGTTTCGGCCAAATATCTCTCGTCTCTACTATAGACAACAATATCAATGCTTGTACCAATCATCCTAAGAGAAGCTTCAAGGAATGAACTCCTGAGGTTACACAAAATTACTCTGAGAACTGGTTATTTATTCTGACTGCAGCTTGGAGTAAAAAACGTTGATAACCATAATGTATTTTGAGGGATTCTCAAATTATTTAAATATTACATCATTCTCTCCGGATTTATGATGTCAAAAGCCTGTTTAAAATATACATAAATACTAAAAATATTTAAGTTGTATTCATAGACTTTTTCTAGAATTTACCTCAAAAGAAATATTTGATCTGAGATTTGGCGTGGCGGAATTCACATGGTCAAAATGCGATAGGCAGCTTAGAATACTCCAATAGTCTGTTGTATAAAGCTACTGAGAATGCCTCATTAAGTACGGTTAACAGTGTGTGTGCCTCGGTCGATCTCGCAGTTTAGCTTATCACCTTTTTTCTAAATTGGTTGGTCCATTCCTTAGAAATTTTCTCTTGTGACCAGATTTCTGTTATAAGGTGATGCAAACGTCGCTATAAATCTAAACCGCCACTTCTTATTAGCTCAGCGTATATTTTGTTAATTTTAGTAGATTTTTCCAGATATTTAACTGCAACCTCCACCTAGCTTATCGGTTCAGTATTAGTTTCTGCTGGAAAATACACTATAGGTTCTACCATATCGATGCTGTTTGTTGCCAGCCAATCTCTAAAATATTCTCTTCATCTTCCTATTCTGCGTCGCTCTCAGTTACAAGTTTAAAAGTTATAAAATAGGTTTCCCTTGACGCAAGATCAATTTTGTTGGACCCCCTTAAAGGGGTTTACTCACACACACACATTTTTTTTTAGATCAGTGGACCCCACTTATGCTTTTTAATTGAGGTATGTATAATAAAGCAATACTGTTGTTTTCCTGTTTTAAAAACTGTTTTCTTTTATGCTTTTGTAAGAGGTACTGTAAGTAGGGTCAAATCACCTAAAAAAGTTTTATTTGAGTAGACCCCAGTTTGGGGGTCCCATTTTTGCACCAGAAAGAAAGCTTTTAACAAACTCAGCTGACGTATTTTTTTTGGTGCAAAAAGCAATATTTACCCGCTGGAGGCAGTGTTTTTTTTTAAGTCTCCATCCTGTATATTATCATAGACTTTTTTCTTTAAATATTACCCTAGTTTGACTCAAGCAAATTTTATATCCGATATTAGATTTGAATAAAGCGCTAATTTATTTAACAAAAATTATTAACACTTTTTAAATAACCGATTTTGATACACAAAGTAAAGGAGGAGGCACTAAATACATTGTTTACTGGGATGCCTCAGATGGGCTGAGTTTGAGATATGTTGAAAGCCAAACCTTCCTGATATTTTTACCAAAAAAAATTGGCGAAGGGGTCATAGAATTCGTTTTCGAGCTATACTTATTTAAATGCGCGCCACTGAAATATGGAAAAATGAAACAATTGTAGTTATTTTGTAATAACTTATCGCCAAATAAAAATAAAAACACTGATATTATTCTTATTTAATTGAAAAAAGAGTCCTTTTAGGAATTTTATCAATTTTTGACATATTAATTTGCGTTACATACCTACAGAGTGGCTCAAAATTATTTAAAAAATATACAGGAAAAATACCTGAGATTTATTAAATATAAAGAAAGGAAACTAAAAATGCATAGTCAAAATTAACTTCACTTGCTTTCATGTATGTCGTTTTAACTATTCTAGAGTGATGCTTGCATAATAGATCATGTGATAAGCTTACAGGGTATTTAAAAAAAATAATTTAACGCATGTCATGTTTACTAATTGTCTACGGGATACTGGGTTAACCGGGATGCGTCAAATGAGGTAAATTTAAGACGTTAGAGCTTAAACCGTCCTGATATTTGTCTCAAAAAAATTGGGGGGTTATCGGTTTCGTTTTCGAGCTTTAATTATTTAAATGCGCGCCACTGGTTTATCGAAAAATGTGAGTGCTAAAAATCTTTTGTAAGAAATTAGTTTAAACATTGGAACATTAAATTTTAAAAGCTTCATCACCCAGCTAATAAGTGTTGTCATTCAAAGGAATAATGCTGGCTCGGTGCTAGGGACCATGCTTAGTGTAGTAGTTTTTGAGTACAATGTAATTTTTGGTAATGTTAACTTTGTTTGCGGCTCAAGAAGGTTTTGTGTTTTATAATTTTATTTTATTTATTTTATGGGTTGACATTTATTTATTTTTATTATTATTGTTATGTTTTTAACAAATGTGTGATGTTTAAGTTTTTAATCAAGTTGGTAATAAATTAAATTTTAAATATAAAATTAAAATTATTTCTATTATTTTTTTTGTTTCATTTTCCGGATATTTGATCCACTAATTTGGCAACCCTCGATAAAAGCATAGTTAGGAGACTAACGAGCAAGTGCGTATTTTAGTTTTACAGAAAAATATTTTTTTCGAGAAAAGATCCACTCTTCATCAAACACATCTAAAGCAATTTGACAGATAGTGAATAATAACTTAAATCGTGTGACTAAAAATAACATCATCTCCCGCTTTCTGTAAAAAATGGCTTGGATAGTAACAATATCATATCTAATTCACTGAAGATAGCAAACGTCTTGTGTCAATACTTTGCAAATGCAATCGAAGAACTATTTTCACAAACTTTACCTTCAAATATCTGTATGTCATTTTTTGTTCACGAGATAACAATCACTGAAATTTCTGTTTTACAGTACATATGGGACTACATAAAATATCCTCTTCATATTTTATATTTCCCAGAACAACTAAAGTGTGGACAAGTTGTGCCACTTTTTAAAAAAGAAAACACAGATGATTTAAGAAAGTACAGATCCTTCATTTTCAAAAATTAGTGCAGAGAATGAAAACATTTCTACATAAAAATAATATACTTTTAAGTGACCATGGTTTTCGAAGTAATTTCTCTACAAACACAGCAGCTTTTGATTTTACTCAGGCAATATATGACTCTTTAAACACAAATAATTACATTATTGCTCTCTATTTTGGTCTTACGAGAGCGTTTGATTGTGTAGATAAAGAGTGTCTTATACGAAAATTGGACGCCATGCTTTTCGAGGAACAGTCAATGGCCTTATAGAGTCTTTTATGACAGAGCGCAAGATTAAGGTTAAGTTTGGAAATGATCTATCAGAATGTTTTAAACAAAATTATGGTGTGCCTCAAGGCAGTGTACGATCCCCTTTGCTTTTCATTCTTTTATCAATGACCTTATTACTTTCTTGGAACTTTTTTTGATACCAGGTGATAAAATAGTTGTCTATGAAGATGATATACTTACACTTGCAAACAATTATAGACCACTCAAATTTTATTCTCCAAAAATTTACAGAATAATGCCGTTTAAATAAATTGATAGTCAATAAGTCAAAAACGCAATACATGGTTTTCTACAAAAGAAAAGTTATTCCTGATTTTGTTCTGTAAATGAATGGGTCTATGATTGAAAGAGTAGATCTACAAAAATCACCTCTACTAGATTGTTTAAAAAAACATTATAGGCATACCTAGTTGAAACATGTATTTACTCGATAAATTAGTTTTTAATTTAGTTTTTAGATTGTGTTTTTGTTATTTATATTTTTTGTTAATGCTAAAACTACTTGAAAATGTATATACTTTTTCATAAAGTCTTGTACAATAAATAATAATAATAAATAATAATAAATAAACTGTGAATTTCAGAACATGCAAAATACATAAGAAAAGCACAATTTTAGTCTTGGATCCGACCCTGTAAAATTCATTCATCCATTTGATGATTGAAAATACCACGCGGAGATCAACTACTACTACTATATACGGCTTATTGCATTCACTTGCAACAAGTTAAGCCATGCGACATTCACCCTTGAAAACGTCTTTGCTAAGGCCTCTTTTTACATGCTGCTTAAAGACGGCATCTCTAGTGAATTTAGCGGACATTGTATTTGATTTCCATTAGCAATAAAAATAATTAATAGTGCAGGAGATGAATGCTACGTCACATCGTCCGAAATTCCACGTTTTGATTAATAGCAGACTCTGAATTACCTCTCAGTCGCCACGCTAATTAAAAAACGAAGGATTTTTGCGTAACAAAATTTATTCAAGATTTCAAGATTCAAGAATATCTTTATTTGCAAAAAGTGTACAATTAAATTATACAATAAAATTGCGACTTGAATAAATAGCGTCATAAAACTAGAATTTAAAAAACATTAGTCTCATTTTACATTAGTCTCAGTTTACATTTCATTACAAAAAAAAACAATACTAGTCCTAACCTGTCCCAATACTTGAAAAATAAACAAAATTACTTAACGAATTTTAAAATTTACAACACTCACAATAAAATAAAATTTACAACAGCACAGGCACACATACAATTTAAAACATTTTTTTTTTAAGTCTCATTTAATCTAACCTGACTTAAAGGAACTATAAAAAAGGAACCATAAGAGCAAAAACTGAGATTCTCTAACTTATTTACTTTACTTAGTACTTTTGGAACCAAAACAGCCAATCGTTACTTTAATATAATAATTCATTAATTGTATATGGTTCCTTGCTGTATAGGTACTGGAAAGTTAGTTTTTTAAATTGTTTGTTGATTATTTCTGTTTTTATATTTTTTGGTAAATTGTTGAAAAACTTTAAAGATGCATACAATGGACTGGTTTCTGTCAGTGATAATCTATGTTTGGGATAGTTGAGGTCACTCGATCTGGTATTATGTTCATGTTGAGGCAGATAACTATTAAATTTCGAAAAGTTTTTGAGCATAAACACCAAGCACTCGAAGATGTATATTGCTGGCAGAGTAAGAATGTTTACTTTTTGGAATTTGCCTCTGGAGGATTTCCTGAACTTTAAACCTAAGATCTGTCTCAGGACGCACTTTTGCACAAGAAACGGCCCGTCCTGACACCTGGCTCTATCCGAGAACATTATACCATATTTCAATACTGAGTAGAAAGTTGCATAATACACTAAAATTAATGATTTTTCCAAATACCGACTAAGTACTCTGAAGAAGTAGGAGATACTGCTGAGTTTGCCTGTGAGCTTCTCAATATGCACATCCCATTTTAAATGTTGATCTATGTGGACACCTAAGACTTTTACACTGTGTTCAAATTTGACATTTTCTGATAAGATGTTAATAGAGGTTGGTTGGGTGCCTGTAAACTGAAAAAAAAACAGTTTTTTCCGTGTTTAAGA
The DNA here is from genome assembly GCA_963576565.1 of Aspidapion aeneum. Classification (NCBI taxonomy): domain Eukaryota; kingdom Metazoa; phylum Arthropoda; class Insecta; order Coleoptera; family Brentidae; genus Aspidapion; species Aspidapion aeneum. The sequence goes on from OY755042.1 coordinate 17,500,006, forward strand.
GCAATCTGTTGCTATCGAACCAGTCCCGAGCCCTACCCAGACAACAGTTCCCCAGTCTTTCAAGCTCACGTAGAGTTTCCGCAAAAATTCTCAAGTTTGTGTCATCAGCATAGTTTCCTGTTTCAAAGTTATCCGAATTTGTGACATAGGGCAGATCATTCACACACAGAATGAATAAAATAGGGCCAATGGCACTCCCATGAGGAATCCCCACGGTGATCACTCTTGCACTGGACACACATCCCACCCCATCCTTATCTAAACTTACACACAAAATTTATTGAATGGTTACCTAAGGTAGTAGTCTAAATCTTGTATAAATTTTAAATTCAGCAACTTTGTAAAGCAATGACGAAAAGTCGATCGAGGTAAAAAAGAAATGGCCGGAACTCCGTAACCCCTGTTTTTTTTTGGTAAAATTAAAGAAAACCTCATTTTGAAATCTCTAGAAATTACCTACAGCATTAAGGGAGATAGCTAACCTTATCATTAATACATTTACTAAAAAAACACAGTTTTACGATATATATTTTTACTACCGTCACCATTTGTCTCGAACTTTGTTACCTCGTTTTTGCTTTCTATTCTTAAAACGTCCGTCAGAAAAAGAGCATGAGGAAATAAGGGTATTAAAAACCTCTCTGACTTTTTCGTAATCTGTCGCGATTATTATTTTTTTTAAGCATTACAAGACATTTTCGACTAAATTTTTAAATCCATTCAAGCTTGACGAAATGTGCGACAAAGTAAAATTTCTTGGCGAAAACTTCGTTACTACTGTTTTTTTGGGAAAACAAAAAAAAATTTTGCTTTTACAATTGCCATTTTAGCATTTATAGGCATTAATAATAAATTATTTTGAAAATCATTGCATATATTTTTATTTCATGCAGTAGTATTCCTAATATTGGCAAGCCAAAATCGAAACTGGTGAGAAGTAGAAAGTATCTTACCTAGTTTTAAGAACAGTGATGTAAAAGTTAAAAAATCGTCATATTTTCTACCACAATTTTTAAACATATTACATACTTATGTAATATATATGTAATTTTCCACACTATTCTCAGTACAGAAAATTCTACTTTGCCGTACTGGTGTGGAAAAAATTTTCTGCACAGAATTGTCAAACTTAAAAATAAAAAAAATATTGTGTGTGCTTAAGACCACACGGCCGAAGTGTAAACTTCAACATGGCGAAATTAATAATACTGGCCCATAACATATTCTGCAAAGCGGACCGAACCGAACACTTCTGTGTACTGGCCTTCATCTGCGTCATCATATCGCTCGCAGAATGTTTCTCACAGTTAGTCGACTCGAGCCGATTTCACCCGAATGAGTGTTACATTGCCGAGCCTGACGGCTTAGTTCAATTCACTACCCACAAAAACTGCTAAACGCGCCTAAAGAAGTTTACATTTCAAAAACCTGTATAGATTTGAAAATTCTATTGATAATTTTGCCTATGAAATGCCTTGGTTGCTAGTTGCTATAGTGTAAAATAAGATGTTAGATTACGTGAAAACACTTGTTTTTTATTCAAAGTAGCGTAATTTGGTGCAGATGTGTTTTAATCTATTCTTATTATTTTATGTTGTCCTGACTCTCGTAGAAAAACAATTGTTCGTAATGTTTGCATAAAACCTATTTTTTCGCACTAAATGCTTGACATACAAAACATTTTAGCCACGGCATTTGCATGCGAAATAATTGATTTTCTGAACTTGTTATGAAAATAGCTATTTTATCACTATTATAAGGCAGAAGGGCGTGACTTGTCAGTCGGACAGGAGAGAAACCATTCAAAAGAATTGGGAATGAGGATGAATAAATATGATCCACGTATGTAAATACAAAAACATGAATTACATTTTTCAAAGAAGAGTTTTAAAGTAAAAAGCGAAATTAAAATAAAAAATTATATGTAGAAAAAGTCACAATTTTTTTTTTGTTTAAAACAAAATTTTCGGTTCGGTTCGGTAGATGGCGCTTCTTGTGGGGGTATATGGTTTTGTTTTCTCACTAGAAATGTCAGAAACAAACCCGTAGACTTAATTTAGCAAGAGTGTCACATTGACCAAGCAATGTTCTGACGAGTCCCATAAGGACGAAACAGTTAACTGTTAACACTTATTAGGTGTCAATTAGATCTTGGACCCCCGTGAGGTTAAGCTTTCGAGCCACCCACGGAAAAATATGAGAAAAACAAAAAACCCTTATTTTCTTTTACCCGATTAACCACGAAAACTTGTTTGATTTTTACAATTTTTAGTTCTTCGCAAACTTCTTTACCGTTTTATTCTAACAATAAACGTTTTTGGTTCCATTTTTTTAGTGTGTCCATATCACACTAGCTATTTATTGACTAAAAGTACATATTTTTTATCCGTTCTGAAATCCGTGCTTACTTTATGTATAAATATATCTCTATAATTTTTTTCTTTATTTAATTAAGTTTATATTTACAAATAAGATTTTTAATTGTAGCTTTGCAATTGCAAACATCTCACCAAAAAATTCAAGTATACTTGAATTTGAAACGGGCTTAATAGCGGCGCAAATTTTTCTGTTGTACAACAAAATGCATTTTGTGCTATTGGCTTCAGATCTATACTAATAAATAACTAATGCAGTTTCGCTTAAGAAAAACAAGTTCGCTACATTTTTTCCTAACTACCCTGCATTGCGCTATATAAAGTAAACACATTGCAATTGCTTATCAAAACGTTCTAGCATGTTCACCAAGAGTTTTTTGGTGATAGCCTCCTTAGTGGTGTGGCTAGGGCTGGAAGCCCTTGCAGAAGAAATACCACAAACCGTGCCGCCGCCCGCGCCCCAGATAAAAACTAGTGATAAAAGTGAATTTAAAAAATCATTAGAAAGAGACTGTTCGAACTCGTATTCGGCAACGTGTTTAAAACTGGACTTAGTGTCATGGGTGGATAGACTGAATGAAGAGGATAACTACAATGTGATACCTGGAATAACGTTGGTGCGGGAAAGTGGCAGTGCTAGGTATTTATTTAGTTCGCGAACTTGTACTTAGGTTATCACCTGGCCTGGCGAAAACGAACCAGAGGCCATTTAAAATGTTTAAATTAAATATTTCAAAAAATCCTATTCCACGTCGATTTTGTATGCAGGTGGGAATTTTTATTGTGATTTTGGGTTATCTCTATCTGTTAACACCTAGGTACAGGGGTCTTTATTCCTTGATTTTATTTAGGTCAAAAGATTCAAGTAACAACTCATTTAAAAAAAATTAATGCTTTGAGAGCATTGATATTGTTTCGAAAATGTTTATCGGATTGGTTTAAGAAATACCTATTTGCAATAAAAAATGTAAAATAACGATTTTAGACGCACATGTCTAGAAAACAGGTAACTTAAAATTTTTAAAAAATACATTAGATAAAAGAACAATAGACATTTCCAAAGATGTGCCACATAACAATTCCTCCCTATTTTTAATTCTAGTGGTAATTTATTCCCCAGAAATTGATACTAGGAACCAAGGGCTTGTATTGGACTTTTTTATTTTATACAATATTAATATTTTGACTTATTCGTTTTCAAGATATCTGCATTTAAAAATAGGTACTATATTTTTAAAATATAACTAGCCCAGTGAAGGCGAAAATTCTTCTTTGCTTTCGAAAAGGGTATTAATTGATCGACTTCCCCATTTAAAATCACGGGGTCAAAGTTTCTTCAGCTAGAGGTTGACAGTTATAAAGAAATTAAAATCACAAGAATGTCTCAATTGCAATATCGAGGTGTCCAAGAATTGTTTTAAAAACATACTTTAAATACTCGAAATATCCTCTGGTATATTTTCGACGGGCCGCCTTTGTAAAAATGTAACTTTTGGGTACAGTTCTAATAATCCTAGTTAGCAATTATACTAATCGTCAACTATTTTTTTATTAATTTTTTTATTAATTTTACCTAAATGAATATCAAATTTTTTGCTCATTTTTAATAGATTTGGTTTTAAATTATAGTTTTTAAAGTAACTGATAATCTTAGGTATTTTTTCAAAAAGAGTTATAATTTAACCCTTGTTTAATACTCCCTTAAATGCCTGACATTGAAAACAATAAATTAAGGCTTAAAATGCAGAACACAAGAAATTTATATTTTGTAAATAATTACATAAATTATTTCGATTTTCTGGCAAAATCCAAAAACAAATAATAATTAAACAATATATATTTTTATTCAACAATTTTTTTAAAAATCTCTCAATACTAAATGTGCCCTAAACATCAATCAACAGGTCAGACTATGTCACCTTTTAATTGAAGAATAAAATTGGGTATAAGCAACAATCTTAAAACTAAGGTTTTTAAATATTTTATCAAATTTCGACATTTTAGACCAGAAAACAAAAAGGCTTAAACTTGAAAAGCTTTTTAATCAAAAATATTTTCAAGTTTTAAACACAATAAAGTTATCTCGAAGAAAGAAAATAAACAATCTTTTGACTTTGCTATGCTAGGTTCTATTTTTTTACAATATGAACTAAAAAATAAAAGGGTTTTAGTTTGTGGGTACTTTGGTGGGCGATAAATTAAATACACTAAACTCTGATATAATAAAAATTTAATATTGTTAAAGTACATAACACTTAACAGGACTTTCAATTTTATTTATATTTTAAAAAATTTGATTTTTTAAAAGTATTATTTATTAGCATTGCTAAACAACGCAATGCATATATTTACTTCTTTTTACTATTGTTAAAAATATTAAATAGTTGCTAATTTAAACCTTATTATACCTTTTTTGATAACAAAGTTACCAATTATTATGGGCACACTTCATATAGAATAAATCGAAAATATATTAAATTACAGGCTAATTGATACATTGTTAACACGGCACTTACTGTAGTTTTTTCTCTTAACTTTATAATTATGTTGTTTTCCTAAAGTATATGAGAGCCTTGTTTATCACAGGACTTAACATTTACTAACTACCTCTTGGAATAGTTGGAATTGGGTTACTAAGTTCATGCACTGAATTTACACAGGCGTTCGATCGGGTTTACCATAAAGTTTTAAATAGTAAGGTGCAGAGTCTGGGAAGTTAGGCGGAACATCTAGAATGGCTGCCTCCTTACATAACTAAAAGAATATAAACAGTGATTATTCAGGGCGTTTAATCAATAAATAATAAGGAACCATTACGTGTACCCCACGGTTCACACTTAGGCTCTTGTTTTTAATTTATACGTGATTAATATTGCATCCCCATCTAAAGATCTTCACTCGAAACAGGAATCACCCAGAACAAATCTACACTTTGAACGGTTGCCTCTTGGAATCTGTATCTTAAATTAAAGTTTGAGTGTGTTGACTTTGATTCGAACTAAGTTTACATACCACATAATTTTATTAATAGCAGTCTCAAAATCACTTCAAATGCTAGGTTTTATTAAATGCTGTGCTTAATATAGCATTCAGTAAAATATTATTTTATTCACTTGTGAGGCATGATTTAGATTCCTGTTCTTGTGTCTGGTCTTCGCACTACAATGTCCATATCCAGACTTTGGGCAATGACCCGTTGATAAAGAAATAAATTAATTAAATTGGCTGAAAGTACCTAGGTATTTACTCTAAATCAATCTCTTTCGCCCTTGGTTAAGTGTAGATAATACTGCCTCTAAAATACTGTACGTAAGTCCAATCCATATATTAGCCAATCTTCAGTCTTAACCAAGAGAGACAACGAATATCTACAGTTTTCATATACGAGAGATCTCAAAACAGGGCAATGGTCTTTAAATTATGATCTGAACACTAGCAGCGACAGCCACAGGCTAGGTGAAGTAGAGCACTGCACGCATCACATTAGTTGATTCCTCTTGCACGTCAAACTGTTGTGGGGCACACAAGCTTGATACCAGTAAAAAAAGAAAAGCAGATAACGTTTGTATAATAACGTTTGGTTCGGTTTGGTTAGCTATATACACACCTGTAGTGTTTAACGCTCTACTTCACCTCGCTTGCGGCAGTCGGTCGCAGGTGCAGGAAAATACTTATTTTGAGATTTTGAAAGGGTTCCTCAAAATGTCAAACCAGTACTTATATATTATATAAATTTCTATATAAATTCGTACCGTTTTTATGTTTCCGATTGGTAACAAAAATCTCAAATCTTAATCTCAATCTATCTATCTATCTATTTAGCCTTCTTCAATCCATCTTTGGACATAGGCCACCCCCTGTATCTTCCACTCTTCTCTGTCTGTCGCCGGGTTCATCCATCTAGTTCCCGCGTTTCTTCAAATCGTGTGTCATCTCATTTGGGGTCTTCCCCTACTTCTTATATTTTCTCAAGGTTTCCAATTTACAATACATTTGTTCCATTGATCGTCTTTCTGTCTGATATTACGACCGGCAAATTTTCATTTTAATTTGGCTACTTCTCCTCAGACATCCCTTACTTTTGTTTTATTTCTTATCCATTCACCCCTTTTTGTACCTGTTAGCTTTACATGTAACATTTGTCGTTCCATTGATCTTTGAGCTTTTGTTACCTTATTCATGTTTGATTTTGTAAGTGTCCAGGTCTGGAATCCATAGGTAAGTACACGAAGGATACATTGGTTATACACTTTCGTTTTGAGGTACTGAGGATATTTTTTATTTCTTAATGGGTAGCTTAATTTACCGAATGCTGCGCAGGCCAATCTTACTCTTGATTTCAGCTGTTTGGTTTTCTTTTTTCAGTTTAATAATTTGTTCCAGGTATATATATTTCTCTACTTTTTCTATTTTACTTTGGTTTATTCTGACCTTAATATCTTCTTCTGTGTTTGTTATGATTTTAGTTTTAGTGTAGTTCATACTTAAGCCTATATTTTTAGCTGCTGTATCCAGTTCTTTCAGCATTTTTATTAGTTATTTTTTCTTGTCTGTTATTAAGGCGATATCATCAGCATATCTTAGGTGGTTCAAGAATTGTTCGTTTACTTTGATGCCTATTTCTTCGCAATCTGAGCTTTTAGAAACATCTTCTTGGGTCTGGTTAAATAATTTAGGGTAGATTGTGTCACCCGCTGACACCTCTTCTTATGCAGGATTGGCTTGGTTTCTTCGTGGATTTTGATTGATGTTGTTGCTTTGCTATATATATTGGCTATTAAGTCTGTATATCTGTGATCTATTCAGCTATTAATTAAGGATGCTTTTACTGCCCAGTGCTCAATGCTATCGAAAGCGTTTTCGAAGTCTCTAAACGCAATTTATAGTGGAATGTTATTTTCGTTAGTTCGTTCTATTAGGATTTTCATGGTTAATAAGTGGTCAACTGTACTGAAACCGTCAAATGTTGTTGTTAGTCTATCTGTTAATATTATCCTGGAAAGCTTATAAATTACATTGAGGAGTGTTATAGTTCGATAGTTTTTTAGGTCTGCTCTATCGCCTTTCTTATGTAGAATATATGTTATGGATGGACTTGTTTGGGATCATTTTTTCTTTTAGTATTTTATTCAGGAGAATATGGAGATTAACGACAGCTTTACCACCGTACTTGAGCATTTCTGCCGTTACTTCGTCTTTTTCAGGTTATTTGTTATTTCTCATTTTCTTTAATGCTCTCTTTTTTTCTGCTTTGCTTATTTCAGGTTCGGTTCGGTTCGGTTCGGTTCGGTTCGGTTCTGAGTTTATTTTCTTTATTTTTGTTTGGAGTTTCTTCATGGTCTCTTGTAATGATTTCCTTTTTGTTTGGTATAATTTTGTATAGAATAGTTGTGTGATATTTATGATATCCTCTTTAACGTTAGTTTCTATGCCGTTAATATCCTTTATTTTAATTATTTCATATCTACCTAGAGTCGGCCTTAGACATTTCATATTTCTGTTATTTTCTATAACTCTCTCAACTTTAATTTCCTGGCTCTTTCTTGTGTTTTCTTTTATCATTTTGATTTATTTCTGTGTATTCTATAGATGTTCTCTTTCCTTCTTTTTCGAGGATCCCCCTTTTTTCATTAGTTCCTTTATTTCTTCTGATATACATTTTTCCCTCTTTTTATCTTCATGTGCGATGTCTTTTCCTGCTTTGGTCATACATCTTGTCAGCATATCATTTATTTTATTTATATTTTCATTTTCGCATCCTAAGTTTTGGGTTAGCTTTTCCTTTAGCCTTTCTTTGTATATAGCTTTATTTTGTGTAAGTTTATTCATGTCAAGTTGTTCATTGTTATTATTAACTTTTCTTTTCTTTTCGAAATTTCTATCCATGCAGATTGTTGTTCTGACCATCCTGTGATCACTGCCTGTTGTAAGGCTGCTTAGGACTGTTACATCTCCAACGATATTTTTATCAGTAGTCAGTATGTAATCAATTTCGTTTTTCGTTATTCCATTAGGGCTAAGGCATGTCCACTTTCGTTGCGATTTCTTTCTATAGAACGAGTTCATTGCATAAAGCTATTTTTCCTCTAGATAATTCATTAAGGTTGTGCCCCTATCATTACTTTTTCCTATTTTAGTCTTTTCGATATTCATCCTCTTACCTAATTTGGCATTGAGATCTCATATTACTAGTGTCAGATGGGTTTTGTTTTCTTTAATGGCTTTTGAGATGTCTTCGTAGAATGCTTCGATATGCTCGTCATCGTAGGTAGAGGTGGGGGCATATACCTGAATTATTTTAAGCGATGTTCTTTTCATTTTAAGTGTAAGATAGGCAACGCGATCTATATATATTTTTAATTTTAGAGCAAACACAGCTGATATGGTCGCCGAACTAGCGCGAGAATTTCCTGAAGATCCGGACGCTCGACTTGACGCCTTTCTTATGAAAAAAGTGACGTCATACCTCAGTAGTCACTCAATCCGTTTGGACCTGTTCGACAAAAGGGCCTTGGTAGAGACTGCAAGAGGTGGAGGCGGCGGTATTGGAGGAGGCGGCGGCGGAAAAGGAGGTGGGGGAGGAGGTGGTGGTGGCGGTATGGGAATGATGGTGGCTGCCGGAGCCATGATGAAAGGAACTTTGCTAGCTTTGGCCTTAGGTAACTAACCAAAAAAAAAAGCTAGCATACTTCTCCTGATCAAAATTAGATCATTGCTTTATATATACCATAATATTCTGCATATTTTATTTATAATGGGTGATTCATTTAGAGGTACTTTTTCAAAAACTAAAAAAAAATCAAAAATTTTAATTTTATCGGGTAATGCTTATTATCATGCAAAACAACTATATCTTACATTTATTTTTTAAAGATAATGCCTTTCAAATGCTGGCCTTGACTGCGGCGAACATGGTCCATTCTCAGTTTCCAATTTTCTATGAGGCGTTGGCGCATTTCAAGTGGTATTTGGCGGATAACGCGATTAATGTTGGCTTCCAGTGCCTCAATCGTAGCCGGCTTATCCTTGTAGACTTTGGACTTAACATAGCCCCAAAGAAAGTAGTCCAAAGGTGTGATGTTACATGACCTAGGCGACCAATTCACAGATCCCAAGCGTAAAATTAACTGTTCACCGAATTGTTCTCGCAGTAATACCATAGGTTCACGGGATGTGTGGCACTTAGCGCCGCCGTCTTGTTGAATCCAAATGTAATCTAGATCACGGGCTTCATTTTCAGGCAGCAAATAGTACGTACGTTAACATGGCACGATAACGGGCGCCAATCACAGTTACGTTTGCAGTCATAGCGTACACTCGCAGCTACTGCCGCTATATTTTTTGCCCTTCGTGCTCGGCGGGGTTTGTTTGGTCGAGATTATTCAATAATGAAAACTGGGTCTCAAATTTTCTAATACCATAGCAAATAGTGCGCTTGGTTCGGTGCTCTAATCGCGCGAAGCACTTGCCTCGTAGAACGCTCATTTTAATAATACAGCTAAACAATTTGTAGACGCTGTGCCGGGCTATATCTTTCCATGATGAATTGTCAAACAATACTGAAAATGACTACCGTGACAGTTTCATCTGTCAAAAATCGCTACACGAAAAGCCTTTTTCCTCGCAGTAACTACAAGTTACCAGGTAACCTGGTTACTCGTTTTCTGTTTTTCTTCGCTGAGTAACACTAGCTATGACGTCACGAGTAACCACACAGTGTAACCAGCCTAGCAAACGTGGTTGCTGAAATATTTTGAGGTTAAGATCGTTTTATTTGTTTTTTTTTCAAAATGTTTGATTTTAATCATTGACTTCTATACCCTACAGGGCGTCATACAACTCAATGATTTTAATATATATATATATTACCAACGAATTATGTTTGGTAACGGTAGAAAATGAACCACATCCCTTGAAGTTGGTCCTATATCCATTCAACTGCAACTAGTCTTAAAATGTACTGCATTTGGTGTTCTGTGGTACTGCGGCCTTACCACAGAATACCAAAGGAGCACCCTGTTTCCACCCCGATTCAAAAAACGCATCAGGTAACGCTGCATTTAAAACTGGTGTAAATCCATGTCCCGTGATACGTTTTTTGAATCGGGGTGAGCATGTATTGGTGGAAACAATGAATTATTTTCTGCATTTCGGAAGCTCCTGGTAAAAACAAAAACAAACAATTGGAAATGTCATCCACAGCTGACTGTCTGACGTCATACAGCGGTTACTCCGAGTAACCGTGACGTCATTTCGAGTAACTTAAATGAGTGACTAGTAACCTCGAGGAAAAAGGCTTGAAACAGTACCTCTAAATGAATCCGAACCGATTTTAAGCCTATATTTGTATGACCAATAAATATTCCGCCCATATTCATCATTTTGTATAAAAATAGCTGCCAGGTATTTTTTTATCACATTCAACAGAAAAAAAACTGAAAAAGAGTGCAAGGGACACCAATAAAACCATTGGAAAATTCTTATTCGGGTACAACTCGACACGAGCGATTTACCGCCAGCCGACTGGGCGCGGAATACTTGACACAGTTTACAGTTTACTTTGATAATAATTTCATTGGTTCATTTCATGAAAATTTTTATTGTTAAATTAGTTTATTATTGATTTATATTATATAAATAGGTACACTGTCCGGATTTTTGCCCCGGAGTCCTGAAGATTGTAAAACCTAACCGTTGTCAATGATTTGCCAACGTATCCTAACCGTTCTCGATTCTTCATTGATACGGTTAGAATACGTTGGCGACCAGTCGAAAACCGTTAGGTTTCATATTCTCTAGGATTCCGAGAAAGAGATTAGGAGAGTATGTTTAAAAATGTTCAGATAAGACCATTACTTGCTTCCTAGCAGCCAATAAGACATATATAAGTTAAGAATTTCAAACAGATTGTGGTCTCAAAAGAACCGATTTTCTTGTGTTGGCCGGCGCCGAGTTGGCCGCGCTGAATAGTACTAGATCGGCAGAAATGGAGGGCAATATGATTTTTCCGCTTTTGGGCACACATTATATTAATGTAACCAGACTCTCTATATTATATCTATTTCCTTTTTATGATCGTAGAGATTTGTATGGACCCAAACACTTATATGAACGACGAACAAAGCAATTACCGAACAAAAATCAAAACGTCAAATATGCTTTTGTGATTTGGGCGATCAAAGCAACGAACGGGACGTTTGCGCTCTTCTCGTAAATGTTCTGTTGTCTTCCTTCAAGATTAAAATGTGTTCAAAATTTTCTTGCAAGCTTATTCGTACGCAACTTTTACCGAGTTGCTGAGATTCGCGGAACCAAACTAGTATTTTGTTCGCTGTTGGATTGCTCTGTTCGTTGTTTGTCAATATCTAACCGAGGCTTGGGAGGACGTTTCTTCTTGAGGAGATAAATCTATTTAGCTTGATTATAGGGTATTGACAGCTTAAGCCTCGTATAGATCTGAGCAAACGGCGAATTAAACACTAGTTTGAACGAGGCAAGTTTTGCGAACAACTCGCCAAATGGTTTGGAAGCGCGTTTGTGGCCCCGCCAAAACTAGTGTTTGGTTCGCCATTCTTAAGATACCTTGTCGGTCGACTATAGTAAAAAGTATAACCGTTTGTATTGAATGGATTTGGTGGAATTTGTCCTTAAAACTTTAATATTTTGAATAAATTTTTTTATTCATTCTAAAAGTTTCTTGAAGAAGGAATCTTTTACTGATCAATATTTAAAAGTTTTAGGTGTGGAGTAGGACAAATTCGACTAAATCAATTGAAAAATGCTCCACGAGGGAAACTTAGTGACGTCATTAATGGATTTTGACCCAAATCTAATCAGTTCGTTAGAGTATCAAACACTATTTTACCTGAAAATTTTATAAAAATCGATTTAGCGGTTTAGGAGCTATCGTGTTACGCACAGCATGAATGGATTTTGACCAATATCTAATCAGCTCGCTAGAGTGTCGAACACTATTTCACCCAAAAATTTATGAAAATCGGTTCAGCGGTTTACGAGCTATCGTGTTACGGACAGATATACACACACACACAAACAGACATCACGACGATATTGCTAAGATAGGTCAAAATACACCTGAATAACACATTTTCGGCGTTATCTCAAAAAAAAAATGTTTTTGTCGAAACTAATACCTTGTCTAGCCATTGCTGCGCGGGCTAGGAAGGAAATAAACAGAATTAACGTTGGGGGGTGTGCTTTCGGGCTGTTCGGCCGTCGTCGTTGAAAATTCGTTCTCGACGTTTCGCCATCTCGAGTGGATGGCATCTTCAGGAGATGTTGACTGTTTGACTGAGTCTTCGAGAACCGACGAGAGACTGAAATTATGACCAAACCCTTGGAAAAAATTAAAAAACCCCTAAATTCTAATTAGCTTCCCCCCCCCCCATTACATATAAATTTATATAAAAGTTACCTTGCTCACTTCTAGAAACACTAGAGAGCTGAGCTTTGGCAGACTGATGGGAAGTATGATAAAACTATCGGAAAAATTAAACAACCCCAAAATTTTTATTTACTTCCCTTCCCTATAAACGTAAAGTATATAAAAGTAACATTGCCCATTTCCAGAAACGCTAGAGAGTTGAGCTTTGAAAGGCTTATAGAAACTATGATAAAACCGTAGGAAAAAACTAAAAAACCTGAAATTTTGAAATAAGTCATTGCAAAAGTTTTGAACAATATTCTGCATATTTTGCTAACCTTAATATTATCCAAATCCTCTAAAAAGGAGTGAAATCATAACAAAAATATTTTATATAAAAAAAATGGTATTCGTTAAAAATAAATGAGATAAAAGTAAAGCCAAGTTCTCCAATACAAACTTCAAAATAAAAGATTCTCACTAGGTTGGAAATATTTTTCTAAACATGACTATTATAAGTTTGGCCGTACTAGTAAAGTTTAAAAAAACATTTCCTAACTAGTAGGGACCTTTCATTTTGATATTTGTATTGGAGAACTTGGGATTAAATTTATCTCAATTTTTTTTAAAGGAATACCATTTTTGCGTACCTTGTTTTTTTTGCATAAAATGTTTTTAAAATATGTGGGAACATTTTTTTAAGAGAAATTGTTTTTTTGTTATAAACTTTTATAAATGCTATATTAAACGCAATATTTTTGTTGATTTTTTATGATAAAAAAACAGTAGCCAAGACAATTACATATCATTGATATTTATTTTTAAGTTTATCTAAGCGAAAATAATATGTAAATTTTTTTTACCTGTTTTTTGAGGTAATTTTCACAGCCTTTTTCTGCTCAACTTGTAATTTTATTTAAAATAGTTATAGATTTTTAAATCAAAATTAGCCAGTTAATCATTTGGGGTTGAAAACAGGGGCTTTTTCCCTATCACCCAATAAAATATTGTGAGTTATACCGTTTGCAGCCTGTATTTTGTTACAAAAGCTTAGTTAAGTTAAAGCTAAATGAAAAAACTTTTTTTTGTAAAAAAGTTTTGAATAAAGTTTATTTAAACTTTTTTGACTTTTTTATACGGCAAATGGCAATAATTTTAATGCTTTGTGTCTAGATTTATTATAAAGACCCTATGAGCATCACCCATCGCTTTCGGAACAATATTATTTGTAATATTGTAATTTTATTTTAGGTGGTATTGCAGCAATTGCTGGTAAAGCTCTCATGACCGGCCTGATCTCACTCCTGCTCTCTGCCATTATTGGTCTCAAAGCCTTGACCCACCATGGACATAAATCCACTACATATGAAATCGTATCAAAACCAATTTACACCCACAGTCAAACGCATTCGGAGTCTCATGAGCATCAGCCGTATGATCATCATCATTCTTCCTATGGAAGAAGTTTTGATATGCCACTACCATTGGGGTTGCAACCTGACTACCAACCCAAATAGAAGAATTAGTTTTTAGGCAATCTAGTCCTGTGTTATACCAAAAACTTCGAAACGGTTTTTTGTTTGTAAATTTTTAATAAAAAACACTGTACATTTTGAAACATTTAAATCCAATGGATTTAATTTTTTTTAAATATTTGGAAGCTTAAGTAGGTACCTACCTAATAATGTAAAACAAATAAAAAATTACCTTTTTTACCAAATAATTTATTAGTATTTATGTGTTAGGTTTTAGACTAATTTATTGTTTTGTTTTTATGTTTTAAAAAATGAATAAATGTCATTGCAAACTCGTAAATTTGTGTAATTTATTTAGTTAACTCTTTTAGTATTTTAATTAATAAAATGCATGTTTAATAAGTCCGCTGAAAAATATTTTATAGTAGAACATATAATTTTCCTTTGTTTTTTTGTTTTTTAATATTTTAGCTATTTCTTATTTATATTTTTGTATTTTACACAATTCAAGAGAAGCTAAAGCAAAAAATCATTATTTAATTAACTTTAAAAATAAAGGAGGAGGCACTAAATACATTGTTTACCGGGACGCGTCAGATGAGCTGAATTTGAGATATGTTGAAGGACAAACCTTCCTGATATTTTTACCAAAAAAAATTAGGGGGGTCATAGGATTCGTTTTCGAGCTACACTTATTTAAATGTGCGCCACTGAAATATGGGAAAATATGACCATTTGTAGTTTTTTTGTAATAATTTATCGCCAAATAAAAATAAAAAACTGATATTAGCTTTACTTTATTGGTAAAAGATTTCTTTTAAGAATTTTATCAGTTTTTGACATATAGTTTCCGTCACATACCTACAGAGTGGCTCAAAATAATTTTAAAAAATACAAGAAAAATACCTGAGATTTATTAAATATAAAGAAAGGAAACTAAAAATGCATGGTCAAAATTAACTTCACTTGCTTTCATGTGAGTCGCTTTAACTATTCTAGAGTGATGTTTGCATAATAGGTTATGTGAGAAGGTTACAGGGTATTTAAAAAAAAATTAATTCAACGCATAACACGTTTACTAATTGTCTAGGGAATAGTGTGTTTACCGGGATACGTTAAATGAGGTGAATTTATGATATATGAGGGCCCAAGCCGTCTAAATACTCGTCTTAAAGAAATTGGGGGTCATCGGTTTCGTTTTCGAGCTATAATTATTTAAATCCGCCACTGGAAGAAAGTGTTTAGCTATAACTTCTCGTCAAATAGAAATAAAAACCCAATTTTAATTTTATTTAATTGAAAAAAAAAACTCTTTTAGTTTAGTTTTTGTCATATATCTACACAGTGGCTCAAAATATGAATAACAGAAATACAGGAATATTAACTGGGATTTGTTAAATATACCTAAAGGGATGAAATTAAAAATGCATAGTCAAAATAAATTCATTTGCTTCAATGTAAGTCGTTGTAATTATTGTAAAGTAACATTTACATACATATTGGTTTATGTAGTAAACATACAGGGTAAATCAAACATTTTTTAAATTAAACAAATAATGGGTGTACTAACTGTGTAGCGGAATAGTGTGTTTAACGGGATGCGTCAGATCAGGTGAATTTGCAGTATGTTAGAGCCCGAGCCATCCTGAAACTTGCTCAAAAATATTGGAGAGGGTGGGGGTCATCGGTTTCGTTTTTGAGCTATACTCTTATGGATTTTCGCTACAACTTTTAACTCTTTATAGGGATAAAAAGTTGATATTAAAACTTTTATCAATTAAGTTTGTTCACAGGCTTTCTTTCTGAAAATTTTTGCCAGAATTGTAGCTCAAAAACGAAACCGATGACCCCACAATTTTTTTGAAACAAGCATTGGGACGGTTTAGGCTCAAACATATCTTAAATTCACCTCATTTGACGCATCCCAGTAAACACACTATTTCGTAGACCATTAGTAAATATGTCATGCGTTGAATTAATTTTTTAGTTTTTGAAATATCCTGTTAGCTTACAAAATAACCTATTATGCAATAGTTAAAACGACTCACATGAAAGCAAGTGAAGTTAATTTTGACTATGCATTTTTAGTTGCCTTTCTTTATACGTAATAAATTTCAGGTACTTTTCCTGTATTTTTTTAAATTATTTTGAGTCACTCTGTAGATATGTGACGCAAACTATATGTTAAAAATTGATAAAATTCCTAAAAGAACTCTTTTGTCAATAAAATAAGACTAATATCATTTTTTTGTTTTTATTTGGCGATAAGTTATTACAAAAAAACGACAAAAGGTCATATTTTTCCATATTTCAGTGGCGCGCATTTAAATAAGTATAGCACGAAAACGAATCCTATGACCCCCCCCAATTTTTTTTGGTCAAAATATTAGGAAGGTTTGGCCTTCAACATATCTCAAATTCAGCTTATCTGACGCGTCCCGGTAAACAATGTATTTAGTGCCTCCTCCTTTCTCAAATTGTGTTTAATGATAAAATACAATCTTAGCTAAAATTTATGGGATGAAAAATAAACGGATATTTAATAAAATAAATTAAGGGAAACAATTAAATCAAATCAAAACAGCAATGTTTTTACGTTATTTTCAAGTGAATTCTAAGTATATTTTTATCAACGTCAAAATCACAATACGCCTTTTCTACACGAATTTTAAAACGCTACTTGCATGGCTTTTTTACGTAATAATTTTGAGATTTTACAAGAAGCAGCGCCACCTATTGGCGACATTTTTTACTTCATTTCATCCGGGAGTGGTTTTGCCTCTAAAGTCCAAAAAACCTGTTAATAAACTGATCCCTGATCCTTCAAGATCACGACGCATCAGTTAACCAGATAAAGACACATTAATGTTGTGTGAGTGTTTACTGTTGAAAAATTTTGTTTAGATTTTAAATGTAGGTATAGAGACTTTGTCTTGCCTTATTTTTTAAGTCTTTAGGGGCCTACAGACACGCGAGCATTTCTTGAGATTAGTACGCGAACTAATCTCTGCATACATGTACGTTTGGTGGAATTGCCTACACTCACGAAGACAAAATTAAACGTTCTAAACATAAACACGATATTATCAATACGTTTTGCCTAGACACCGAGAGATTTGCTCGCGTACATTGTGCGCGCGAACTAATTTTCGAGATATATTTTAGGCGGATATTGTCTACACACGAAGAGATTAGTATGCGCAAACTTGTAGTTGTACACAGAGATTAGTTCGCGCGTACTAATCTCAAGAAATGCTCGCGTGTCTGTAGGCCCCTTTTACCTAGAGGGCTTTTAGAACAGGCTCTCGCGTTTTTTTTATTAAAAAACTTATAGAGAATCACGTGACAAAATAATACGCAAAAAGCTAGTAGGTTTCTGAATCTTAATATAGTGACGTTTTAGAACACGTTGTGGAGGACTTTTCAAGTTTGAATTTGGGACATAAAAATAACGAGGGTAAAAAGACTATATACACAGCTTCAGAAACTTCAGCAAAAAATAAATTTTTATGACTTGATTCCTCTTTGTTTTTAAGTTATATTCAAGCATGTAGATTTACAAAACACATATTACATGATATGAGGTTGTTTTGTAGGAAAAAATAACTTTATTATTTTTGATCACGTTAATTTAACTTTGATTCCTAAAGGTGAATGTCACTACGTTACAGGACACCAATGCAATGGTATAAAAGGAGTCAAAACGTTTCTAAATTGTAAGATATTGCGGAATCGCCTAAAAATGTGGCAACTTATGTCACTGGCTCCTGTTTTTAGAGATAGGTATTGAGAATAAATTTTTATTGTCTAGGTGTAGTTCGACGTAGGATGAATTTGAGCCACCAAAAAATGTTATCAAAATTATATTTTATACCAGTTTTAAGCAATTTTATACCCAAGGTTGCCGTTTTCCAAAGATACCGAAATATTTAAATATCTGCTGATATCAAGAGTAGGTTTGGTAATTGTTTTTACAAACGTTCTGCAATAAAATAAGTCGAAAAAACAATTTTTTCAAATTTATATGAAACCCCAAACGCCACTAACTTTGGCGAATCCCTAATACTTATTTGATTTAAATAATTATATCTAAGCCACCTGCGTTAAAAAATACTTTAACTTTCAGATCATCCACAATATTATTAACAGTAACACCTAGATTACTGTAACAAAACGGGATTTGAATATAAATGGTATTTTTGCCATTTATAAGTTTTTAAAGATTTTTAATTAAATATTGTTTTGACATCAAAAGTATTAATTATATGCAAGACTAGGTTAAGATTAAGTAAAATTTATGGCAACTCGGCGACTTGTTTTTAGGCATGTTTTCAGGTTCGCTGTATTTTAATAAAAGTTGTATTCGGCTAATATGTCCTTTGAGCCACTAACATCAAAATAATTCATATTTTGTAACTGGAAACAAATTTGGTAAACTATTTTCAACTTTTAAGAAACACCCTGTAAGATTTAAACTTTACCGAATTTCTAAATCCACGCATCTTTGAATTGCGGTGGTATTTTGTCTCTTTGTCTTTCTCGCCAATGCGAGGGAGCTTGAGATTCAGACCACGGCAGCCAAGAGTGTCTGTAGAGAAGAGTGGTGGAAGAAATCCGTTAAAGAATGCTTAGATTTAGACCAATCAGCTAGCGGCAAACTGAGAATGTCTAGAGATCGGGGTATTGAAACTTTCGAAAGTCGTCAGGGAGAGTACTCTTTAGTTTGTCTTTGCCTAATACGGTACACTTTCATTTACACTTCTTAAGGGGGGTTTTATTTCAACTGGGGAAATTAATCAATTATTTTAACATTGTATAAAACTGTTAACTTTAATATTCATAATTATTTTGGTCTTTTCTTTTAGAGTTTATTGATTGTAAAGTCATTAATTATTACTGTTTCCAGTGTTTTGAAATAATGTGTTTAACTGTTTTATGGTTTTTTATCAACAAAATACAAACCATTCGTTGCCCTAAAATCGGCATTTTTAATTAATAACATATCCCAAACCTAAACAGTAATATTAAGTAAATTAAACAGTTGATTGAATAGTTTCACTCATTCAATCAACGTTTAAGATGTTGATAAATATATATATTTACAACAAATTTATAAAAGGTTTATAAAACCTAAAAGTTTAAGAAGTGTAAATATTTGAATATAAAAGTTCAATGGTAGTAAAAATTTGATATTTAAATAATAAATATTAGAAGTGAAAGTGTGAAGCTGCAAGAAGAAAATTGAATAGGTATGTATGATTATCCTATTAGTTATACATTTGAGAAAAACGTTTATAGCATACTTTTCCTCCAAGAACCGCCAAATTCCCTTTCGAGATCGTGTAAATTTAATAACATATAGTAACATTTAATCTTTTTATAATTTATATAAGTTGTAGCCTAAGTTGGTAGCTTACAACATTTAAGCCTTGGCAACTTGAGGTGACAGTACCACTGTCACACACAGGCCCCTGTTACAAAGTGGTGTCAGTAGTTCAGGGTAATTTAGTTTTTGGAAAATTTGTGAAAAAATTTTGGACAATTTGGGAAAAATTTTGAAAAATTTGTGAAAATTTTATGTTGGAAGTTTGAGAAAAACTCAGTAGTACTTTAGTTAACCCATTGGTAGTATGTTGTTGGAAAAACTAAAGGAAATTTTTGTAAAATTGTTCGCTTAAAAAGAAATAGTCTTGTCTAGTTTTTGAAAACCAAAACTAATTTGTTGGAAGATGTGCCATAACTGTTTTTCGTTGTTTAATTTACTAACGTTATAATCTGTGTTGCAATTATTTTATGAATTTTTTAATATTTTTGAATATTTTTTGTCCTTGAAACAGTAAATACAAGGAAAATGTCAATGTCATGACAATTTTTCTATTGATATATGATCACTTTAAATTTTTAAAAGATAAATTGGTAGAATATTTTTTATTGAAAAGTTAAGTTTAAATACTATCCAAATATGCCAGCAAATAAAATGCTCTCCATTTCTATCTGGAGGACGGACTCTCCAGCATGCGAAAGGATCAACCTTTTGCCTTAATAAAGCTTTACTGAACTCTAGATTTGAGTTATAACTCCAAAACTCGTTGGTAAACTTTTAAAATTGTTCCATCAAAACATTATTTAAACAAAATGGATAAAAGAGTCCATTATTTTGTCTTAATTGTAGCACAGTGTTGTTAAAATAAAGTCTCATTAAACTTATCATTCTCTTGCCATTAAAAGCCTATTTTGTCTTTCTAGCTGAATTTTTTTAAAGAATCTTTTATTAAAAACACAAAAAAAGAGTCCATTGCAACTCTTTATTTTTGATTAGTTGGCTGAAACAATAATTGCCAACCCTTCCTCTGACAAACCACTGATTTTTTTTGAAGACACCCGTCAAATAGAACTAAGGGAGGATATTTTTTATTTATTTTATTGCATTAATAACAGTTTTTTTTGTTTTTTTGAACCATTAAACCTTTTTTATTAATATTTAATAACATTTTTTGTTTAAATAATACAAAAATTTATGTTAAGTCATTTATAACATTGTTTTTT
The DNA here is from genome assembly GCA_963576565.1 of Aspidapion aeneum. Lineage (NCBI taxonomy): Eukaryota > Metazoa > Arthropoda > Insecta > Coleoptera > Brentidae > Aspidapion > Aspidapion aeneum. The sequence continues at coordinate 17,520,786 of OY755042.1, forward strand.
ATAAGTATTTTTCTTCGTAGATATCGATATTTCCACTTTATTTTGGTTTTATTGTTTGTTTAATACCTAAAATTCCATTTGGCAAAAAGTACCTAAGCCAAATTATTTGACCATCTAAGTATCCACAGTGGTGTAATTAATTAATCTCAAGTAATTTTCCATTGATATTGCATCATAACTTTAAAAATTATAATTTCTAACTACTTTTTCCATGCAAGCGTGGGTAGCATACCTCTGCTATAGTCTATTTGCAATCATTTTGGCAATTTCATCTCTCATAAATTTGTGCTACAGGACATTTGTAAAGTATCTGGTCAGGATAAAACTCAAAAAACAGACCTAGCTACTAGCAATATATTGTATAGAATATGTGATAGATATTTTTTTTTGTCATTTTGTAATTTTTGTACTCTCTATATCATACATATATGATTGAGATTTACCACAAGTTCAAACCAATGAACCACGAAGTATTTTCAAATTTTATGTTTTTATATTTCCAGATTTTCAAAATGTATTTTATTTTCCAAATTACACACAAGTTTCTTTTTGGAAAATAAACATGACTAACTGATTTCTTTGTATCTCAGTAACAACTTTGTCGATTATGAGAAATTTCTTTATTATAAGGTCTACAAGTAAATCTTTCAAAATTTTAAAAGCCCTAATTTGTTAAAACCATGGACTAAATAAATGTAGCCACAGCAAATATCGACTCTATACAATTATTATCAAATTAAAAATAAAAATTTACGTTTTATGTTACAAAACATAGCATTCAAACATAGCATTCAAACATAGCATTCTTTAAAACGACGTACCTGTCGAACTATTTTTGCTTTATAATTTTCTTATTAAAGTACGTATTATTCTTTTCATAAAAGAAAATTTGATTTTTTTTTCTTAAGTTGGATATTATCAGCACTATCTGCAAATTCACAGCTTTTAAGTAAAGTGAGGTAAATGTAAAAACAACCTCCTGTATATTTTTTTTGGTTTTTTTGAGAGAGACTTTATTTTATTTATTTTCTTTTACTAACATGTAGGTAATCAAGTGAATTTCGTTTCATAATATTTTTAATCAAATCAAAAAGTATATTGTCGTTTATTATCGTGTTATTGTCAAGCCATTTTTGCAAAATGGTATACCTAATTAAATATTATGAAATGGAAAAACCTATGTAGAACCCTTCATTCAATTTTCTATGATTCAGGTAAAGCAAACTAGATTGTCCGAACAAAAACTTGCTTTTGTTTGTAAAGTCATAAACTAATTTTGTCTCAGGTTTTATGTAGATGTAGCATTATAAAAATATTTTGGGAAAAATCACAATAAAATTATTTTTGCTTTATTTTGTCATTATCTTTGCCCTTAAAGGAATTAATCCGCTACATGCGAAGTAATTGGGTAATTAACTATTTATGTTAATAAATGAACTCATCACACTTAAATATCTTATTAAATATTAACACCTTTGAAATTAAAACCTAAAACGACTTATTACCAAATCCAACCAATAAAACCATGATGTAGAAAGAGAAAAATGATTAGGGAGTTTGATAAAAAGCTCATATTATGAAAAAAAAATACTGATCTTTGTCAACATTAAAATTTGGTACATGTCTAACTTTGAAGACCTATTTTTTTCGAAAAAAAGATCTAAAGTTATATCCTAAGAAAGGATATTAAGAAAATTCGACCTATTTTAAATCAAAGCAATAAAATAACCACCTTTAGCGAAAAATGTACGTTATTTTTCATATTTTCAAAAATCAAAACGTTAACCTAACAGAAAACTAAACCTTTTTTGTAGAAAAAATAAAAATGGCATCCATATCGGTTTACTAGTTACCATCTTAAAACACAACTTAGCTTATTTAGAGAGAGTTTCATCCAATTTTTTTTATTCGTATGTCATTGTACTGAATAATAACTTACTGAAAAGATAAATAAATTATCCACCAATTAACTTAAAAGTCAAAACACGTTAACTAAACTTAAGAAAGGACTATATTACCTATTGAGAACTGCCCATAAGCTTTTATCTCAATACATATTTTAGATCGAGTCAAAATTTTTATTTATAAAGTCCTTGTAGGAATACTTTATTTTATCATCTGTATTTTACACTAAAATGCCACCAGGGGGAGCAATGATTGACATTGCGCAAGTTGTAATTAAACATTATTTGTTATAAACTACCACTAGTTTTATTGTCTAATAACAAGAGTGAAGATCTCATTTTTCTGTGCATAATGTGTGTGACTTTTTTTGACAGTAATTTTTGAGTTAGGTATTTATTCGCACGGTAATTAAACAAGTTTTGCATTGGTAATTTTAACAGTACATTCATTACCCTTTAAAAAGAATGGTGCTATCTATCTATTTATTTAGCCTTCTTCGATCCATCTTTGGATATAGGCCTCTTTCAATATCTTCCACTCTTTCCTGTATGACGCCGTGTTCATCCATCTAGTCCGCATGTTTCTTCAAATCGTGCGCTCATCTCATTTGTGGTCTTCCACTACCTCTTTTATTTTCCCAAGGTCTCCAGTTTACAATACATTTGTTTGACAGAAAGACGATCGATTTAACAAATGCATTGGTGCTATCGACCATGTCTTAAGTGAAATAATATTTTGTAAAGCCATACAGTAATTTTTTGGAAAAAACACAATCTCATAGCATTTTCATTGCATAAGGCTAAAGAAAGTCACAAATCAATGTCCTAACACAGTGAAGGTTTTTCTTAACCCTTTTTACTTGTTTTAAAACGATAATTTGTTATAACAGTGAAATCGTTTTGATTAGTTTGAAGCTAGAAGATATTTTCTTGTAATTTCTATTAAAAAGACCAAGTTTACAGGTCATGTCCATGTCTTTATGACTATATAGGTACATTATTGATTTTTATTAAAAATATATACAAAATTAAGTAGCATGTTTTAAATAACTAAAAATATAAACAATTTAAATAAATAAATTCGACAAGATCAAAGTACCATGTTTGATGTAATATGTAGGTTTACACCAAAACACCAGATAACCTAAAAAGATTGCTTAGCAGTTCCTTTTCCATACTATATAAGAGAAGTACTAATAATTGTTTCTAAAATTTAACCAAAGATAATGATAAATCAATGTATTTTTCTAAATTTGACTTGACCTTTGAAATTGGATAAAGGTATTTGATATTTTTCCTAAAATAAAAACTCGCGTATTTTGAGTTAGTAATAATTTTATACATAATCTTAAAAATAATATTATTTAACATAAATAATAATTATTAAAATAAATATATCATAATTCCCATTTAATAATTAAAGACTGGTTAAAGAGAAAACGCAATATGGAAATATGGAAATTTAGGTTATACATAACCAATAAGCTAACTTAATTATAAAATTAATTAAAATCAAACAACAAAAGTAAAACCCTTTGGTTGATAATCATTAGATAGGATGTGATGTAGTAAGAAAATGAGACATAATTAGTTGACTTTTAATGATAAAAACTTGTTTCAAGCAAATAAACTATTTTGAAAAACTATCAAAATCAACTTTTGAAAATTATTGCAAATACCGTTGCAAAAAAAAATACCCTGTATATTTGCTTGAATCAATTTAAGTATGGTAAAACTTTTTTCATATTTTTTTTATTGAACTGTATTTACACACGACAAAGAAAAACCGTTAAAAATTTTTAAAATGTTGATCTTTTATTTCCAAGTTAAAACGTCTTGGCCCATAAATCAATTTACAGGCTATTAAAGTATCCCAGACCACTTGGGTCTATAAACAAAGATATACTTGAATTTTGAAACACATGTTCACCATATTTTATACCTACATTCTAAAAAAGGGCTCTTCTATTCATTCAGGTCCACAAAGAAATGGTTAAGAATTTTTTAAAATAAACACACATCTGGGAAAAAACCTTTCGTAGCCTACTTCGTTAGTCTGTACAAATAACAGTGGCGTATCGGAATTTTATTTGGGGAAGGAAATATTATAATAAATATTGCATAGAACTGTTTTGCATATTGTCCAGACCACTATATTATGTGTGTCCAAAACAAATATATTTTAAGATTTGGGAGGGAAATTTCACTTTTTTTTTTACCCTCCCGTAGTTTCGCGCCTGATACGTCTATTCACATTTAACTTTACGGTATCTATCAATTAAACTGTGATATTATATTTATAGATCAAACAAGTTTTCGTGAAAAAAAAGTTTTGTTTCTCTCATATTTTTCCGTGAGTAACTTGAACGCTCACGGGGGTCCAATGTTTGAATTTTTCATTCACGGGTACCATTAAATTTATATTTTTCAAACAAGATCTATAGTGAGAAATGCAGTTCCTTGATTTAAATTTCATTAAGGTCGGTCGGTAATTTTTGAGTTGACCAGCTAAATCTAGAAAATAATGGCTTATGTACATTATTCCTAATATTCTCTCGTAATCACATCACATGTGACGATTTTTGTGCGTTAAATTAAAAAAATATATAAGATTTTTATTTACAAACTAAAAAAAAAATTGGTATTTTGATATCTATATGATATAAAGTTTTTCATAAAAACTTTTTACAGTTGACCAGTACATTTTCGTAAGATCTATCTTCTTCTTAAAATTTTGCTACTAAGTTAATATATAAGTATATTGGCAAAACAATCAGTTTCTACCACGTCGTGTAAAACGTTAAAAAATGAGTAATTACAGTGTTACACATTAGACCCGCGTGTACAGTGGAGTACTGAAAACGCTTACATAAATTTCTATCTATCATTTTTTATAAAACTAGGTTTCATTTTTATAAATTATACCATGAAGTAATTAAGACCTTTTGTTTCTATTTTTGTCAACCCTAAACGTGTCATTTGAGTTTTTAAACCTTCATTTTTGTTTAAGATAATTACTAAAACTTAAACCTATTGGTTAGTATTTTTTTTGTTGTTCATGTTAAGATTTAAAAGATATGTGAAAATGTTCGTTCGATAATTTTGATTTGTTTTATCTGTTAATGTAATTTTTTTGATCATAGTAATCTTTATCAACTGCTAACAAAAAGTAGCCCAAAAGAAAGGTCTATTTGCCAGGCCTACTTCGTACTTCGTACTGTATGTTTTTTTTTTGAAAAGTGCTAATAACACAATGCCTTCTTAGCTAAGCTATTATATGCATAAAGTTCTATAATTTTTCAGTTAAGTTTTCTCTGCACAGTTAATCGAATTCCTTCACAGTTTTGACCGCACCTTGTGTTAGTGTCCAACGAATTTAAGTTTTCTTTCTTTTTTTTTAGTATTCATTCGTTTTTTTCTTTGTGTTCCAAGAAAATGTTGGATAGATACATACATCCAGGATATTCTTAGCATATGTAAATAGTACCGAATCTCAAAAGTTTTAAGTTATTTACACACAGAGATTCTATAATGTAGTTGTCGTAGCAATATAATAACTTGCGTGCGTAAATATCTTGGTAACCAAAGATTTAGTACATTCGTTTCTTTGCTAACTTTTGTAATCTTCTTATCCTGTTTAATAAAAAAATAATTTTTATGCAATTATCATCAGAGCTTACTTTCTTTTTTTTTTTAAAGACTGTTTTTTAATGTGTTACTATTTTGCTGTAGTTGGACTTACTCTACACAGTAGTTGTTTACTACTACTATGTCGGTTTAGAACGTTTTTTTACGTTGTCCGACGCCTATTTTCCACCTCCTTCGATTCTGACAGTCATCTTCCGTCAGTTTTTTTTTTGACTCATTGATCTTTGGATTGACTGTTGCCATTCCAGTTTAGGACGCCCTCTTTTTCTGCGCCCTATTGGTTGCCATTCTAGGACCTGTTTTGGTAATCTTTCGTCGTTCATCCGTTGTACATGGGCATACCATATCAGTTGCCTTTTAGTGATGTCATCAGTTATGCTTCCCTCGATTCCCATTCTTTCTTTTATGATCTTATTTCTTGTATGATCAGTTCTGGATTTTCTCATTGATCTTTTTATTGCATCCATTTCGACACTTTCCATTGGAATGGAATGGAAGGTGTAGTTGTTTAAATAAACGATTAATATTTCTGAATTAAAGGTAGTTGACATTTCATCCCCTACCCATTCTTTGCCAAAAAGTGTATTTTTTTTGTGAGAGCTCAAGCTACACACGTATTGAAAAACCTATAAAAATTATTAATCTAGATCCTGGATCAATCTGAAAGTCAAAAGGGACAATCTCCCTCTTGAGTTTTTAGATTAGATCGTCGATGTCAAAAAGGACAATCTTTGTCTTGAGTTTTTAAGTTTTTTTTTTGTTTCAATATTTGCAATTTTGACACTAAATATATTTTTTCTCTTGCATTGCAAAAGCAAGCCTGTCTATCATTACATATACATATATAACATAAATTAATTAAGCAATGCCTTAGCATTTTAACTTAAAATTTTGCATTTGTAGAGCTTTTATTGTTTTATTCGCCTAAAAAGTTTTTAATTATCATCTAATCCTCGTAATTTATGAGCACTCATTTAAATTTTTTATAAACTTGTTTTAATTTTTAATAACTACGAGACCGATTTTAATGAAAAGAAAAATAATAGTGTCTAAACACTATGTCAAAAGCATAATAAATTCATTAAATGATGTTTTAAAGAAAAAGTTTTATTATATTTGTTAAAACCATGTATAAAATTAGTGCTATAACTTCGTTTTCTTTTATAGGTGAAGACCATGACATTCAACAACTGTAGAGGTCTACGATTCTTCGACTTCCCTCAAAAATTTTACTTAATTAATATTTTTATTTTCAGGAATTATATTGTTTTGTATTGGGTTGTAAATGACCAAAACATCAAGTTGAGAGTTTTTAAAAACTATTTGTTCTAAAATTGTTTGGTAATTTTTGAGATATTTTTATAAATGACAAAAGTCTATTACTATCTGTTGAGTAAATATGTGAGAGGGAAGTATTTTTGAATTAAAGCGTCCTAGAATTTTCTTTTAACGTAACTTTGATATGGCTATATGGTATGGCAAAATGGATCTGTGTTTGTTATATGCATCTTTTGATGTATAAGGAATGTTATAAAACAATAGACCAATAATAATTCGCCAAGTGGAATCGTCGCGTTTTCTTTTTCTTTTGTTGTTTTTTTGTAAGACGAGGGCGAATTAATTTTTTCGCTGTTTGTATCATTATAGTTTAGATTATTTTATAAAATGTTTTTTATGGAATGAGTATTTTTAGCTGGATTTTAAACTCCCCAGTCATTGAGAAGAAGGCTGAGGAGTAAATTAGGGAATTTTTCTTCTCCACTCGAGAGGGTGTTTCAATGGTATACCTTTAATTAAAACTTTCAATTGGTCTATATTTGTTTTGTTTGTTGCCGTATCTCCTAATATCGTAACTCAATTTTGAAAGATAGGGTTGCGGTATAGTCAGTTAAATGTTTTAACAAATCTTTATCAAGAAAACTACTGAATTAATAATCGTCATGTTATAGCTTACATGGTCTACAGGTGAACTGGTCTAAAACAGCGGAAAAATATATGGGTTGGATTTTTGGGTTTCTTTCAAGTCAAGTCATTTTGTAAAAATGGGAATTTAAATTAGGAAAAAACTATTCAAGGTAGAGGTAAAACTTTACCTATGAAACGAATAAAAGTTATATCAGGGTAGGTTAATGAAGACAGTGACGTCACACCTAGTAGTTACCAGTAGGAGACCTACGTAATTTTCTATTTCGTCATGTTGGGAACTCATTTTTGAGTTATACTGGATAAACAATAGACCGGAAAATTTATTTAACAAGAAGATTTGGAGTAGTCTCTTTCGTCTGTACACACCTGTGATCTTCTAATTTCAGGAATCTGGCCAGTAACCGGAAATGCTGAGCTCACAGTATCTTATGTTTTCTAATTAGGGAGACAAAAGCGTTGTCGTTGAATAAATTTTATATTTTACAATACAATTTTCAATTTAAAATGGTAGCTACCTATTTTTTTTTATTATGACGAAACATGATTTAGATTTGGTATACAAGAGTCACTATACGTTTTTGGAACCTGCGTTGAAGTGATGATGGGATATTATTTTAAAACAGGTTTTATGGTAGACATTTGGACAATTTTTCTGACTTGGTTAAAAAATAGGTTAATTAGATAATATTTGAGATAGTAACTAAAAGTTAGGATTTTTAGAAATTTAATGTTTAATGGTATAGGAATAGAAAAAACCTAGAAAATACAACCATAAAGAGTAGACGACTCTTGAGTCATGCCATATCAAATGAAAACCGTTATATTTTTATTAGTGATATTTTAAAAAAAGATATTAACATCAAGAAAAAATCAGATATTGGAAAAACAGACAAGAACAGCAGAATAAAGAAGTATTTTCTTTTATTATAAAATTTTATGATCAAATTTTTACTCTTTTTACTTTATAGGGTTGATAAGCCATTTAAGCTAATCTTTATGTCATTTCGTAATATTTACATTATGAAATTTATATATTTTTCTTTTGTCTTGAAATTTTATAAATAAAACCACTGTCTTTGGCTTTAGCAGTGATAACACCTATAGACTTACGAAAAAGTCTCATTTGAATTAGAAAGTTTTTAATCAAAAACATCTTAATGGAAGGGTATATTTAAAATCAAGTAAATAAAATCTTTGTATAAAAAAATTTCTAGTGTACAGCAAACAACTGTTTTTTTTCTGTAAAATGTTACCCGTAAAAGTAATTGTCATAAAACTAAGTGCATAAGCACAAATTTTATAAAAAAATAACTAATTAGCTGTGGAGATTGGTAGTTGGCATAACAATCGCTGAACCAAGAGAGAGTGTCTCTATCGCGTTATGCCACAGTTCTATCTTGAAGTGTACAGAACTTTTGTAATTTTTAATTATGCGTAATAAGTGACAACTATACCGTAATTCTTTAATCTCTTTTGTACTTTGCTTTAGTAGAAGTAAATTGTATCTTTTCAGATAATATCTGCATCAATCATCTGTCAGATATGTAATTTTAATCTTGTTTTTTGTGTTACACGGAAAAAGTGTAATATTTAACTTTTTATTATTTTGGTAAAGTCATTTTTTGTAAACTTTTAATTGTTTTTTTTTTTATTTTTGTAATATTTAAAAAAAACAAAATATCATTTTATTTTTGTTAAAATCCACACATGCCTTTTGGTTTTGTTCTTTTATGATGGATATGTGTGTTATAGTAAATCAACACCTATTGGTTAAAGTATTAACGTAAAATCGATTATATATAGTATATTTTAGAGTCCATTATTTCAAAAAGCTTTGTTTTTTTAAATAGGGATCATTTGCTAAGATCCCATAAACCGAATAAAAACTACGTCATCAACGGTTAAAATTTTTCGATTTGTGTACATATATATTTTTTTTTCCATTTTGAAGTCATTTTTGAATCCAATTGGATATTATCATAGCAATCTTAACATTGCTAAGATACATTTTTCTATTTTTTTTTCTCTTCTCATTATATTATAACTTGATAAAATCATTAATAACATTTGATTCTGTAAAACTAGTTTTGAATTTTTGTATTGTTTATCAATAAAACAATATTTTATTTTTTATGTTTTTTTCTCCTATATGGAAAATATTCGACTATACGAACTTTAAGTACAGTCTGTACCATTTAAGCCAAGTAAATTCCATTTTGAGGATAAATTTTGATATTTTTTTTTTCAAAATCTACACTATTTTAAACAAACAAAAAACATTCTCCACTCTCTTACTCTATGAGTACAATTGTTTTTGTAGAACTTTTCTTTTGGTAACTATGTCAAATCACAAAAATGTGTTGTCTTTTTCTAAAAATGTTTTGTTTTTTTTTGTTAGTTTGTTCCTTTCTGTTTGCTGTCATTATTAAAATGGTATGCTAGTGCACAGGCATAGCACTAATTAAGAACACCTAAATTATTATTTTTGTATTATTTTTATTTCTATTATCATCTTTAAGTAATTTTGTTATTAACTAAAGCCTATACATAATTTCCTCTATTAATAAAATAAATAATCAAATCATTAAATCACTAGTTGATCGTTTAAGAAAAACTTAGCGTAAAACTTAGTCTTTCTAAGATCAGTGTTTATTTTTCATATATTAGCAAGCATTATTTCATTTATTATTATTTTTATTATTATTTTTTTTAAATATTTGCTCATTTTAAGTCTTGCGTTATCTAAAAAACCTTATCGTTTAAGATACCTTTTGTTTTTTTTGTCAACTTATTAAATTCGAAAAAAAGTATGTTATACCTAAAATATTTTAAAGTATTTTTTTTTATTAATTTTTTCATATTTTCGAAGTAAGCCCTTGCCTGCTTGGACTCTAAGTAGTTCTTATTTAGTAGTTTTGGAAAAATAAGAAATGACTTCATCACCCAAGAGAGTTTTTTCTTTTCATAACACCAAAAAGAGTCGATTGAAGCAACCATCAACTGTCATTTTTGTTTAATTTTTTTTTTGTCATTCGCTTCAATTGGAATATAATAAGACATAATTTTATTTAAAATTTTATTATCAACTAAGATTATTTTATTTTGTTTGTTTTGATTCATGCACTTTAAAATCCTCTATCGCCACCTATGTGCGCATGAAATTCGATAAAAACCTAAATTGGTCAAATTTTAAAACATTTGCTTACATTAAGTCAAGTATTTTGAAGCAAAGATGTCTAATTTTCAAACAATGACATCAATATTAACCTGCTTTGTTTTGCTGCTGTTCTTAGTTTTTGAAAACCAGCTTACAATTTATTGGAAAGTAAAATAAAATGAAATGGAAATTAATTAGAAAATGGAAACCCAACTTATCATTTTCAAACATACTAAAATCACACCGAAAATCAATTTGAAAGGAAGAATATTTTTCATGTTTAAAGAAAAATTATTTAGCAAGATCTATGGAAAAGAAAGTTTACATTAAAAAAGATAATGTTTCAGGAAAGAAATTTTAAAGAAAATTCGGAAAAAATGTGAAAAATTCTAGGAGGAGCTTTAATCTAAGTAATTTTGAAAAAGTGTATATTCATCTGGCTGGATTTGTTCTATTTTCATTTGTTCATGAATTTTTTTTTATTGATTGGTTCTATATTGAATCATTGTATTTGATTTGTTCTAATAAAAAATATTATATTTGAGTTTATTCTGTTTAAAAAATCTATGTGGATTTGTTTCATTTGAGATTATTCTATCTGTTCTATTTGATTTTCTTTATAAAATTAAAATTTTTGTATCATTAAAATCTTAACTATGATAAAAACTTGTATTTTAGTTTTTGTATCATTTTGTGTTTGTTTTTGCTAACTTGTATTTATTTTCAGTTATTCTTTCTATCACACGAGTTATTTTTATATGATTTGTTTTTGTTTCGATAGAGTATTCCATGTTTGTTTTAAAGTATATTGTGTTAACCTGGTAGGGTTGTTTTTTATTACACTGAAAACAATAAACCAACTAAAATTTTTTTTCAAATATTGTCAACTAAACGTTTTTTTTTCTCGTAATTGTAAACTAATTTTGTCTTAAGGTATTTGAATTTTTTATAAATTATTGTCAAATAAACCTATTTTTTATTATACGGTATAAATATATTTTAAAGTTTTAAAATAATCAATTTTAATATTTTAGTTAGTGTTTGTTATTTCTTGCTTTTATCTTTGTTTTAAAATTAATTTTTTTATGCAAACACGTTTTTTTTGGGTCAGACAACCTTTTGTAGGTTATTTGCCGTCTGACTAGTTTTAGTTCACCTAAAACTTATTTATGAGATATAATCATAAAATCAAAAATTTTCAATTTTTTTTTAATTTAAATAATATATATTTTTTAAAACAATTAATTTTGTTTTACATAAGGTTGGTTTATTGTTATTAAAAACATTGTTTTTCTTGTATTAAAATTATTTTGTTTTTAGGTCAGCTATTGCAAAGTGCTGTCAACCAACCAACAAATTTCTTCCACAAACAGTTTAATCAACCAAGCAGCCATTCCACCATTAAAGTCATTAGATCTGCCAAGCAGCCATCATCACTACAATCGACGCCTTCTTACCGTCGCTGTGCAAACCTGCAATTGAAATTTTTTTTTTCCAAATTCAATATAGAGTCTGCTGTTCACCCTTAGTTTCAAAGATGGCCAATGTGGAAACTCAGCTCTTGCTGCGTACCTAGTGTTTGTTTAACACTATGGAGGAAACGGTTTGGTTTGGAGACTCCCTTAATTTATATACGTTAACTTAAATCATTTTTTTTTGTCTCCACATATTTCTGCATAGGCGTGTATATAATATATACCTTAATGTAGTAGTTTTCAAACAATGTGTTATATATATATATTATATATTTCTATATATTTTTCGGTTTATATGTCAATTTTATTTTGCCCTCATTTAGTTTAAGTTATCGTTGTTATTAAGCTGCACTGATATTCTGATTCTTTCAGTACTGTTTGGAATCTACTGATCGTTCACCATGTTTGTTGCTGACTAGCTGATCTAAGATATTGTACCTGATCCAGTGTTGCTGTTTTGTTCCAGCATGGAACTTCAAGTTTTTTCCAGCCAGAATGTTTATTGACCGTCATCCACAGAAGAAAAATGGAAACGAAGAGCGTTATAGTTTTAGTTTAGATTTGTGTTGTCTGCACTACTTAATGCTTGTTGTTATAAACCATTTTATTTCGACTTGCGTTTAAAAAAAATTGTTTATACTTAATCAGGGGGGAGTAATGTAACAAAACGGGATTTGAATATAAATGGTATTTTTGCCATTTATAAGTTTTTAAAGATTTTTAATTAAATATTGTTTTGACATCAACAAGTATTAATTATATGCAAGACTAGGTTAAGATTAAGTAAAATTTATGGCAACTCGGCGACTTGTTTTTAGGCATGTTTTCAGGTTCGCTGTATTTTAATAAAAGTTGTATTCGGCTAATATGTCCTTTGAGCCACTAACATCAAAATAATTCATATTTTGTAACTGGAAACAAATTTGGTAAACTATTTTCAACTTTTAAGAAACACCCTGTAAGATTTAAACTTTACCGAATTTCTAAATCCACGCATCTTTGAATTGCGGTGGTATTTTGTCTCTTTGTCTTTCTCGCCAATGCGAGGGAGCTTGAGATTCAGACCACGGCAGCCAAGAGTGTCTGTAGAGAAGAGTGGTGGAAGAAATCCGTTAAAGAATGCTTAGATTTAGACCAATCAGCTAGCGGCAAACTGAGAATGTCTAGAGATCGGGGTATTGAAACTTTCGAAAGTCGTCAGGGAGAGTACTCTTTAGTTTGTCTTTGCCTAATACGGTACACTTTCATTTACACTTCTTAAGGGGGGTTTTATTTCAACTGGGGAAATTTATCAATTATTTTAACATTGTATAAAACTGTTAACTTTAATATTCATAATTATTTTGGTCTTTTCTTTTAGAGTTTATTGATTGTAAAGTCATTAATTATTACTGTTTCCAGTGTTTTGAAATAATGTGTTTAACTGTTTTATGGTTTTTTATCAACAAAATACAAACCATTCGTTGCCCTAAAATCGGCATTTTTAATTAATAACATATCCCAAACCTAAACAGTAATATTAAGTAAATTAAACAGTTGATTGAATAGTTTCACTCATTCAATCAACGTTTAAGATGTTGATAAATATATATATTTACAACAAATTTATAAAAGGTTTATAAAACCTAAAAGTTTAAGAAGTGTAAATATTTGAATATAAAAGTTCAATGGTAGTAAAAATTTGATATTTAAATAATAAATATTAGAAGTGAAAGTGTGAAGCTGCAAGAAGAAAATTGAAAAGGTATGTATGATTATCCTATTAGTTATACATTTGAGAAAAACGTTTATAGCATACTTTTCCTCCAAGAACCGCCAAATTCCCTTTCGAGATCGTGTAAATTTAATAACATATAGTAACATTTAATCTTTTTATAATTTATATAAGTTGTAGCCTAAGTTGGTAGCTTACAACATTTAAGCCTTGGCAACTTGAGGTGACAGTACCACTGTCACACACAGGCCCCTGTTACATTACTAATGATCCCACCAACACTGCCCGACTTGTTAACAGACCCAAAATTTTCTCAGTCAAAAAATAAGGTTCGAGTGACAAAATATTTTTTAAACTTTAAACGGTTTAAGTTAGAGTAATAAAACCTGGCACATACAGCGGCCTTCATGTACCTATTTTTCGGCTGTCAAAAAAAATTATATAAACTATGCCTTATATCTTCTAAACTATTGCACCTACACAAATATGTCTCATTAAATTGATTGTTCATCCAATTACCCACAGGTCTGCTATATACAAAAATAATCAAAGCTGTTAACGAGGCCGCCTAGGTAGGGGCCAACATTTTTGTAATTTACAATAAAAAAAGCTTAATTGACATACTCTGCCCTATGTCAGCAAATTTGCACCAAACGGTTGCGGTTGACCACTTCTTAATTCTATATACTTTATACTTTGCCCCCGACTCCTAGGGCTGTAAGGGGCCAATATCTTATTTTGACCTCAAACCAAAATCAGAAAATCGTTCATTTAATATATTTTATAACACATCATAAAATACAAATATTTTCATCTTTAGGAGCGGCCCCTTCATACGGGTTATAAATTTTAAAGCTGAAGCAATGTTATCAAATAAAATCGTTTAAAAAAAGCGAATTTTGGTGGTGTTTTTATATCGGACTTTAGGTGTTGATCATTTCCTAAGACAAAAAAAATATCTTTATAGCCCCATTTATTTTTCATGCTACTGCATCTGCAGAACTAGATCTCATTAAGTTGGGGTACTACATGCTATTACTACCCCCAGTTTTTTTTATCAAAAAAAATTAAAGGTGATAATAAGGCTCTTAGTTAGGGGCCTAAATTTTGTAATTTACGATAAAAACATTATTAGAGTTATGAACATAATACCCTATGTTAAAAAATTTAATCCAATAATTTTTTATATTTTTAACTTAGACTCGTCCCCTAAGGGAGTAAGGGACCAAACTTTATTTTTTCTCATACTTTATGATCAAAAAACCACTCAATCTGGACATCTACAAGTATAAAAAATTAAGTTATACGCTTTTATTGCAGTACCTAAAGATGTTAATATAGGGCAGAATAAAAAAGAAATAATGTTTTTATTGTTAATAACAAAATTTTGGCCCCTAACTAGGGAGCCTTGTTATAAACTTCAATTTTTTTTATTATAGTAAACTGAGGGGTAATAGTATGTAATACTCTCAATTATTGAGACCCGTTAGGGGCCAAAAAGATAATTTTTTGTCACAGGTAATTCATTACCCGAAGTCCGCTATATTGCCACAAAAATTAGCTTTTTTAAATTTGCAACGATTTAATTTGCTTCAACTTTAAAATATTTAAGTCCTATGTAGGGGCCACCACTAAAGATCAAATTTGTCTGATTTTGCTGTGGGGTCAAATTAAGATGTTGGCAGTATACAAAATTAAGAGGTGGTCAATCTCAACCGTTTGGTGCAAATTTGCTAACATAAAGCATAGTATAAACCAATTGAGATCTTTTTATTTTAAATTACAAAAAATTTTGCTACTGCCTAGGGTGCCTCGTTAACAGCTTCGAATTTTTTTTATTATGGCGGACCTGTGCGTAATTGTATGAGCTACCAATTTGATAAGACATAGTTATACAGGTGCAATAGTTTAAAAGATATAAGCTATAATTTAAAAACACATTTTGCTTCCTTGCGCCCCCTAGTGAAGACCGATGTGCGTGCCAAATTTCATCTCTGTACCTTAAACCGTTCAGAATTGAAAAAATATTTTGACAACTTAACCTTACTCTTTGACTGAGACTATTTTCGGTCCGTTAACAGGTCAGGCATTGTTGGTGGGATAATTAGTAGTCGATTAAAACAGATGTTGGAAAACCTTCAGCAAAAAGCCCACGCTGGCCAAATTTTGGCGCTATGGCCCCAGACTATAAGAAGTGCGCAATCTTATATCGGCCAAGTTGTCACATTTTATTGCAAATATCCAATATTGAAACAAGGAATTTTATTTTAAACAAAACATTCTGATTTCAAAAAATGGGGCAACTTTTATCATAATAATTCAACGTGGCTTAAAACTTGTAAACTTAAAGCTTCGTATGTCTTTAGGGTGCAATTGATTCATCAAATATTTACAAGTACCTACTTAAAAGTTTTAGAAAAAAATTATATTTGTACAATTTAACATACATTCAAAACAAACCTAAGCTAAAATAAATACTACGAACTAAAAATCATTAACACCTAGCATATCACAAATAAAAACACTTATTTATTTTGGATCGTACGTTGCCTGCAACGCTAAAGGTAGTGGAGAATGATCAAAACTCCTTCCATGTCCACCCCATCCTCCATGTTGGTCCTCGTGGGAAGTCGAATGTGAGGCCGAATGAGTGTACACTGGTTTAGCCACGACTTCATAAGTTGTGTGTCCTCCACCTCCACCTAAACCCTTAAGTCCTGCTACCGCAGACAGGACCAAAGATATTAAACTAGCAATAAGGGCTTTTCCTGCAATCGCTGCTAAACCGGCCAATGCAGCTGCGAAAAGTGTACCCTTCATAAGGGCACCCATTCCTAACAACGCCATCATTCCTTCATTACCGCCCTTCTTTTTACGACTTTCAAAAGACGAACTTTCACTTTCACCCAAATTTAATTTTATTGCATGATTAGAAAAAAACCCTTGAACTTTACGGGAAAGAAAAGCATCTAATCTAGCTTCTGGGTCATCTGGAAAACTTCTTGCGAGATCAGCAACAATTTCCGCGGTATTTGTTGAAGCAGTTTTGTTTTCTTTCACTATAGTCACACCGGGAAAAACACTTATTCCATCGTTTTCATTTAATCGATCTACTAGCGACACAAGATCAAGTTTCAGACAAGTTACCGAATAAGTTGCACTATCACAGTTTTTATCCAAAGATTTTTTATATGTACTTCTATTAGTGTTTTTTATTAACTCATCATTTGTAGCTGCGTATGCAACTGTGAACACCACTAGTAATACAAAAACTAAACTAAATTTGTAAGACATTGTTCTTTTGGTGGTTGATCACTAAATGATATCAGAAAGGCATTAATGTTTACTTTTATATAGTATATGGGGTCATTAGTAAAATAAAAATTCACCAGTCAAAAATTAACACGATCTACACACAGGTGAATCTATAAAAAGTAGAGCAATTGTTAAAGTGACAGTGCTCTTATTTGATAATGATAATTTTGTTAGGGATAACGAAGCGTAAAAAAATTAAGAATAACCTTTGAGTAAGGAAGCTTCTAGATGGGCATGCTACAACTAATATGAAATAGCCAATCAGTTTTATTAAGGATTCTTTTTTAAAGGCTAAATTTGATCTTATTTTTAAATGCAGTTTTAAAAACTATTTTAAAAACGTAGAGTCAATATATATACTTTTAGCTATTAATAAATTATTAAAATATTTTTAAATTTTGTATCCTAAAAAACGTGACCATTTATAAGCCAATTTAGTTAAAATTTTAAAAAAGCAAGTGCAAGATTCATCACATTCTAGCTTGCCGTTGTTGCTATATTTAAGTAGGAATGCGTGTTTTTGGGTTATTTTTCCATGTTTTTTTATTTATTTAGCCCTTAAATTTTAAATAAATAAGCTTAGAATTCTGAATTTTTACCTGCTAGTCCGCGCAGCAATCGCTAGAGAAGGTATATTATTTTCGAGAAAAAAAATTTTAACGCCTAAAATGTGTTAAGTTATTTGGCTTTATGCTTATTTTAGCAATATCGTCGTGACGTTCGTCTGTGTGTGTGTATGTCTGTCCGTAAGACGATAGCTTAGGGCTGCTAAACCGATTTTCATAAGATTTTTATGATAAAAAGTGTTCGATACTGATGTAACGAGCTGATTAGATTTTGATCAAAATCTATTGCTGACAGTTTTTTGACAGCTTAAAAATTAAAAATATGCTTACTTTTTTTAACGAAGCGTTGCATATTATGCGATTTTCGGAATAAAGTAGAACACGTTGTTCTCAATAATTTGTATTATAATCAAAAGCTTGGTAAATCTTTCGTTCCTAAGATATCAGATCCAACCAATAGAGCTACACAGCGCAGAATATCACAAATTAACTACTTTAGTTAGGTAAGTTTGGTTTGGGTATGTCCATTTGGTTTGGTATGAAGCCGAAAGATTCGGTTTGGTTCGGTTGGCGAAAATTTGTGCTGTTGTACAGTTCTCTTTCCTTCTCTAACGAGGTTTAGAATCTTAATGCTCGGCATGAGTGGATTTGCAATGATAGAACAATGCGCCACGCGTCGTTGCAGAAAAGCCTAAAAATGGGCAGTTACTTTTTTGGAATCTGGGCCAATTTTAACAAATTTTTGTACAAAATATCAAGTTGATTACACAAATAACAGCAAACTGCTAGTTTCAAAAATTTGTTGGTAACATGGGTCCGTAAGGAAAACCTTGGACTGCCAGAAAACCGTACCAAAAATCCAAATGCTTTTGTTTTAAATAGGTTTGATCAGATGAAATTACCAAATAACTAGTCCAAAGAAGCGAGTGCTTTTCGTTTTATGTGGCGTAGTGATCGATTTACTTTAGTCATGCGATCGTATGCAAGAGAGTTAAATTGATAGTCACGTATGTGACTAAAAGAAAGGGTGGGTTCCGTCTTATCGCGTAAAGGTAGATCGAAGGCAAAGCACCAACTCGAGAGATATAAAGTTATTTTGAACACAGAAAAAAAGAGATTTGCGAAATTACTTATGATACATAGTAAACTCACAGATTGCACGGAAACTGGTTCGCTATATCCGAGGATTACTATAAAAAGACCTATAGAATATTGTATACCTAATGAATTTTTTTTTTTAGTATTTTGAACGGGGTTTGCTATAAGCGAGTATTCATTATAAACGGGTTTGCTATATGCGAACTTCACTGTATATAAATTTAAAAAAAAACTAGTTTTGTTTCTTACAAATTTTTTGTAAAATTTTAGTTCTTTAAAATTCAGGTAAACTTACAGTAATTTAAGTTATATTCACAAACTATAAACTATAACAGACTGTCTTATATAGGTACCGAGATAGGTACTTAAACTAAATGTACCAAAAATTGAAACCAAGTTGCATTAGCATTTATCTTTGGCCGAAACTTGTGCAAAATGTTTGTTTTTTGTAAGATCGCAAGTTTTATGTGAAATTTATATGATTATTTCTATTTTGTTATTTGACTTTTACAAAATATTTATGAAATTACATACATATTATTATCTAGCCTCAATATATACAAAGTTTACACAAACAAAAACATATTTTCTAGTTTGTATTTTGGCAGGTATAGTTTATGACCTTTTAATGCTCACTGACTTTCAGGTTATTCGTTGGTTTTTGTTTAAGAACCGTCATGGCTGCACACAAGAGAAAATTTCGGTAAAGAATTAAAAAACTTCAATAAAAATGTATTGTGCAATTTTTGGCATACTTGTGTTGCTGAAAAATCTTTTTTGAAATTTTATATTTAATATTTTGTGCTGGGAGAGGTGATTAATTTCCCTTGATCCTTTCCCCAAGATACGGTCTCAAGAAACGCTGTAATTCAGGGACTTTAAGACATGATACATATTATTTTACTAAAAACGTAATTCGGCCATAAAGTGACTAAATGCTAAAAACTACTGCTATACTATTACTAGAACATGCCGCAGTCCCGTAAAAATACTCTGCCAATATATGGGCCCCTAAGCTCACACTAGGTACTATAGTTATAGTGTACGTGTGAGCTAATAAAACTAAAACCTCAAATATATCTTATTCAACTCCAGATTAAATTACTTTTTGTTTGATACCACACAAGCCATGTTTTGACTTAAACTCAAATTTTTGAAATCTACCCCCACCCTTAAAAAAACAAAAACTAAAATGTATTTTGTTTAACTCCGGACTTAATTACCTTTCGTTTGATATCACACACGCCATATTTTCACGTAAACTCTAATTTTTGAAATCTACCCCCACCCTTTTTTGAAGAAATAAAAACTAAAATGTATTTTGTTTAACTCCATACTCAATTACCTTCCGTTTGATATCACACACGCCATATTTTCACATAAACTCTAATTTTTGAAATCTTCCCCCACCCTTTTATTTGGCTTGCGTTCGGTGAATTTTGTTCATTTTTAAATGAGACCATCTCGACCCAAGACCCAGCCTAGGTACCAAATTTTATTAAAATCGGCCTAGCGGTTTTTGAGTTATGCGCGTTGGTCGTTACAGACAGACAGACAGACATACAGACAGACAGACAGACAGACGGCGCGACAAAAAAGTTTCAAAATCATCTGAAACGCAAAGATATATAAAAATTTTTGAAATCGGAGCAACTTTTTTTTTCTCGAAAAAAGAGGCTCTTCCAAAAAAATCTCAACAGATGCTGTAAATGTTGCAATCGTTGGGAAAAGCACACGTGCAAAATGTGAATTTTTCCAAAATATTCGAGTTTTCACAATTTTTTTTGGGAATTAAAAAAAAATATATATTTACGTAGCTTTCCCGGCATTTAGTCACGTGTTTATTCCCAACTTTTCTGTGAATTTGGAGAATTCGCAAATTTTATTATTTTTTTTTATCTAAGGGGATGTCTTTGATCTACGTATTTCGAAGGGATCCAAAACCAGTTTAAGGAGCCGGCCGGTTGTAACAGAAAACTTACTGTCCGATAACAATACAACGTCGAGCTAGAACGCAAATAAGATTTTTCGTGTCCTGATGGAACGAAGCTATAAAGCCATACGAAAAGCGAAAAGTAAGAAGCTATAAGTAAAAGCGAGATGGGCGAGGACATACCGGCTACTAGTTTATTATAATCTAATCCTAAAACATCCTTTCTTTACAAAAAAATAAACATAAAGTTTTTTGCACTACCTTCTTCTATAGCTGTTTCTTTTTCTGTTAATACAGACTTTTATAATTGCATTTAGGGAGCCGCCAAAACGAATGAAAGGCTTTTACTTTTTATGTTGAATTGTTCTAGTAACGAACTAGTAGCTTACAGGGTGTTTCGAATTTCACAACTGTCCTTAGAAAATTTAATGTTAAGTAAAAAAAAACTAGTTTTTTTTTTAAATAAGTTTCATATCATTTCATTCAGTCAACATATTATCTTTGTGTTAAATCTTTAGACAGTTATGTTCAGCTCAAAGGGGAGAACAAGGTTTAGTCTTGCGTTACACTCAATGTTTCTTATTGTGTTTTTTCTTGAAAATACGTTACATATGGAGGAGACATTGCGTTACGTAATTTAAGAACGTTCGTCTCTCGATATATGTCGGGAGCGTTTAATCCTGTAAATAACAATTTTTTTTATCTTACAGACCACACGGGAAATAAATGGA
Source organism: Aspidapion aeneum (assembly GCA_963576565.1). Taxonomy (NCBI): domain Eukaryota; kingdom Metazoa; phylum Arthropoda; class Insecta; order Coleoptera; family Brentidae; genus Aspidapion; species Aspidapion aeneum. Next base: position 17,542,253 of record OY755042.1, read on the forward strand.
TCATGATGGATCTGATCCCTTCCTAGACCATTAGCACACTACAAGAGAACTTCACCCTATATCAGCCTCGAAAAGAGTTTCTTCTTTTTTGTTCCTTTTTTTCAGTAAATTTTAAATTAAGTAAGATATTATATTTCTATTTCTTATCTAGTTTTTTATATACCTATGTGTGTCGTTTTTATTTATTTATGTTAAAATTTTTTGTCTAAATCTGTCTGTTTTTTAAGTATGTTTATTGTGTCTTTTATACCATGTTGACCATTTTAATCTTTTAATTTTAAGCTATAAACGATTTTAAACTATTAAGTAAGAAGTGTACATTTTAATTCTTTTGACTTTAATAGGTACATTTTATATATTTTTATAATATTGTTTTTTGTAGCCTTATTAATCAATTTATTTATAAGTAGTTTTTTAGCAGGCTTTGTCTTTGTGAAACAGTTTTCCTTTATGACAATAAAGCATTTTTGATTGATTGATTAGATATCTGAGAAACGGAAGCTCCCACGAAGTTTTTAGCAATAACATAAATTATTTAGAAAAACGTTTTCTACTATATTCCAAAAACCTCATATTGATGGGATGTTCCGTTAGGAAGTAAATATATTTTTAATTCCCAAACTGTCAAAAAACTCATTAGCCTTCAGGGATTTTAACCAAAGTCTAATCAGGACAGTATTATGCACTATTTTACCTGAAAATATGGTGAAAACCGGTTTAGCGGTTTTGGAGTTATCGTGTTACGGACATAAACACACACACACACACGGACAGACGTCCCGACGATATTATTAACATGGGTTAAATTACACCCAAATAACACATTTTGGGCGTTATCTTAAAAAAAATGGTCGAAAACAATTCCTTCACTAGCCATTGCTGCGCTAGCCCGCGCGAACGTAGAAAATCGAAATTCGTCGCCGTCGGTCGTTTGAAGCAAGCAGGACTTTTTTATTTTTCTTTTACGATAAAATAGTTAATAATTTCAATAATATTTAAAACAAAAATATATTAGTTACTATTATATACTGAAACTAAACAGTAGCGGTAGTAGTAAGTACTAATTTAAAGCCAAAAAATCTCATTACTTTTTTGCAAACATATTATATTTATTATTAAAAAAATATATTAATATATTTTAATAGATCAATTTAATTTTTATTTCTCGACAAATTATAGCATATATTACAAAATTTTCTCATCGGGATCAAAAGTACTACATTATTTTGCGAATTTATTGCTGAAACACATTTCACATTTCAGAAAAAAAATATACAGCGACCTTATAAAAACGTGAGAATTTGATTCGGATCACCCTATACATACAGTGTTAAAAAAATAAGTGTAGTTTTGATTAGTATCAAAAATGAATGTATGTTCCGATGTATTTTAAATTTTACATTTAGTTAACGTTATTCGAACCATTCACCTAACCATGTCCAACTTGTTTTAGCAGTGGTAAGTTAGGTGCAAATTAATATTTGAAAACATTTTTGGGGCAAAGCGAGATCTCAAATTACAATAGCTCGCCATACACTAGCAGATTTATTAAAGGAAATGATCTCGTTGGACTAGTTCGGAATAATTCAATGTATTGGACCCGATGCGGTTCTATACCCTTAAACAGGGGTGGATTGGGAACTATAAACTGGCCCGGGCCCAATCAACGGCAAGCTATGAATATCTACATAGCAGGGTGGTTTTCACCAAGACAAAAAAGCCCGTTAGAAAGCATTCTTGAGCGGGTTTCCGTACACTGCACTTCCGTTCATTTAGAAGGAAATTTTTTCACATGAATTCCAGTCATAACTATCAAATCTTGTTGAATACTACCAATTTGTGCAACAATTAAAAGTTCCTAATTAAATAATTGAAATTGATTAAATTTATTATTTATTTAGATCTCGAAAGGGAATTTGGCGGTCCATGGAACAAGTTATACTAAGTGTTTTTCTCCATTATGGAACCAATGGAGGAAAGCTTACGTATCCCCAGTTGAAAAAATTAAATAAATAATAAACTAAATAATATTAATAATAAAATAAATAAGATACTGAAGGGGAAACAACTTGAATACATTGCTGGGAGAAATTTAAGGAAGACATAGTCAGGGTAGAAGAAGAACCACCTGGTGAAAAAACCTCATAGAATGGTTTGCGATGACATTAAATGAACTATTTAGAGCAGCCGCAAATAAGGCTATGTTAGCTGTGATGATAGCCAACCTCCGTTAGGGGATGGCACGGCAAGAAGGAAAAGAAAAGAAAAAACATCCAGCTGCTAAATTTACTTGTAAGTACTGGTCGCAGTTGGGTACAAAATTGATAGGTATACCTATAATGTACGACATGCTTCAACTTTTAGTTGACTTATGAAATTATACAGTTTTGTATTTTCATGAATCAGGTTATTTGGTTCATTTTGTACCCAACTGCGACTAGTAGTTACAAGTAAATTTAGCAGTTGGGTGTTTTTTTATTTATTTATTTTTTTATTCCAACTTTTAGGTTTAATTCCTAGTCACCCTTATAAAAAGCACTATGCATTTACAATTCATTTAGCTTTACCCAAAAAGTATGTTTAGATTTTCTACGGACGCGAACAGTGTTACCTTCCATTGAGTGAAGGTGGGGGAGGAGAGAGGGAGAAGAGAACTAGTAAAATGGTGTCGAAAAAATTTTAAAGCGTGTGCCAAAAGAATTTTTGAAATCGCTCTACATTTGTGAAAGGTATAGCTACAACTATTACTAATAAGGAGGGTGGGGAGAAGAGAGGGAGAGGGAAACTAGTAAAATGATGTTGGAAAAGAGTCTTCAAGCGTGTGCACAAAGAACTTATCAAATCGCTTTATTTTTGTGAAAGTTATAGCTATAACTATTACTAATAAGAATGGAGGGAAAGAGAGAAGGAGAGGCGGAAGGGAGGACTAGTAAAATAGTGTTGGAAAAAAATCTGGAAGCATATGCAGAAATAATTTTTGAAATCACTCTATATTTGATAAAATTATGCGAATATGGTTTTTGAATAGGGTGGGAGGAATTACAGGAGGGGAGATGGGTGGGAGCAGGGAGGACTACAAAGTAACTACAGCAAATTAGAGGATATTTGCACAATGGGTAATCAAACGAATTTTAATAAAATCCCCTAAAATTTGTATGCCTTGAACCCTACATCATGTGACAAAATGGCGTCTGGAGACCGCCTATTTAAAAAAATATAGCCTATAGCACCTTCAGAATCAGTAGCAATTCGACACTTTTTTTGTCAAAATCGGTTCAGCCATTCAACAATCGAAAAACATTACCCTTCCTTTCGCCGTGCTGCAGTTGGGTAAAAACTTAAAAATGGCAAAAAATTCCGTTTTGTTACAATTCTTATATAAATCAACAACCGCTCGTATACCACCCGCCGTGCTTGGCGGCACGTGTGTTGTTCACCTAAGGCGGGCTAGACTTACAATAATATTGCACAATATCTCTTACTTAATCTCGCAATATTATTGAATGACCCCTTGCACTCAAACGATTTATTGTGCAATATTATTGACAGCTCATATCCTTCAATATTTTTGGACCCCTTATAATGAATATGGTCTTCCGTGTTCGAAATTTCTGACCAAGAATTCGTTGCAGCTAGCGTGTTGGTGCTTAAACCTAAAAAACGGAAACATGGCTGGTAAAAAGATTGGTTTAAAAAAAGGCAAAAATACACATCTTTTACCTTGGAACAAAAAATGTTGACTAAAAAAATTGCACAATATTAACTCTATACGGCTCAATAAGAACATTCACTGCTAAGCATATATGATCAATAATATTGCGCAATCCGTGATATTGTGCAATATTATTGACCGTTTAGGGCTGCCTAAAATTTAAGGATCTATGCATGAGCATCAAATTTTTTAATACTAAAGGATGATTATCCAAAAATCGACTGGCTCGATCCATTTCTTTAGAACCCAATTTTGTATTAGTGACCTGATGATAGGATACAATTCTTAAAGATCGGCCCATTTTTTAAATAAATTCCGCCTGCAAATTTCCGTTAGTGTACGCCCAGCAAATGAGTACCTAGTATATTATATTTCTGTTTTCTGTAATTATAGTTATTAATTTGTTTACTTTTGACTGCACATTATGAGCCAAACTAGAATTAGTGCGTAGAATATTACTTAAATGAATTTATTACTCTTACACAAAATACTATAGAACTAAAAGAAAATATACGAGTAGATTGTTTTAACGACAACTTACCAAAGGATTTTCGGGTATTTCTTGATGGAATCTTAAAAAAAATCTACGGATACGTTGATTTTGTTTTCAGTGGCGTTCAGTGTTAATCAAAGCAGGGTAGGCAAAAATTGGCATTGTTTTGCCACTTACACGCGTACTGCACACACATAGGTACTACATTAAAGTTAAAAATTTCCGAAAAAAATCCCTCACAAGCCCTATTATCAAAAATAGTAGAATAAAATAAGCCACCATAAAACATCGAAGCCCTAAAAAATTCAAACAAATTTATTATAGCAATAAAAAACATAATTTATTTTCTTTTAAACGCTATAAACTAATAATATCTACAGATTAGATTTGGGTTAAAATAAACGTTTTAACAAATTCTAATATTCTATCCGTGTTTTTGTGTTTTCCGGCCATAAACGCGCAGTGCAATGCCGTGGTAAAAAATTACATATGGTCAAAAACTGCGAATCCTATTACGCGGCAAACACAAAACAAACAAAATGCGTTTTTTTGTTACTAGTTAATTTTAAATTGATTTATATTTTGCACCCAAAGAAGCATGCACACCTTAAATGGGATTTTAAAAAATCCACGATTTTGATGAAATTTTAGTATGTTAGATCTCGATCTCCTGATGAAAAGTTTCCGACAAACAGTGGCGGGTATGGGGCTCCCAAAATACGAATAAATTAAAATTAATTTGTAAAACTTAAACTGAAATACAAAAAAGTGATAAAAATAATTGACTCTTTTATTTGACAATGAAGCTATATGTCACGCGACAATTTTGATGTACAGGGTATACTCAAAAAGTACAATTTTTATTTAAATAAATGGATCCATGATGGATCGGATACCGTCCTAGCACATTAACACGCACACTCCAAGTGCACACACTGTTTTAACGTTTAAATTATGCGGTTTCTGCATCTCCATGGTAACAATTAATTTCATAAAATAACCATATCACTATGATTTTGCAAAAGACTCAATAAACACCCCCTGAAAGCCGATTAACACAGTTCAAGTTAGTAGATACCCTTTGACCTACCTTGGCGTCTGTTTTTCTAGTGAATGTTCGTCTTTTTACCTTCCGAGCTTGCACCGAAAATGTGTTATTTGGGGGTATGTTGACCTGTCTTAGCAATATCGTCATGACGTCTGTCCATGTGTGGGTGTATGTCTGTCCGGCCCACGATACCTTCTAAACCGCTGAACCGATGTGCATGAAATTTTTAGGTAAAATACTGTAAACAGCTTTTGGTCAAAATCCATTAATGCTAATGACAATTTTTTAAGAGTTTCAAAATTAAAAATATGCTCACTTTTTTACGGAGCTATCTTCAATATTCGGAATATAGTAGAACGTTTTTCTTACTAATTTATATTATCACTAGGAACTTCGTAAGATCTATCGTTTCTGAGATATTTACAAAATCTGTTTTCAAGGCTGATAGCGTGGAGTGTGCCAATGGATCAATTTATTTAAATAAAAGTATGAATTAAATAGAAATATTGTACTTTTTGAGTACTTACTTTTTGTACCTAAAAATTATTACATGACATACAAGTCAATTATTTTTATTTTTTGGTAATAAAATTTAAATTTTATAAAATAATTTAAATTTATTCGTATGTTGGGGAAGCCTCATAACTGCCACTGTATCTTGGAAATCAGTCATAGGATCTTTTTGAGCTGATGAGAACTTTTGATCAGGATATCGAGATCTACAACATACTAGCATTTCATTAAAATCGTGGATTTTTTAAAATCATATTTAAGGTGTGCCTGCTACTTTAACCTAAAAAAGAAGTCTATCTATTTGTCTATTTAGCCTGTTGCCGTATACATCCATCTAGTTCGTGCATGTTTCGTCCGCTCATCTAATTGGGGTCTTTCCCTACATCGATCGTCTTTCTGCCTGATATTATCACCGGCAACTTTTCATTTTAGTTTTGCTACTTCTCCTCAAACATCCCTTACTTTTGTTTTATTTCTTATCTATTCATTCCTTCTTCTTTTGTTACCTAATACGTGTGAAAAGCTCTTTGCTGCCCCTTAGGGCTTGTGGGTTTGCGTCGCCCGTGCAACTGCCGTCGCATTCGGTAAAGGATCATTTTCCGAACTTGTTAGGTAAATAGTTATTTTAATCGATGAAATTTAGAGCCTAATTCAAAAAAAGTCAATTTATTTATATATTACTACTATACCAAGTCTTTTTTACTTTTACTTTCTCTATAATCTTGAAATCAATTTCGCTTTTGTTATAAAAACCACGCAAGAAAACCGTGTCTAAATTGAAATTTTTTCTCAATTTAATATTTTTTTTAGGCGAGCAAAAATGCAAGAATTTGTAGATGCACAAGTTCAATGAATAAATATCGGTAATTTCCAAACCGCACAAATCACGCCTGTCACTTTTATTTATCACAATTACTTTATTGCGCTCCAATTATTCTTATTAAATTTGACCACTCATCAAATTTAGATAAATTTTTTTGCTACAGATCATTTTCTATAAAACCATTGTGCCTTCGAAAAATCGTTCATTTGAGAATTGTGAATATTGCAGTAAAGTAATATGCTAAATAAGTTATTTTTTCTTGTCCTAACTGTAGCTACACTAACTAACAATGTCGCAGCTGAAGATGAGGTCCAAATTAAAGAACCAAAAAATTATCGTAGTGAATTTAAAAAGTCTCTAAAACATTGTGAAGATAGTTATTCTCTAACATGTATTAAAGTTAACATTATTTCGTGGGTAGACAGAGTAAATGAAAACGACGATTTTAGTGTTTTGCCGGGAGTTTCAATTGTTAAAGAAAAAAACAGTGATGGTACCAGCCCAATGGATGTTTCCAACTTGGCTCGAGAATTTCCCAAAGATCCAAGTGCTCGTTTGGATGCAGTGCTACTTCAAAAAGTTAATAGTTTACTGCACGACCATTCAATAAAATTAAATTTGTGGAAAACCGATGTAGCTGAAGAAAGTGCTCGTAAGAAAGGTGGAGGCGGTGGCTTGGGTGGTATTCTTCTGCTCGGTGGCATGATGAAAAGTGGTTTAGCTGCATTGGCTTTAGCTGGGCTAGCTGCTTTGGCTGGTAAGGCCCTAATGTTAAGTTTGCTATCACTTATGATGGCTGGATTAGCAGCAATGAAAGGTGGTCACAAGGAAGAAGGAGGACATCACGTTATCTACGCTAAGCACGATGAACACAGAAAACGGAGAAGTCTTGATTATAAACCGTTACCTCTAAGTTTACAAGGAGGATATTATGGTCAGATTTTTGAATAATGTGATAATATTTTATTTGTTATTATTTATTTTATTTATTTGTAATTTAAAAAATAAAACTTTTATAAACAATAACAATTTTTTTTATTTTGTTTGAAGTTGGAGTAAGCTTTATTCACACACGTGACGTACAAAATTTTGCACCATGCTTATCCACATACTGAGATATTTTGATTAGAGTTACCTCCCCCTCCCTTTCTACGTCACCCCCCTCCCTTTCTACCTCATTATTCAACCGGTATTAATAAGACAAATGGAAATCTCTATTATGGGTTTTATAAATAAATACTTTAGTAAATCGTTGGAAAGCTTTTAAAAAATTCTAAACATAATCCCAAAACCTTTTTCCTCAGACAGGTTCTCCAGGATACAAACGGTTTGCATTTAGAAAAATGGAAATATCTCCATTATGGGTGGCAATTTTGGTTAATTTAGTACTTCGTAGGAAAGTTCTTAAAAAGTACTACAAATAGGACGGGTACTTCCCCTAACTTGTCCAAAAAAAAAATATTGGCTGATATTTGCTGCATTTTTCAAGGGCTTTTATACGATGCATTACGTCATCCAATATTGCCACCCATAATGGAGATATAGATTTACTAAAAACATACCATTTGTACAGGGTGAATCACTATATTTTGAACCATCGCATCGGTTAGCGCCTTTAATATCAATAATAGAAAAAAGTATAAATAAAAAAGTTTTATAGTTTATTTCAACCCATATGACTCATGTTGGCAGATATCATTCCATATGTCAAAATTTGACATCAACTCTTTTGTATTAAAAGGAACATCCTATATATTACTACATTTTTAAATTGCATTTTTCTTCCTTAATTTAATAATATACTACATAACTGAGTTGCGGTAAAGAGTTTTTGAGATATTGCATTTTCATGATTTTTTTTGTGTGAATTTACTTTTTCATTACTGCAGTACCTACTAATGCTAAAAAAAAATTAAATACAATGTAACGTGTCATTTTTACGTTTAAGACAACGTTACATATTTGTTTATTTAGGTAAATAATCAAGGCTCTTTGATTCGTCTTTCTGTACACAAGTAAGGGTATTTTATAGAGCTAGGTTTGGATGTTATATAGGGTCTAGGAAGTTACCTTAAAAGGAGGCATTCCATCGAATTACTGTGGACACTACGCACATCGCATTATCTGGACATCGTAATTGGAATTTAAGATCACAGGCTTCGGAAAAAATCACATAAAAGTTTTGATTGTTTTGTTTTTATCTGTGGAATTTTGTGATTCACTTGACGTTCATAAAGTTAAACAGCTGTTATGCTGGGGAATGGCGGCGTTGCCGCATCACAAATGGTTTCAGTAACAGGAAGGAAACATTTAGATGAACATTTCATTCCCTTACGTTTATTCTCGAGGATATTGGGACAATCCGAACCCCATATTCTTCACGGATTAGCTAGTTTTGATAGCACGAAAACATATTTAGGTTCACGGTTTGACCAGTAACAACCGAGGCTCCGCCACTTTGATATCTGTATTAATTTGATAGGGAAAGGATAAAATAAATACGAGTTATGCACTGTTGTAAATGGGAGATAAACGAGGGATAAAAACCAAGACTAAAAGAATAAACGAAATCGTGTGAGTTAACATCTGAACACTCTTGTGCCTTTAAGCAATAGTTCAGTGTGTATTTTTGGGTTCAGGTTCAGAAACAACTTTATTACTGTAGAAATGTTTTACAAAAATGGCGTTAAACCATATGAATATTAGAGAAAACATTTATAAAGAGCGAAGGAAACTTTTGACGAAGACTGTAACTGGAGTGCAACTAAATTCTGCACTTAGTATAGCTTTATTCATATGGGAATTGGTTGAGTGTTCGAATATTCCTGGGTTTGCTGCATGCCCTGATCTCCAGTAATTGATTTTACAGTTGATGGTTTCAATGCTGAGCTTCTTATAGTCCGTCTGGTTATTTTCCTCTTACTTGATATGTTGGCGGGGGTCCGGTAGGCAAATGTTCGGTCAAATGTATGGAGGGTGTCTCGACGTCCTTGTTATAAAAATTTCAACCGTGGAAATAGATCCGACAACACGTCAAGGTTTGTTTTACGTACTTCCTATCCCCTTGGTCGGTGCTGCCCCCTATATACCTGTATAGAACTATGCGGTATCTCCTCATTGGTTACTTTGAAAACCCCGGGTTTTTCTTCCAGGCTTGCCACTGAATGTAGAGATTTATTTTTGGCGGAAAAGTTTTTTATAAATAGGTTTGCATCCTTTATTTGAATTTCACCGGGAAGATTAGGTTGGTACTATTGCGTTTTACCGTCCCCACTCCCCACCAAATTTACAAAACGGTTTCCGGCCACGACATTATTCTGGTATTCTCGACGAAGTGCTTGGTCTCTCTTTGCGAACGAATTTTGGCTGGGTCGACAACAGTTTCTGGGATCGCCTTTGTTTTTGGTGATTGGCACTACAGCGATTGTAGGAGATATCCCAGAAACTGTGGAAGTGAGTCCGTCGTGTCTAGGCAATCTGGAGTGACGCTCGCACCCTTTTGAGGGGAATTTTAAGTCGGCCTACGCCATTTGCACGGAAAGAGCATCGGTAAGTTCGATTTTATTTTTTTTCCTTCTCATTTTTTTTATTATTTGAGTACTCTTCAAGATAATATTTGCCTCCCAAATTGTAATTATTTTTCGTGGGAAATGTACTTTTTTTGACAAAGGACGTGGGGATTTGTTGGCGTTTTTATATTTTTCTTTTAACCACGTGTTGGATAAAAACTATATATTGTTTTTCTCCTTTGTCTACAGCCCTGTCAATTCCAGCGACGGGACAGTTGGGCTGGACGCTGGTGGGAAGCCGGACGGGCCAGTTATAACCCTGAGAAAGGTACGTTAGGATTATTTTAGTTCATCTGTTTAAATCTACTTTGTTTTATTGAGTCGACATGGGGTCCTCGAGTTAAGTTACTGTGTAGGGGAACTTCGTGCAAAATTGACGAATTCCAGGAAACTGAAACATTTCATTTTCCACAGGGTTTTTACGCTCGGGCAAGAATCCCACAACCCTTTTAAGACCAAAGTGCTGGCCTAACATCATGTGCTAAGCGAGCACGAGGGAAGGCGCGAGCAGAGCAGGAGACCCGGAAGCAGTGGTGAGACAACAGGACAACAGAATTCCAGGTTTACAAAATAAAACATACACAGAATAATCAAGGACCAAGGTAGGAGCAAGCCTTAACTATAATTTTTTTCACTCATATATAAATTTTTAATATAATTTAGACGTGATCTTTTCATATATTTCATATATAAGTTTTCACAGTATAGTTTCAACATTTCTTGTAAACGCAAGATAAGGTATGACGTCATAACCCTGGTTTTGCGGCATATTTACTACATTGACTTGTTTTCCTTCCTTTCATTTATTTAAGATAATTTTACTGTCAAATTTAAAGTGCCTTGCTATTTTGGCCCTTGTTTTCATCCATTTCATTTATTTTTTTTTATGTTTCCGGTAATTTTATCTGATTTTACCCTTAAAATATACAAGATGAACTAAATCTTTGTGTTATTTGTACAACCCAGTGACCAACTTTGCGGAGACAAAAGAGAGATGAGATTATATTTTTTTTTTAGCGGTTTCGTTACACATTTTTGCCTCATGGGGTGGATCTCTGACTGGGTTGCTGTCTGTCTCATTCTACCCAGCGTAGAATGATGACAGCAGATATTTGGTCTGGATCTCCCCTATGACAGAATGATTTTGGAGGTGTATTTTTTTTTAACAATCATTTATATAATTGAGTCCTGCGCTGCTGACTCAGATGTAGGTACAGTATGACCTGTTGAAGGAGTCCATCTACCTGTAAAGTATTTCTAGTTTTGTCATCTTAATTCAATCTTTTAGAATTTTATTCTGTTTATTTTTTTTTGGTTATTCTTAATTACACAAATACTCTGGAAGCCTCGGAAGTAAGTAGAATTTCATTGTTTGGCTGCAACGTTTGGGTCGAACTGTATTTTATTTAAGATCTTCTTTGTAAAATATTGATATTAAATAATGTGGCGCACTTAAAATTTTCTTATTTCTGAACCCCCCCCTTCTCCACTGTATAAAAGTTACCGGGCATATCAATGTTTTACCTAGCTGGAAAATACAGTTCTGCTTCCAGATATTTGTTTAATTATTCAGTGGGTTTCAGTGTCACAAAATGGCGGCAACGTCTTTAAGCTGCCACAAATGTCACACAACTTTTTTTAAGGCCACAAATTGGCGCCCACATTTTTTTTTAACTTTTTTTAAGGCCACAAATTGGCGCCCTACGTGTGTTTTGGCTAGTTTTTTAACATCTGATGTAATTTTTTTGGAATTGAATTTGGAAAAGAAAAAGACAAAATTATTTTTAATTTTTTTTTTTGAGAAAATTTTTTTGTGGTACAGCCAAAGCCAGGTTAAAGGCTTTCAGTGGCTGTGGGTGGTTTTGACACTCAATCATTTTTTTTTCATAAAAAACAAGATCATTGGTTTTTGGAAATAACATTTTTTTAAATATTTTTTTTAGTAATAAGTTTTTTTGTAGGAAAAACATGTTTAAATTGTTTTTAAGAAAAATAAATACAACAATGTAAATTTACTTCAATTTTTTTATTTGTTGATTTATAGGTGGATGGATTTCCAGACATGGTCTTTTTAGGTTTTAAATATATGACATGGGTAGTGTTTTTTTCTAACAATTTTTTTCTTGCAGGTTGCCTACTTCTAATATGTTATTATTTCCTGCTTGTGATAAGATAGAAATTGTTTCACCGATTATTTTTTAGTGCAATCAATTTATTTAGGTCAAGTTATTTTTTTTATTTGGTGATTTTAATTTTTTGTGGGATATCACTACTTGGTATTTGGAATATTTTTACAGGGTTTCACACAAATTTTTCTTGGCTGAGTTGTTTTAAAGTGAATATAGCTTAACAGCTAGTAGATTTGTTTAGTTGAAAGTATTAATTAGTAATGAAAGAAAAGGAAAATGAGTTTATTTTGCTTTGTCATTTTCTTTTCTTGTTTTTTGGAGGTAACTGTTGATGACAATTAAGAACTTACGTCACTCAGTTACATCGGGTCAGAGGAGGGTACTACTACTACTAGTGTCGGCTCGGGAGGTTAGGAAACACAAGGCTAAAACCCTAGAGCGACATATTGGCTGAAGATCAACGCCAGAGGTCCAGTTAACATTTTTTTTTTTGAGGTATTTTTTTTTTGGAGCAGTTTTTTTTAGGTCTTTGGTTGCCAGTTTAGTTGTCTAGTTGTGTTTTTGTGACTGGTCAATTTTTTTTTGGTAGAAAATACAGCGTTGGGCTTTGGAGTGCATTTTTTTTAAAAAAATGACCTACGGGTATTTCTACCAATTAAAGTTTTCTGGTACACATTTATTTTTTTTCTGCGTTCAGGTCATAGCTTGGTCATGGCCATTGGAGAGCAAACATTTATGTTTGAGCCTTGAGAAGTTTTGCCTGCTCCGGATTGAATACAGAGAAAATGAATTTGAAGCCCAACTAGATATAATACCACAAAAGAAATGTTTAACTGAGACAGATATAGATATAAGTTTTTTTTGATTTTTTTTTTAGTTCATTTGTAGAGTTCATTTGTAATGTTCAGTAATTTTTTTTAAGTAGTGTCATTTTGAGTCAGTGAATTTAAGAGAGACTTTCAACTAAATATAAATGCTAGTCGGTGGTAATTGGTAAAAATATTTCAAAATTTTATTTTTTTTAAATAATTTAATCTTTCTTAAAAAGATTATTTTTTTTTTTCTGTGGGCATAACTTCTCGAATTCTTGTTTTGGTCAAAACGGTTTGTATAGGGGTCGTAGTTTTAAAGGGTGACCAGACAGGTTATATTTTTTTTAGGGGACCAAACGGGAACTTCTTGAGTTACAAAAAGGTGAACTTTTTTTGTCTTAGTTGATCAGGCAGGAATAAATAAATCTTCTACTTCCAAATCATAATTTTAAATAACAAGATTTATTGGTTAAGTGTTTGGGTCTTATAGAAAAAAAAAACGTTTTGTTTTTGGAGGATACTGGTATGAGATGAAATTATTTTAATTTCATGCCAAATGTTGTTTGACGGCAGATATGCTAGTCTTCAGTTTTTTTGTTAGTTTGCAGTTCAGGACAGTGGCGTGTACTTGAGGGGGCCTTACATCTGCGCCCATTGTAAAGCAACTTCCAACATACTTGCTTAGCTTTTCACTTAATCTTCGTTTTGTTGCTTCTGAAATTAAAGCGTTATGTTGGATAACGATGGATGGTGTTAGACTGAAAAAGTACCTAGGTATTTAGGGATGAAAACTTGGAAGTTGTGGACAATCGGGAAATAATTTTTTTTTATTTCATTTTTTTTAATTTTAAAATAGTTTCATACTGGTGACCTCAAATAATGAAGCAATTTTTTAAATTACAATACACTGTTGTGGAATAAATGGGAAAGTGTTCAGGTTAAACAATAAATTTAAGATGACTGATTTAAAAAAAAAAACGATTTCAATCTAAGAATAAATTTAAAAACAATAGGTTTTCTTTGATGAGACTAAACAATGATGAGGGCATATACTTTTTTTTTGTTATGCATAATATGATAGTAGTACCTTTTGTATTGCCATAATTAAGGGTGTTCCTCCCGCGAGCTGGGTGGAAATGGAAGAAATGTTTGGTTCGGAGTGTAGAAATCGAGGAACGAGGACTTCCTGCTAATCTTTTTAGGATTTCGCAACTTCGGTTTTCGCTAAATTAAAATACATCCAAATTTGGCCTACAGGCTGAATCTCGCATTTTCCAGGACCTTGCAGATTCGCGGAGAAAGACAATTTTTGTGATCTGTTTAGTTATGATAGGAATTAAAATAGTAACATGCACATGAGGGAACTAGATATATTTAGGTTAAAAAGTAGTAAGAACACTGATCTGAACAGTTTTCCATAATAGTGTCCTATTTTCACAGGGTGCTTCAAAATATCTTCACCCTTTCTTTGAAATAAGATATTGTTTCGCCTGTGGGTGTTTGACCGTTTTAAAAATATATAGAGTACAGATGGGATTGGAATGGAAATCACAAGTTTTGGGTTTATTGACATTATACTTAGGGAATAGGGGAAATGTCTAATAAAAAGTTTTTTGGGTTTAGGCCGAGTCTTGTTGAGATAACAAAAGTTTAATTGGGGCCGGGAGTTTTATTATGCTCTTTTAAAATTAATGTAATAGTTTTTGGTTCTTGATTTTGTTCTCTGGTTTTTACGCAGGATTATTCCCAACTGTTTCATTTCAAAATATCATTTGTTGGTGATAGGGTCTCATTAGCCCTTGGACATTTGGTAGTTTTGCTTTGACTGATAGTTGTGGAAAGGGCCCAACTTAATTTTAGATCTCGTGAACACCAGGAATAAAGATCTGAGAATGCATTAAGCAGTAATTTTTTTTTTGGGTAGATGTTGTGTGTAAAGACACTTGAGTAGGCAGATTTAGTTTTACAACGTTATAGGTGAACCTTGGAATTGTTTTCATATTTGGTTTTTTGAAAGGGCACACGGGATAATTCTTTACGGGGTTGAGTGCAAAGTTTAAGACTTAGGTTCACATTAATATAGGGGTACAGTAAATGAGTACTCACGTTGGTTGTTTCCTTTGGTAATAATTTTAAACAAATATACTAACATCGTTTGTTTTTTTGTAACATAAACATTTTTTTAAAACTTTTCCTAAACTGATTGGTTTTTTTTTTTCAATCACGATTTTTATACCTTATGATTCTTAAGTAAATTTAATTTTCAATATTTTTTTTTGTATAGTAAATTAATTTTTCTAGCTCACTCACTTTTCACATTCACAGTTTTGGGAGAGGAAAGGAAATCGACAACTGTTTTTTAAAGGAAAAGAACAAAAACTGTTGCATGACAACTCGAATAAGATTTTTCTGGTGCTGGTTTTATTAAATTTTTTTTAAGGTTCACTAATAGGAGCTGCAACCCCACTTAAACATTTTTAATTTTTTTTTTTGAAAATATTTTTTTTTAATATTTTTTTTTTAATATTTTTTTTTAAAAGGGAGACTTGATTTTCTTGTTGGACATTTTTTCCTTGGTGCATAGTAGTACCTTGTCCCTACAATGGTTCTACCAGTTTATTTAAATATTTTTTTTCTGAATTAAAATATAATTTTATTTCGAACCCTCACGTTTTAACAACCTATCATCATTTGTTTTAAATTTTTTTTTCTTCTCCCTACTCCAAACCACCTATCAGAGTGGAGTAATTTTTGAAAATTTTAGTGAGTCACTAATTAATTTTTTTTTGACTATTGGACTACTGTGGTCGACACCAAAAATTTTTTTTTAATTTTTTTTTGGACACCTTTCGGTACGATCCTAGGGTCTTCTTGACCATGGTTTGCATCAATTTAGTTAACATTTTGGGAATTTCATTTTAACGATTATTAGAGAGTTGCAGTCCTACTATTTTTTTTTAATTACACACAACATCCTTACTAGTCTAATTCAACGCAATTTCAGCGAGCGGATCTTTTTTTAATTGAGCATATTTTACGATTTCTATAACATGAACATCTGTTCCGATGTTTATTGCGTTCACTTATATATTAAGGGATGATGTGACCTTAAGCAATGCATGTTTCGCGTAAACTCAGAGTAGGTAAGCAGGTTAAAGTGGGTTTTGATTTATTCTTTTTAGAAAATCATTGTATACGGCGATTTGGGTTTTTTTTGAGGAGTTTATTAGTGGAGCCGTTCTGCAATAGCAGGAGTATACCCTAGCTTTAACTGTGTACAACAGCTTTGGGATTTTTTTTGGTATAGGTAGTCTGTTGTACGTTCCATTTAGGGATTAATTTACCTATTCGGTTGCTGAGGTAAACAAACATCACTTAACTTTAATTTTAATCCAGTTCAGCTAGGATAAGCGCAATTATTTTTTTTTGGTTTTACTCACGCATGAGTGGAACATAAGACCTGTATACTGCCAAAACTCTTGTCTCTCTTTTATTTTTTTTTAATTTTTACGGCTACTTGTTAATTCTAATTTAGGATTTAAGTAGTTATTTCTCTCTGCAAGGTTGGACGTCATAGTTGGTTGTACAAATACTTGATATAAACTATGATTACATTTTTAAATGCAAATAAATTTTATTTTCTTACTGCTCCGGTGTTTTTCGGTTTTGTTCGCGTCTGCCCGTATTTAAGTTTTATATTTTCTACATTTGTGAGAAAATTTATAGTGATTTTCACTGGTGAATTTAAAGTGAACTTTGTGTTTGTTATTGCGTGGTTTAGTTTTTATAATTGGGAGGTATAATTAACAGTTTTAATTAAAGTTTAAAGTTTAAATCTAAAAGGCACCATGGCTGTTTCTGTGAGTCGGTTGTCTGACATAAGGTACTTAGTCAAGGACGAATTAATCTATGAGTTAACATGGAGAGGCATAGCCATTGGATCGGTGGAAGAAATGAAACAACAGCTTATGCTGATTAAGCAAAGAGAAAAGACTGATACAAGTATGAGATACCCTCCGTATCCCTTTAAATTTGGCCAGGATGCTTTTAGCTGCATGAAGAAGCTTGATAGTCTGGTACCGCTGGTAGAGAAGTTCTCTGGTACGAGCAAAGGGGGAGAGTTTAGGAAAATCGCTGTAAGGTTGGAACATGTGTTAGCCAGGATAAATAACATGAATCCGTCAAACTTTGAAGAAAGTCAAACAAAAGGCATACTGGTTGCGGAAACCTTGAGTTTGATTGGGAGGTTGCAGAGCCAAGCAACAGATTTATTAAGAGTTGGCGTGAACTCAGATGATGATGAAGCATCTGAAACCCAATCAACGAGTCGAAGCTCAGATCACTCGACAAATGTTGGCAACTTTCCCAGCCAGTCTCAACTACCACAACCACAGCACTCGAGCACACAACAGCCTACGAACCAACCGTCGGTCATTGCTCCAGTGCAAATGCAAGTGCTAGCGAACCCAACTCAAGCACCAATACAGGCACCACCCCCAATGCTAATTCAGAATGACCGTGCATCAGCTTTTCATTATCAACAACCATCTACCGTTCCTTTGAGTCTAGCTGCCCTCCAAAGTAGCATTGCACCAATTGCTCAGTCACGACCATTTTCTTGTTCGTCGCCAGTACCAATGTCAAGTGATCCTGGTACTTCATATCATGTTGCACCTGTACCTCCGCATAAGTGGAACTTAAAATTTACAGGCGAGAGGGGTACAATCTCCGTCACCGCATTTTTCGAGAGAGTGGACGAGTTGAGTCAGGCTAGAGGAGTCAGCAAAAAGGTTTTACTGAATTCGGGCATTGATCTTTTTGAAAAGTCAGCTTATACTTTTTACAAAGATGTACGTAGGGAAGTCCATACATGGGAACAGCTGGAACAAAGGTTCATGGCAGAATATCTTCCTTCTTCATATGGCGAGAAGCTATTGAAGGAAATACAAAAACGTAAACAAGGCCCCGGAGAGTCTATAGGGACCTATATTGCTGTCATGAACACATATTTCCAAAGACTTGGCTGTCCTGTTTCCGAAGAGGCGAAATTAGCTATCGTCTTCAGAAATATCGCGGACATCTATAAAAATGGGTTAATTGCTACTGAGGTCAATAGCCTATCACATTTAAAGGATCTGTGTCGTAGAATAGACCAGAGATATGGTTTAGAGGAGGAAAATTTTACACCTAGGAAAAACCAATCTATTGAACCTGACTTGGCCTACGTTGACGTAGAGAGCGACAGTGACGATTTTTCAACAGGGGTTGATGCAATTCAAATATCAGGTGCTGGGACATCAAACCAACAGAATTTAAATCATCCTGCTAATAGATTCGACAGAAATAGGCAGCAGCCAGCAAGCAATTTTGATGTTAGGGCTGATAGAGATAGACAACAACCAGCTAGTGGTCAGTCTAGTGTAAATGACAGAGATGGACAACCACCACAAGGTGCTAGACCTGGTAGGGCGAATAGGGACGTGGTATGTTATAGATGCAACCAGACAGGGCACATGGCAATCGGGTGCGCACTACCTAGAGGCAAACAGTGCTATTCGTGTGGTCAGGCAGGGGTTACAGTAAGAGAATGTCGTAATTGTAATCGTCAGGGAAACGGACCCAGGCGCTCGTAGGTGGTCGACCTTCGAGTCAGCCTGAACAAGCATCGACCGATAGGCTAACGTACGTTTTAGATTATGTGATAAGTCATGCTCGTAAAGATGAGAGACCTTATTTAGAAGTGGATGTGCTCGGAAATAAGTTATTAGGTTTGTTGGATTCC
Source organism: Aspidapion aeneum (assembly GCA_963576565.1). Taxonomy (NCBI): domain Eukaryota; kingdom Metazoa; phylum Arthropoda; class Insecta; order Coleoptera; family Brentidae; genus Aspidapion; species Aspidapion aeneum. The sequence goes on from OY755042.1 coordinate 17,561,134, forward strand.
GGGGCTTCACGTACCTTTTTAGGGAATCATGGTTGGTCAATCATCGAGAGGTTTGGTTTTTCACTGGATACGACGAAGAAGACGAGTTGCATTGTGGCAAATGGTCAAAGCACGAGTAGTATTGGGACAGTACAGCTTCCTATGCGAGTTCAGGATAAATTTAGGTTAATAGAGGTCGTCGTCGTTCCTGAGTTGCCGCACACTTTGATTTTAGGATTAGATTTTTGGATTTCGATGGGGATAGTACCGAACTTAAGTACTAATGAGTGGCACTTTGCCGATAATAAAGATGTGATTTGTTCTTTAGAAACACCAGACCAACAAACTACTCTTTCGCCTTATGAATCAGAACGACTAGAGGAATTGGTCGATAAATATAAGACTATTATGGGTGACTCACTAGGATGTACAGACAGGGTAGAGCATAAGATTACAACAGATGCAGCACCGATAAGACAACGTTCATATAAGGTCTCACCGGTCATTCAGAAACTTATTGATGACGAAATCGACGTAATGCTGAAAATGGATGTGATAGAACGTAGTAGTAGTTCATGGGCTTCACCAGTGGTAATGGTACAAAAGAAAAACACAAAGAAATATCGTTTCTGTGTAGACTACCGCAAATTGAACTCAGTGACGGCGCGTGATAGTTATCCTTTACCACTCGTATCCGAGACTCTTGACAAATTGAAAGATGCTAAGTACTTGTCAACTTTAGATATTAAGAGTGCTTATTGGCAAGTACCAATGGAAGAATCATCGAAGCCACTAACAGCATTCATCTGTCGACGAGGTCTCTTCCAATTTAAGCGGTTACCATTTGGTCTTCATAATGCACCTGCAACTTGGCAGAGACTCATAGATAGCATCATAGGAAACGATTTAGACCCCTACGTGTACGTATATCTCGATGACCTCGTAATTGTCACACAGAGCTTTTCTGAACATCTTAGAATTCTTGAGGAAGTCCTACGAAGATTGCAGAATGCAAAGATAACGGTAAGTTGGGAAAAATGCCAACTGTGTAGGCCAGAAATGACTTATTTAGGTTTCGTAGTGGACCGTCGAGGCATCCGAGTTGACCCTAATAAAATTAGAGCCATGTTAGAGCTCCAGAGGCCAAGAACTGTCAGAGAAGTTCGTAGAGTTGTAGGTACAATATCCTGGTATAGACGTTTCATAGATAATTTTTCAGCGATAATAGCTCCAATTACAGCTCTAACTAAGAAAAATCAAAAGTTCGATTGGACTCCAGACTGCGAAAAAGCATTTATTAAGATTAAGGAACTTTTAGTGACTGCACCGATTCTTACATGTCCAGATTATACCAAGGAATTTGTCATTCAAACAGACGCCTCAGGATATGGAATAGGAGCATGTTTAACGCAACCTTATCCTGAAGGAGACAAAGTCATTTGCTATTTGAGTCGATCTTTGACTAAGCAAGAACGTGTTTACACGACCACCGAGCGAGAATGTTTGGCATTGGTTTGGGCGATAGAGAAGCTCCGGCCTTATATTGAGGGGATCTCATTTAAGGTCATAACAGATCATTTTAGCTTAAAATGGCTTCATAGCTTAAAAGAGCCCAGTGGAAGGCTTGCTCGTTGGTCTGTAAAACTGCAGCAATATGATTTTGAAGTAATCCATCGGAAAGGGAAAGATTTAGTTGTCCCGGACATGTTGTCTCGTGCAGTACCTATGATTGATACAATTTCGCAGCCCAGAGATGTTTCAACAGCAATTAAAGATCGATGGTACCAAAAGATGGTAAAGAGGGTCGTAGAATCACCATTAAAATTTATGAATTGGAGATACACTGATAATAAGTTGTATAAATATGTCAAACAAGAATACCCTCAACTTTCACCATCTAACGAATATTGGAAAGAGGTAGTACCCAAAGATCATAGGCGTAGAATTATTGGAGAAGCTCACGATCCTCCTACCGCCGGACATATGGGTGTGTATAAAACCTTCCACAGACTGGCAGAAAAATATTACTGGCCGAAAATGCGCCAGGACGTGGCAACTTTTGTAAAGAAATGCTTTGTCTGTGCAGCTCATAAAGGTGATACACAAGGTGTATCTGATCAGATGATATCTCACCCAAAACCAACTCGTCCTTGGGAGGTTATTTCGACTGATTTATGTGGACCTTTACCTCGTTCGACAAAGGGTAATTGCTGGATTCTCGTCGTTACAGACTATTTGAGTAAGTTTTCCTTAGTTTTTCCAATGCGAGCAGCCCCTACTCAAGCTGTTGTTAAGCATCTTGAGGAGCAAGTATTTATGGTCTTCGGAGTACCCCGTTTGATACTTTGTGATAATGGCCCTCAGTACAAAAGTAATGAGTTTAAGCGTTTTGCTGAGAGTTATCAGGTTAAAATTCAGTATAATCCGTACTATCACCCCAGAGCGAATCCAACAGAAAGGACGAATCGCACGTTAAAAACCATGTTATGTTGTTATGTGAAAGACAACCACAGGAAGTGGGACGAACAAATACATAAACTTGCCTGCGCGATTCGTACTGCAACCCATGAGACAACCAGGATGTCTCCTTTCTTTGTTAATTTTGGTAGGAATATGTGTTTATCAGGTAAAGATTACTCCAACCCAGTTTTGTTATCTGAAGAGAATGGTGTACAATCCGCAGCTGAAAGTAAGAACGAAGGTTTCCGGAAGCTCTATGCTGATGTTAAGAGAAGGTTAGAGGTGGCTGGAGAGAAAAACGTAGTTCAGTATAATTTGCGTACAAGGGTACCCAACTTTGTTGTGGGTCAGCGTGTTTGGAAGAAAAATTATGTTTTGTCGGATGCTGCGAAGTTTTTCTCGAAGAAGTTAGCACCGAAATTCGTTGGTCCTTATGTGATTAGGAATAAAATTTCTCCATGGATATTTGAGCTTCAGGAACCATCGGGTAAAGTACTGCCAGGGAGTTGGCATGCCAAAGACCTTAAGTCGGCAGCGGACCTCTCCGATTAACCTTTTTAGGTTAATCGTCTTGAAGTTGGGGGGGGATTATGTAACGTGTCATTTTTACGTTTAAGACAACGTTACATATTTGTTTATTTAGGTAAATAATCAAGGCTCTTTGATTCGTCTTTCTGTACACAAGTAAGGGTATTTTATAGAGCTAGGTTTGGATGTTATATAGGGTCTAGGAAGTTACCTTAAAAGGAGGCATTCCATCGAATTACTGTGGACACTACGCACATCGCATTATCTGGACATCGTAATTGGAATTTAAGATCACAGGCTTCGGAAAAAATCACATAAAAGTTTTGATTGTTTTGTTTTTATCTGTGGAATTTTGTGATTCACTTGACGTTCATAAAGTTAAACAGCTGTTATGCTGGGGAATGGCGGCGTTGCCGCATCACAAATGGTTTCAGTAACAGGAAGGAAACATTTAGATGAACATTTCATTCCCTTACGTTTATTCTCGAGGATATTGGGACAATCCGAACCCCATATTCTTCACGGATTAGCTAGTTTTGATAGCACGAAAACATATTTAGGTTCACGGTTTGACCAGTAACAACCGAGGCTCCGCCACTTTGATATCTGTATTAATTTGATAGGGAAAGGATAAAATAAATACGAGTTATGCACTGTTGTAAATGGGAGATAAACGAGGGATAAAAACCAAGACTAAAAGAATAAACGAAATCGTGTGAGTTAACATCTGAACACTCTTGTGCCTTTAAGCAATAGTTCAGTGTGTATTTTTGGGTTCAGGTTCAGAAACAACTTTATTACTGTAGAAATGTTTTACAAAAATGGCGTTAAACCATATGAATATTAGAGAAAACATTTATAAAGAGCGAAGGAAACTTTTGACGAAGACTGTAACTGGAGTGCAACTAAATTCTGCACTTAGTATAGCTTTATTCATATGGGAATTGGTTGAGTGTTCGAATATTCCTGGGTTTGCTGCATGCCCTGATCTCCAGTAATTGATTTTACAGTTGATGGTTTCAATGCTGAGCTTCTTATAGTCCGTCTGGTTATTTTCCTCTTACTTGATATGTTGGCGGGGGTCCGGTAGGCAAATGTTCGGTCAAATGTATGGAGGGTGTCTCGACGTCCTTGTTATAAAAATTTCAACCGTGGAAATAGATCCGACAACACGTCAAGGTTTGTTTTACGTACTTCCTATCCCCTTGGTCGGTGCTGCCCCCTATATACCTGTATAGAACTATGCGGTATCTCCTCATTGGTTACTTTGAAAACCCCGGGTTTTTCTTCCAGGCTTGCCACTGAATGTAGAGATTTATTTTTGGCGGAAAAGTTTTTTATAAATAGGTTTGCATCCTTTATTTGAATTTCACCGGGAAGATTAGGTTGGTACTATTGCGTTTTACCGTCCCCACTCCCCACCAAATTTACAAAACGGTTTCCGGCCACGACATTATTCTGGTATTCTCGACGAAGTGCTTGGTCTCTCTTTGCGAACGAATTTTGGCTGGGTCGACAACAGTTTCTGGGATCGCCTTTGTTTTTGGTGATTGGCACTACAGCGATTGTAGGAGATATCCCAGAAACTGTGGAAGTGAGTCCGTCGTGTCTAGGCAATCTGGAGTGACGCTCGCACCCTTTTGAGGGGAATTTTAAGTCGGCCTACGCCATTTGCACGGAAAGAGCATCGGTAAGTTCGATTTTATTTTTTTTCCTTCTCATTTTTTTTATTATTTGAGTACTCTTCAAGATAATATTTGCCTCCCAAATTGTAATTATTTTTCGTGGGAAATGTACTTTTTTTGACAAAGGACGTGGGGATTTGTTGGCGTTTTTATATTTTTCTTTTAACCACGTGTTGGATAAAAACTATATATTGTTTTTCTCCTTTGTCTACAGCCCTGTCAATTCCAGCGACGGGACAGTTGGGCTGGACGCTGGTGGGAAGCCGGACGGGCCAGTTATAACCCTGAGAAAGGTACGTTAGGATTATTTTAGTTCATCTGTTTAAATCTACTTTGTTTTATTGAGTCGACATGGGGTCCTCGAGTTAAGTTACTGTGTAGGGGAACTTCGTGCAAAATTGACGAATTCCAGGAAACTGAAACATTTCATTTTCCACAGGGTTTTTACGCTCGGGCAAGAATCCCACAACCCTTTTAAGACCAAAGTGCTGGCCTAACATCATGTGCTAAGCGAGCACGAGGGAAGGCGCGAGCAGAGCAGGAGACCCGGAAGCAGTGGTGAGACAACAGGACAACAGAATTCCAGGTTTACAAAATAAAACATACACAGAATAATCAAGGACCAAGGTAGGAGCAAGCCTTAACTATAATTTTTTTCACTCATATATAAATTTTTAATATAATTTAGACGTGATCTTTTCATATATTTCATATATAAGTTTTCACAGTATAGTTTCAACATTTCTTGTAAACGCAAGATAAGGTATGACGTCATAACCCTGGTTTTGCGGCATATTTACTACATTGACTTGTTTTCCTTCCTTTCATTTATTTAAGATAATTTTACTGTCAAATTTAAAGTGCCTTGCTATTTTGGCCCTTGTTTTCATCCATTTCATTTATTTTTTTTTATGTTTCCGGTAATTTTATCTGATTTTACCCTTAAAATATACAAGATGAACTAAATCTTTGTGTTATTTGTACAACCCAGTGACCAACTTTGCGGAGACAAAAGAGAGATGAGATTATATTTTTTTTTTAGCGGTTTCGTTACACATTTTTGCCTCATGGGGTGGATCTCTGACTGGGTTGCTGTCTGTCTCATTCTACCCAGCGTAGAATGATGACAGCAGATATTTGGTCTGGATCTCCCCTATGACAGAATGATTTTGGAGGTGTATTTTTTTTTAACAATCATTTATATAATTGAGTCCTGCGCTGCTGACTCAGATGTAGGTACAGTATGACCTGTTGAAGGAGTCCATCTACCTGTAAAGTATTTCTAGTTTTGTCATCTTAATTCAATCTTTTAGAATTTTATTCTGTTTATTTTTTTTTGGTTATTCTTAATTACACAAATACTCTGGAAGCCTCGGAAGTAAGTAGAATTTCATTGTTTGGCTGCAACGTTTGGGTCGAACTGTATTTTATTTAAGATCTTCTTTGTAAAATATTGATATTAAATAATGTGGCGCACTTAAAATTTTCTTATTTCTGAACCCCCCCCTTCTCCACTGTATAAAAGTTACCGGGCATATCAATGTTTTACCTAGCTGGAAAATACAGTTCTGCTTCCAGATATTTGTTTAATTATTCAGTGGGTTTCAGTGTCACAAAATGGCGGCAACGTCTTTAAGCTGCCACAAATGTCACACAACTTTTTTTAAGGCCACAAATTGGCGCCCACATTTTTTTTTAACTTTTTTTAAGGCCACAACAAAAGTTTGAAGTTTTTTACAAAATCTATTAGCAATATTGACATCTGGTTTTTAATTTAATAATTATGTGACATATGAAACGATATCTGAAATGAAATTTGAACCTCATTATGCTTATAAATTTTATACAAGCTAGAAAAAAAAATGCAATTTAAAAATTAAATAATATAGGGCGTTATTGAATGACATTTAACAACATCGGTCATATGGAAGTTCAAAATATAGTGAATCACCTTAAACACTAATTACGTTATCAGAGAGGAAGGTTCTGGCTGAAAAAAAAGTATACAAATTGAAAGTATAAATTTTTATATTTTGTAAGTAAATATATATATATTACTCTGGTTTACAGAAAAATTTCTTAATTTTAGTTGAAATATGGGAAAATATGAAAACAATCGCGGTATGGGTCGACGAAAAAATTATTTGTAATACAGTGAAGTCCGGATATAACGAACCTCAAAAATGAACTAAATACGGTTCGTTATATCCGAGGTTCGTTATAAACATTAATGATTAAATTTTGTTTAATTTTTTGTGTTTCTTTTTTCATAGTACCTATCCAAGATTAAGAAAACTAAAAATATTACAAAAAATACTGTAAATTTTTATCATTTTAGAAAAAGGCAGAATCAATACGAATAAAGACGTTTATTATTATTGTTAGACATATAAATATGTAAAGTAAATAATATGGTGGTATGTAATACATACAATCTTATATAAATTTAACGAATACAAAGCCTAAATCTATTTTATGAAATCTGTAATTTTTGTTTGTACATTTCTACTTGAAAAATATTCCCTTTTTATGTAGCTTTCAAGGTTCCAAAATGATGCCCATATTTCATCTGGAACTTGGCGTGATTCCAAAAAATTACGAGTTTTTGTACTGGACAGTTGTCAATAAACAATAACTCGGTTTTGAAAATTTCCGATGTCATTCAAGCTTGGCTACTACTACTACTACTACTACACTACCTGTTTCTACCACCTGCTCGAGTCGCCGCCAAATCGAGGTCAAGGTCGCAGTTGGGCATTTTCACACTAGACGACACACCGATTTTAATGCAATAACACGGGACGAACTATGACGGCATCTCATTCCTTTACATGTTATTTCGTTGTCGTGTCGTTGTCGTATCGTCTAGTGTGAAAACGCCCATTGTCTGCTTATATAAAGCTCGTTTTAAAAGAAAAATACATATTCTTGATTAGTAAAATTAGGTTCGCTATATCCGGAAGTACGCTATAAGCTGGATCGTTATAACCAGTAAGACAATACATGAGTATTTATGGATGACTTTTCGTATAAAGAAAAAAAGGTTCGCATTAACCAGAAGTTCGCTATAAACGGGTTCGTTATAAGCATACTTCACTGTATATGTTTTTCTTCTAGGGGGGGGGGGTAATTTTCCTATTTTTCCTTTAATTGTTAGCAAACAGTGATTTTTTTTTTCCAGGGGGAGGGTAATTACCACGTTACCCCCCTCAAATTCGCGCTGAATGAAAAAGTCTGTATGAATTTTGGTGAAAATACGTACATTATCATATATTAAAAAAATAATAATAAAACTAATATTTTTACTTATGGGGTCTTCTAGACCACACTAGATCAATATCGTGAGTTTTACCCAGCAAACTAACGGAAGGTTAAATAAGACAGACAACTGGGCTAGCTCTGGTCCCTTATTTTATACAGAAATAGTGATATCCCGTTTAAACGTTTTTTAAATTTCCCTTCAGCGCTCGAGATATTTTTATTTTAAAAAATTTAATATTGATTTTAATCTTGCAAACAAATCGGTTAGAATTAAAAGAAAGGACAACAATTTTCAATCAAAGCCATTTTCAACAAGTTGATACTTAAATTTGTAAGGAACAAGCGAGGGGTGGCTCGATCGCCGATTTTTGTACACCAAAAGAAAATAACTAGGGTATTTCCTGGTATTTCCCAGTATTTCCTCAAATTTTAATGGTATTTCCTAGTATTTCCCCTAATCTGTACACCAAAAGGAGATACCGAGCCACCCCACGGGAACAAGTGTGAGGGAGCATCTTGTTGAAAAGGTCCATTTTTTCTTTAAATCTCAGCGCGTTTCTCTTTGAAATTTGCCGACTGGTTAAGGTTAAGGTAATTTATTCATTTTTAGAATAATATCAATGCTGAAGAGACACTTTAAAAACATTTCTAACGAGGTACCACTTGACCCATTTCCCCTATCTATCAACGGCTGAAAGCTAGATAGATAGCAATCTCAGAGGATCACAAAAAGTGTCCACTTTGCAAACAATTTTCTTGATTCAGAACATTACTTTTTGTTTCATATAATACCTATGCCGAAATATATTTAATGAAAATGTCAATATTTGCGTTTATGTAGTGACCACGGGCCATGCCAGCATTTTTTACCACTCAAGAGCAATATTTTGTAAAGATGCACGCAATATTTTGCTTCTATACAATTATTGTTAATATAAGAAAAAACATAATTCGATTTGATTTGAATAAATTTTGTGCTTTTAGAAAACAATAATTAAATTAGTTAAATAATATCAGAAAATAATATGGTAATAGTTGCATAATTTTATGATTTTCTGAATATTTACTTACTATATGTAGAGCTTGTTATCACGGATCACCTATTTGTTAGGTGTTCCGTGTAGTTATTGTTTTTTGTTATATGCAACTACCCAATTAAAAAATAAGAAACATATTTTTATAATATTTTATTGCTGTTTTTCTGACAGATAAATAAACAAACTATGCATAAAAATAAATACTGTACACACTAAACTAATAAAACTGTCATATTATTGAGATGGATGTAACGGTTGCTGATATTTTAAAGGTAATATTTGCTCAAAACTTCTTCCATAACCCGAATGACCTGCTTGATGATAACCTTCATGTGATTCTGAATGTGATGATGAATGGGTATGGACGGGTTTGGCAATTACTTCGTATGTAGTCTTCCCTCCACCTCCATGCCCTTTGAGTAGTGATAAAAGCAGTGAAATCATTGATATCATAAGAGCCTTTCCAGCTATTGCTGACAAGCCGGCTAAAGCAAGAGCAAACATGGTGCCCTTGATCATGGCTCCAGCTGCTAGAATGTAGCCCAAACCGTCTCCTTTTTTACCGCCTCCAAAGCCACCGCCGCCACCACCTCCCCCACCTCTGCGGGCTCCAACTCCCTCGTCGCTCCAGTTTAGCTTTAATTTTAAAATATGACATTTTGCAAAGTTCAAAATTTTTTGCAATAGAAATTTATCCAAGCGGGTATCAGGTTCATCTGGATATTCCCGAGCTAAATTTGCCACTACGTCAGCTGTATTCGGGGTCGATATGTTTTCTCGCACTATGGAAATTCCAGGTAGGACACTAAAACTTTCCACATTGTTTAGTTTGTCAACCCACTCTACAAAGTCTAACTTAAAACAGGTAAATGAGTAGGATTTATTACAGTTTTTTGAAAATGTATTTTCGAAGTCACTATGTTCAGCCCCACTCACTAATAGATTTATTTTTGCAATACACAAAACTACCGAAAATATATAAATTGATCTAGCTGACATTGTGAGTGCACAAACAGAAGTGCTGATTTTAAACTTATTCATAAACATCTTGGCCTTTATATGGAGCGAAATACATTGATTATTAAACAAAATCAAACCACAAATAAAAGTGGATCGGCAATTATGGTTTGCAATAAAAAGATTGCCAATATTGCTTTTGGAAAATTGATGTATATCTAGAGATGGTATTATTAGCCAGTATTCAAATGACTTAATTTCGATTAACTTTTCACAAAGTAGTTATACACCTCCTTTTGTTTTTAATAAATCAATTGTTCAATATTTTTATCTAAGAACCAAAGTTTGCATAATTTTTATTTTAATACTGATATGTTATGCAATATACAGTGTGGACCTAACTTCTAACTTATGAACAGAAAGAGATATTGATTTCTGGTAAAAAGCCTTTAATAAGATTTTTTTGGAAGATATTTGAGCTAAGTCAAAAGGACCTAATGTCAAAAATTTGACATACTAATACAATTTTTGAATCGGAAGGGGGGCATGTTATACCTTTTTAAAAGGTAATTTGGTTGTCTATACAGGACAATTTAACATTTTTATTCATAGGAGATATAGTTATTTTTGTTCGCTTTCATTTACTTTTACTTTTTATCAAACATTTTTTTTTTTAATGATTTGTTTTATAATAAATTGATTTTTTATGCTTCTTACTTATGACAAAACCTAAAAATAAGTTTAAAAATTTTAATGGAAAAGCATTATGTGTAAATAATTTAAAATAAACAAAAATTTTTCGTTTTCTTATTTAAATGTTTTAACTTATTTTTGGGTTCTGACATAACTTAGAAGCATAAAAATTCAGTTTATGATAAAATTAATCAATTTAAATTATTTTTTTGCATCATAAAATAATTAATTTTTTAGTCGACCGCGAAGGAAAATAAACATATCTCCTAGGAAACTTAACCGATTTAAAAAATTTTAAATGCGTTATAGAGAATCAAAATACCTTTCGAAAAAGGTGTTACATGCCTCCCCTTCCATTTACAAAGTTTTGACATTTTGTTAGTTTGACATAACTGTCACATTCTCAAAAAAAAGTCCCATTAAAAAGACATTTCACCTGAAACTATTATCTCTTTTTATTTAAAAGTTAGAAGGGGGGGACTATTTAAATCCGCACTGCATTTAATAAATATTATAAAAATTTACATTTATTTTAAAGCTGTAAAAAATTTAAAAAAAGAAAAAGAGAATATGCGCTTTAAAAAATGAACACAAAAAAAAAATTACTCTAAATGCAGTAAATGAAAAAATTTTCGGCTTAAAAATTAACAAAGAAAAAATTAAAAGCAATATTATGATGCGATCACAGAGGTGGTGATGTTTTCTCCGATGGCTTGAGACTGGCTTTCTAAGATTTAATACAAATCAAACCTAAAGAAAAATTGTTTTTTCTGCCAATCCCTATACCCAATAAAATCATAAAAGTTAAATTAAACATATAATTTTAGCGCATGAATAAGGAATGCTCTATACTTGCAACAATTTACAAAAAAATGTCAAATGTTGTTTTTGTCTTAAATAAATATAGTATAAATATTTATAATAGTAGGTAATTTTTTGGTAGTAAATGTTAAAAGACTTCATTGAAATAAAATTGTACATAAAATAGAATAATAAATAAATTGTATAAAGAAATCAAAAGACTAAAGTCATTATTTACAGTACATTATTTAGCAGATTCCTTTAAACTTTAAGTATATTGGACAAATTGGCATAAGTTTTACCCAAAGAATAGGTTCTTTAGTTTTTTGTATAAACATCCAATATATCTGGTAAATTTTGTCACAAAAAAAGCTACCGAAAATTGTTTTAAATAGTCATATTAGATCGCTACGCGTTAATAAATACATTGGAATAGAGAATAATTGTCTAGACGGTAAACATAATTTTAACAATTGCTAAACTCTAATTTCGTTCACGAAAAACAATTGTATATATTTTAGTAAAAACAAGAAAAATAAGTTAACAATAAATTACCTAAATCTAAATTAATCTCTTAACTAATATAATGGCTTATATTCAGACTCAAGTACTTTTGGTAAGGGCTGATCAAAACTTCTTCCATACCCCGAATGCCCATGATATCCCTCGTGTGATTCTGAATGTGAGGCGGAATGTGTGTGAACAGGCTTAGCTATAACTTCATACGTAGTTTTTCCTCCTCCTCCATGACCCTTCATAGCAGCTAACGCAGACATAAGTAGTGACATCATTGCTAACATTAGAGCCTTACCCGCTAAAGCTGCCAGACCCGCCATTGCAATAGCGAGCAAAGTTCCTTTCATCAAACCTGCCATTGCCAGAAGACCGAGTAAACCTCCACCCTTGCCACCTCCTCCTCCTCCTCCAACTTTACGAGCACCATTGGCCTCTTCGTTCCAGTTTAGTTTTAGTTTGATTGCATGATTTTGAGCAAAACTGGTTACTTTTCGAGTGAGAAACTCATCTAAACGAGCATCTGGATCTTCTGGAAACTCGCGGGCTAAATTTGCGACGATATCAGCTGTATTCGGCACAGATACATTTTCTCGCACTATCGATAAACCCGGTAAAACACTAAAGTCTTCCTGTTCATTTAGTTTATCTACCCACGAAACAATATCAAGTTTTAAACATGTAAACGTGTATGAACTATCACAATTTTTTGAAAATGATCTTCCAAACTCACTATTGCCACTATTTAAAACTGGGTGATCTGCGTTTACAAAACGTACTACTAAAAGCATTAAAGAGCATAATCTTGACATTGTGACGGCTTCGGAATCGGAACTGATTTTAATCCAAATAACAAGAGTTCGCGGTATTTTATATAAAATGATTTGAAATTTTTTGTTAAAAAAGTTTAATTTTCAAACCAAGATTAAAATTGAAGTCGCTAATTTTGCTTTGTCAGCATGACAAAAAGCTAGGCGTCGGTCGTTACTTATAGAAAGGTATACTTGGTTAGGCAGAGATAAAATGTTACAATTAACTGTTAAACAAATATTATTTTAAAATCTACCTATGGTCCTTATTGTTATATCTTTGTTGATTGATTGTTTTTTTACTCGTATTTACTATAAAACCCTTTATAAAGCTTAAATTATTTTTAAGTTTATATAATAGTGAATTATTGGAAAAAAGCCAGGCTATAATAGTGCCAGGCAGTATTCTGTTATATTATAGTGCTTTAATTCTACTTTAATGAACATTATCTGAAAACTTTGGTCACAGAAATTTGTAAAATTGATTTAAAAAATCTTCATTATAGGTTTATGATGTTTAAAGGTTTTGCACGAAAGAATTAGTTTTATAGTCGATTAATTAAAGATACCTGACGTACGATAATTCCATTTATGTACAAATGTTGTTGGTTATATTACCATCAATAATGTTATAAAACTTGCAGAATCTTTATTATACAAGTTTTATATATCGCGAATAAAGCTTTTAGAATCTGAGATTTTTATTACGTTACACGACACTGGTAACTGATGAGGCGTTATGCAAATCCTAATTTATGCAAAAACTTTATTAGCCCACATCATATAAAATAACTAAGAATTGGGATACCCCACCTCCCTAGTTAAGGATTAAGGATTGTTGCCGGTCCTTTGCGGTTTTTATAAAATAATTTGATTTTTTTTTATATGGGCGGCCGCCTAATAAGATTGTCTCCCTAGATGACCAAAGCATCGAATTATTAAATAGGAGTGGTAGTATTAGCCGCCCTTGGCTGAAATAGCCCTTCACTATTTTACAAAGCCGCGAGCCATCACTTTTTCAAATGATTTATTAACGAAATTCAAAAAGTTTACGTAGTAAAATCCAACAGCGCTTTAGCACGGTAGTAAGGTAACTCCAACAATACTGCATTTAAAATGTTATTTTACTAAATGTTATAACTTAATATGGCAAAACATATCTCTTAAGGCTACAAATTGTGTTATTATGGTCAATCTATCAAGATTAAATAATAAAAAATATAAAGCTGAGGAATTTTTCTAAAAATAATACACTAAAAGATTCATTATTTTTTCAAATCTAAATTAAAAACATACTGCTCAAAAATTGAAGTGAGCCAACCCATTTTTGTGGAAAATTTTAAAATAAATTTATTCCCAAACGAAACGGTCAATTCCCATACAATTTTCTGTATGATATATTGTCGACCATTCTTTTTTAATGTTTAGTTTCCTTGTTATCCTGTGCTTGACCGGTAGCTTCACAGAGTTCATTGTAACAAAAGTGCAAAAGTTTGCACGGCTGCCAAATCGTCCGATTTTTTTAAAAAATATATTAATGACACAAAATGACAGTCAGCTTTAATGCCCAAAATAGCTATTTCTCAGGTTTTTAAATTTTTCTTTAGTTTCCAAGATAAGATTTTTTTCCATAAAATTGTACTTTTTCTGATTTTTAGTTTAAAGTTTTGACCCGGTTTGACCTATAGCCACCAAATTTGCTGTGAGGCAACCCAAATATTGGTATTTTCGAACTTTGTACTTGCTTGTACGCTATTGTACCCTAGATGACCACTGAGTACAATCAGGAGCATGCAAAAATAATTTTTCATAAATTCTCCTTTTTATGTCCGAAACTGAGTTTCACCTTCTGTAGGTGATCTGATATCAACTCTAGATAAATGCAAAACACGTATTATTAAAGTTTGAACATTTATGCCGAGAAGATTTTTTCATTTTTGTTAAAATATCACCAGTAACCTCAGGATGATTTTTTGTAAAAATGCCACTTATTTCGCAAAGTCCATGAATTCAAGCAAATTTTCTCACTCCTCTCCCTAGATGACCACTGAGCACAATCAGGGGCGTGCAAAAATAATTTTATATAAATTCTCCTTTTATTGTTCAAACCTGAGTTCCACCTTCTGTAGGTGATCTGATATCAACTCTAGGTGAATGCAGAACACGTTTTATTGAAGTTTGAACATTTATGCCAACATTGTTTTTTCAGTTTTGTTAAAATATCATCATTGGCGTCAGGATGATTTTTTTTAAAAATGCCAGTTATTTCGCAAAGTTCAAGAATTCAAGCAAATTTTCTCACTCCACTACAAATGATTTTAATGCTGCCTCAGTAAAAATCGTAGAGCACAGCTTACGCCACGCGTGCCATCTGATTTAGGTTGTAATATCTCACAAACGAAAGTTTTAAAAATTAAAAAAATTAAAATTTAAACTTCGTCGGAGCCAGAAATGTTATTTATGCTTTGGTTGCGCTTGGCGTCTTGAGCACAAGGTTTAAAAAGGCCAATATTTCAGTTGCCTCATAGGAAATTTGGCGGCTATAGGTCAAATTGGGTAGAAACGTTAAACTAAAAATCAGAAAAAGTGCAATTTTATGCAAAAAAAAATCATATCTCGGAAACTAAAGAGAAATTTAAAAAACTTAGAAATAACTTTTTTTGACTGTAGCTGACTGTCATTTTGTGTCATTAAAACATTTTTGAAAAAAAATCTTACGGGAAATGGGAGCTGTGCAAATTTTCACAATTTTGATACACTTGTGTTGTAGCCACTCTGTGAAGCTATCAGTCAAGCGCAGGAAAATAAAGAAACCAACCATTTAAAGACCGTAATAATTCTATGGAAATTCCTTTCGTTTAGGAATAAATTTACTTTAAAAATGTGCAAAAAAATGGGGTGGCTCAATTCATTTTTTGAGCAGTTTATTTTTAATAAAATTTGATTGACATTTAAGAATAAGTTTATAAAATAGTAATATTTAGATCAGTCATATTTTATAAAAATTATTGTAAGAAGCTATACAAAATATAGCAGACAAAATCTCATTATCATTTGCATTCGGACTATTTATAGAGATTCTCTAAGCTGCTAAAGAAGTCCTTCTAACTTCGTTTTTACATCTTTATCAAGCGAAAATTCATTCACCTGATTTTATAACCATTCAAGCATATTAATTTATTTTCAATATAAGAATTGTCATCTTTAATTGTGATTAATCAAAGGTCCATTTCACCTTGGTATAATTTTATTTACAAATAGGGTAAAAATTAAATTTATTTCTTTTTTTAGAGGTTTTTCTTATGTGTTTATTTTTATTTCTAGCAAACAAACACAGAATTTAAAAAAAAGCAATTCTGAATCCCAAGTTCAGTTTGTGTTATGGTGCAAGCCATCACAACATAACGAGGATATGTATAGTTTGATTCACCTTGGTATAATTTTGAATACTTCTTAGTTGCTGATTATAAAAAATATATGCAGAGCATTTGTCTGTATTTTTCTAAAAAAAAATATTTTCTTGATCGGAAGTTTAATACCGGCAGTAGTTTTTAGTAACATTAGACATTGGGTGGCAAGGTAGTGCCGTGGTATGGTCGTCGGCTTTACATGCAGAAAAAATCCGTCACCTTGTCGCCCACTCCCTTTTCAGCGTTCAACCTCAGAAGAGTTACCCTTTCTGTGGTTCAACAGCCATCATCGAATAAGCAGGCGATGCGATGCTCGCAAAAGTATAAGTTGACCTTGAAGATCGAGAATATACGCAGGTGTAGTCCAGGAGCCGACACGCAGCTGGCCGAGGAACCAGGGATAATAACCCAGGAGCCTGCTATAAGTGCTATATAGTCGGAACCAGGATGCCGCCAGCATAAATCTAGAGTCAACTCACGACGACCACGACTGTTGCGCTGAAAAGGAAAGAAGTCTATCGTCTGTAACCAAGTTCTGCTGGAAAAATTATTTCGGCACACGCTTTAAGATTTTTTTCGCCACCATTTTACGAGTTCCCTCCTCCCTCTTTTTTCCCCCACCTTCACTCAATGGAAGGTGACACTGTCCGCGTCCGTAGAAAATCTACACGTACTTTTTGGGTAAAGCTAAATGAATTGTAAATGTATAGTGCTTTTTATAAGGCTGAATAAGAATTAAACCTAAAAGTTGGAAATAAAAAATTAAAAAAAAAAACACCCAACTGCTAAATTTACTTGTAACTACTAGTCGCAGTTGGGTACAAAATTACCCAATAAACTGATTCATGAAAAAACAAAACTGTATGATTTCGTAAGTGCGCTTTGGGCATCAAAACAAAAAGTGGAAACATGTCGTACATTATAGGTATACCTATCAATTTTGTACTCAACTGCGACTAGAGTTAAAAGTAGATTTAGCAGTTGGGTGTTTTTTTTATTTTGTTTTTTTTTATTTTCAACTTTAAGGTTTAATTCTTATTCAGCCTTATAAAAAACACTATACATTTACAATTCATTTAGCTTTACCCAAAAAGTACGTGTAAGTTTTCTACGGTGTCTTTTTATTTAATTTGTTTTATTAAAAACTCTTAATTCTTAACATAAACAAAACGCCTTTAAGTCTTTTTTTATTTTCATACTTTTCTAAAATATTTTCAGATTAGATCCAACATTTGGGGATGAAATTATCCAGCAGGTTTTTAGTTTACTTTAGAACTTTTCCAAATGTTTTCAGCACGCATTACATGTTCCCAAAACATTTACAGATTTTAAAAACATAGTTCTATACTTTTTGAGAAGTTTCCAGAATTTTTCAAAACATTTCAAGATATTTTTAGATTTTAATGGAACATTTCCTGACATTTATATTTCTTCAGAAAATTTACATTAATTTGTATTTCTTTTTCAGACTTTCAAAAGTTTCTAGATTCATCTTGAAGGTTTTCAGATTTCTCCAGACATTTTTTGAACTTTCCTAACTTTTTTAAAATGCTTAAAGATTACTTCAAACTTTTTAAGATGTTTTTTTATTCTCCAGTACATTTTGAGATTGAGTTTCCAAACATTTACAGAACATTTCTTCATTTTTAGGCTTTTTTAGAATATTTTTAGACATTTATAAAACGTTTTAAAAAATATTTCACAAGATATATCTAAACATTTATTTTAGATTTCTGTATTTGTTTTTGGTTACTATTTTTTAGTATTTAAAAAAATATATTATCTTTGATAGTTATTGAGATATAAAGAAAATGTCTACTATATTAATTGGTGTTTTCTTGAAAACAAAAACCGTATTAATAATTTTTCTATAAAACTAATTTACCACAAGTTAGAGGGGCGGCTCCCCCAACAGAGGTGTTCCAAAGGGTGGAACGAGGCAATCGCCTCAAGGAACTCCCTTTAGAGGTCAACCAAATTTAAATATTTTCAAAATTTTGCCGCTTTCTAAACAATTTTAATATGTAATTAAAAAGTTAAAGTAAATTATGTGGTGCAGAAGAAACTGAGATATGAGAAACTGATAGATGAGTTTGCAGAGGACTAGGTCGAGGGTCCCAAAATTTCTGGACAAGTAACATTGCATATACTCAGGTATTTATGTTAGTTAATTGATTTGAGCTTTTGAAAAAAAAAATAATTCCTCAGATGTGCTTTTGTGAGCAGTTATATAATAGTCATAGTTATGCATATTTAACTGATTTTACATATAAGTCAGTAAATATTTCCGAATCCGCTTATTTAAAACTTTTTCATTTGATACTAGCCCGCCCAGCAATGGCTAGAGAAGGTTTATTATATTCAAAATTCGAAAAAAATTATTTTGAGATGACGCCGAAAATGAGTTATTTAGGTGTATTTTGACTTATCTCTGTGTGTGTGTGTGTGTGTGTGTATCCGTAACACGATAGCTCCTAAACTAATAAAAATAGCCTTCGACACTGTAATGCGCTGATTAGATGTTGGTCAAAATCCATAAATGCTATTGGCAGTTTTTAACAAATAAAGTTTAAAAAAAATTAACTTCTAAATGAAGCATCGCATCAATATGCGGTTTCGGAACATAGTAGACCATATTTTTCTCAATAATTTGTGTCATAAACAAAAACTTAGTAGGAGTTTTCATTTTTGAGATATTTACAAAAACTTTTTTTAAGGCTGATATATCATGGAGTTCACTTGAAATGTGCTAAGAGGCTAGCTAGAAAGTTATGAGATGCGTCATGTGTCCATTTATTTCAGAAATATTTTGCCTTTTTTTTGTTAAAGGTATTTAGTTTTTCTAAAAATTCTTGTTCCCAAAAACTTTTAACTATAGGCTCCAAATTCTTTAAAGAAAATGAACTTTTCTCTATTTTTTGCCTGCGGCGGCCATTATTTTCGTCATATTTGCAAAATGTTTTTTATAACGCGATTTTTTTCAAAATGTGTTTTTTGAAATTGCCGCGCAATAATTGTTTTCAATTTTCCAATAGTTTTTTTTATCTTGCAAACATTTTCGTGTATGGCGCCATTTTAGCCAAATAAAACTTAGTTTTACAACAATTTTCGTCGCTATATCTGCAAAAAATTTTCCTCCACGCGATTTCTTCCAAAAAAAAATTAATTTTTGTAAAATTTTCGCCTGCGGTGCCATTTTTTGTAGGGTGTATTAAGCCATTTCACAGCCCCTTCTGTTGTCGTATTTTTCGCATTTTCTAGTTTTTAAGCCTGGGGCTCAAGCTCCCCCAAAATGGCCTGCCTAATTGTGCCCCTGTGTTAATGGGTATGGGTGAGTACGAAAATATTATATATATTTAAAACAACTTTAGGGAAATCATTATATTATGATGTCGGACAAGAAAAGTGCATTGAAAACCTAAACATAACTGAACTGTTCGATGCCCGACCGTAGTTTAGTGTGTTGTATATTTACTTACTTATTAGATTTTAGCGGCTGCTTTTAATCTCCGAAGGGTTGAAAATTATTTTGTGTACCATAAAGGAGGGCTTAAAACTACACTTTTGATTTCTAAAGTGCATAAAACGAATTTAGTTCCTAGGGTGCAGAAAAATATGGCACGAGATGTATGTTTTTAATTCATGGGCAGCATTTTTCCCTTTGCCTCAGGCAACCAAAAATTTAGGCACGGCCCTGCGCACAATGACTCAGGAGAAGCGCTACTTAACCTCTTTTTTCCAGACTAAATATGATAATCTAATATCTAAGACAGCTTATTACCTATTAACCGATAAAAAACGCCTCGGCTTCTGTACTGTCGAATTCCATAGCGACATGTGGTCCTCTCGTTCTATATTTTCCAATTAGCAGGCAATAAAACATATCACTATGGAATTGTACAGTGCACAGTGCAGGGCCAGCGGACAGACAAGCACTGATATAATGATTTTTGGTTCTCGTTCGCCTGTGTCTACTCTACTTTTTATTTGAAACTCGTAGACATTTATTTCTACTCTACTTGATAAGCCGCGGGGTAAAGGCGTCTGTTGGTTATGCTTTGGCAGGGCATAATATCAGGTGTTGAACCTGCAAACATTATTGAAATAGTGTCTCGTTATCGGCGAATTGTACATTCGATTCTGATTCGGTTTTATTTTAATTATTTTGCACAATGTTCCCAATGTGTAAGATGCAATGTGTATTTTACTAGAAAAGCCATTTTTGAAAGTGGAACGACAATAACAAAAAAGACTTTTTGAACTCGGAAAAGCCGTCCTTTATAATTAACGTAAATAAACCGGCTAAGGTTAAATACAAAGTGTACAAAGAGTTTAGGTGACTGTGCGGTAGCCACTATTGAATGAACTTTTTTGTGTGCCGTGTTAAATAATTAGTGTTCAGCTAACTGTATGGAACAAGCAGCGACTTCCTACCTGATTTCGCTAATTTTATTGAATGTAGGTAAGTTCTTTATGAGATAGGTATTTACAGAAGTATATTATTAAAATTTATTTTTTATATGTATTTAGAAAAAATAAGGGGATGGAAATCCTGCGTCAGCTATAGCAAAAGTCAGTGAAACTGAAACTGAAAAGTTGTAAGCCAAAGTTTGTGTAAAATCATAAAAAAAATCGCCGTCATGGATTTATCATGCCACAACTATCCCACGGGACACGATTTTTGACTAAAAGCCACTTAACTATTTGTTCATAATGTAAGAGCTTTATGGATTATCTACACAGTTATTTCACACCTTAGCCCCAGTGTAAACATTTTAATGAAGAAGACCTCTAGAAAAATGATGACAGTTAAGTAGGTAACCACCTAAACCCAATTGACTTATTGAAAGTACGAGTTGAGTACTTTTACTTTTATTTTTAAATGGTCAATGCGAAAATAGGACTTAAAAAACTTAAAATGAAAAAGTCCGGCACGTAATGTATTAAATTCGTGTTGTTGATGTTAAAACTATATTTTACAAATTTTACAGTACGCCAACATTGGTTTCTTTGAAATACCCCAAATTTGTTGAAATATCTACACTTGTTACACCTTCGCTTCTAAGAGGTCAAATGCTACCAAAATTTTTGTGCTTCAAACAAATATCTCAATAACTAAAGCTTTGACAGCATTATTGGTAACATTTTCTCTCACGATTTTTTGTTCCTCTCAGAATGAAACTAGAAGCTTACAATAAAATAATAAATTTGTTTTTTGTATTTTTTGAAAATTATTGGTTTATATTATTTAAAGTAAACTATAGTTTATTTTTTTAAAGGTAGAAGTTTTTTTGGGTAATTGTCGTACGTTTTTGGAAAAACTTTTGAAACGTTGACTTGTTTACCCCTCGAAGGTACAAAGATTTCAAGATAGCCAAAGTGTCCCCTCGCGAATGAAAATGGACAGCTTTGAGGGTTTTTTCATAAACGTACGATAGAAACCCAAAAAACCAGCTGTATATTTAAACAAGTTTTCGTGGCTAAGCGGGTGAAATTTTTTTTTGTTTCTCTTGTATTTTTTCGTGGGTAACTTGAAAGCTTCTTCCCACGGGATCAAATCGGCAATAAGTGTTGACAGTGAACTGGTTCATCTTTATGAGACTCCTTAGAACTTAAGAGGGGGCTCTGCGTATGGTATACAGTGTGTCCCCGGATGGAGTTGACAAGAGGAAAAAATTCTTTATTTTTGATTTAAAAAAAAAGCTCCCTCTTTATAAAAAATTCTGCTGTCGAAAAATTAAGACTACCATAATAAAATCTTTGATTAGATTTGACAGAATGTTATCAAATTAAGAAACATGTAATTCATAAGAATCTTTATTTTTAATTTCACGAAAAACATCAGTCTTTATAAAAAATTCTGCTGGTCATAAAACTGAGATAACGATATTAATATCTTTGATTAGAAGTACAGGGTGTTAATTGCGTACTGATAAAATACATTTTCAATTCCGTAGTACTTAATTAAATAAATCCGTTCTGCTTTTGTAAACAATTTTTAGAATGTAAAACCTATTGCTTGAAAATCAATATGATAATCAACAATTAAAAATTAAGATTTTTCTCCTCTAATTAATTACATGTTTCTTATTTTGGTAACACCCTCTACAGCTAATCAAAGATTTTATTATGGTAATCCTAATTTTTTAACAAGCAGAATTTTTTATAAAAAGTGAGTTTTTTTCGTAAAATCAAAAATAAAGGATTTTTCCTCTTGTAAACTCCATCCGGGGACGCATTGTATAATGAGCGCGTAAGGGTTTTGAAATAATTATTTTATGGAAAAAGTTTTTAATATAAATAAAATTTCCTAAAGCCGATTAGTCTGTGGAGGCGCAGGCGGTGCAGAGTTATATCGGAATAAAAATATTACAAATTGGAGGTAAAAATCTAATTGGGCAGAGTTTGGTAAATTTTGATTGCACTTTTAAGAAGAGACTTAACTGCACGCGTATTTAAAACTTCATTACGATAAGTGAAACAGTTCTAGACAAAATAATGTATCAAAAAATGACTAAAAATTAGGTAATCTAGGGACGTTTTTTGAGGGTTGAGGTTTATTTTTTTTATTGAGGATTTAAATGAGCGCTAAGGAATTCCCTTCTCTACTAACTGCCAAAAGAGTTATCAAAAGATATTAAATCGTTTTCCAATAAATGAATTATTTCAAAACCATTACACGCTTATTATTTGCCATTCGCAGAGCTCCCTCTTAAAGAACGACGAAACAATTAACTGTTAACACTTTTTAGGTGTCCAATAGAATTTGGACCTCCGTGAGGATAAACTTCCACGGAAACATACGAGAAAAACAAAATTATTTTTACCCCCTTAGCAACCAAAAGTTGTTCGGTTTTTGATTTACGGGTACTAAAATATACGTTCCAAAGCGATCAAAAAAAAGTTTATTATTATTTTATTATTAAAAATAAAGAGGTTATTAAAAAACAAAAACGTATTAAAAACGATAAAAAATTTAAAAAATAAAATATTGAGTGTGATAAGTCATTTAGGGGAAATTTTACTCTGATTTCAAAAATCGAACAAAAAGAGTTCAATTGTATGAGAATAATACCTTACTTTGTGTCTTATCTCAAAAACTACAAGTAACGTTATTAAAAAACTGTAAAAAACAATTTACACTAAAATTAAATTTTCGTAAATAAAAAACTTATAGGCCCCTCCCAAAATGCAGACATTTTAAAAACAGATTGCTATACCAAGTTGCGGTTTTCACTTTTAGGAATACCTGAAACCCCCCAAAAACAACGAATTTGGGACTCTCTGGAAAACCCTAATAATATAGTACATAAATCTGAGAATAATGACCTAATTATTTTGGAATTTTAAAGTCTGTCAAAAATCGATTTTTATGAAAAATTAGACCGACTATAATAAACTACAAACGGTACTGAACTAGACCACTAGTGGGTAACGCCCGAACTACTTGTTACAGTTAATGTACTTTCAGCTGTGAAATAATTGCATAAATTTCTGCAATTCATTGCCAAGGCAAAATTTCACGGTTAGTGTATTTTAGAGCAGTTTGTTTAAAGGTTTGTCGATAGGTGGCAAAGTAGGTTTTGAACAAGTTAATATTCCTGCTTATATTTTTTTAGTAATTAAATAGCATACGAGTAATAATAATATAAAAACAATAAAGTTTTTAATTTTTACGGGGCAACAGGTTTAAGGATAGAGCAAGAAGACCAGACAGAAGATGATAAAGAATACTATGAATTAACAAAGAATGAGTGTAGATATTCTGGTAAATCGAGTTTTAGGGAAATACAGTGTGTCCAAAAAATAATAATATCTGCAATAATTGATATAACATTTTAAACTTTCTTAAAATATACATTTAATTAGAAAGGAAATTTGCCATCCATATAATAGTAAGGATTTTTTGAAAATATATTCAAAACGCAAATTTTAAAAATAAAAAAGCATGGAAAATTCACACCACTCTGGAATTTCTTTATTTTTAGGTATAATTTTCTATTAATTGTTCACACCTATTGTAATAACATTGCCAACTTAACAACTTGAAAAGTTACAAAACTTCGGAATTAAAACTTCTTTACCTCTTTGGACGTAGGTAAACTATCATACTGATCATACCTGAAAATATTTGTCTGCATGCTTATATAACTTTACAATAAATTCTTGTTACTAAGATTAAAAATAAAAGTATGTAATAAAATGCTCATTGCTTGCTTTATGTTTTAAGCTAATGTGCAGTCTTTAAAAATTATTGTTGTTAGCGTCTTCTGTATGTAGAATAAGTTTAATTTAGAGCTTTTATTTATTTCAAGTGTGACCTTAGAGTAAGAAAAATATCTTACCTTAAGAATATGACTCTTTTAATGGATTTTTTTTTAATTTGTTTTAAAACACGAAGTTCTAAAAATAAATTGGCAACGAAACTTTGTATTAAGTAAAAAACTATCTTACTAATCATACCTCAAAATATTTGTGTGCATGCTTATGTAACTTACTTTACTTTACTTACTTTACGTTACTCAGATCAAAAATAAAAGTTCAAAATAAAATACTAAAAGTTCACAAATAGGTTTATATTAGTAATAAAGAAATTAAATCCTTGCTTTACGTTTTTAGCTAATTTGCAGTTTTAAAAATTTTTGGTGAAGCGTCTTCTGTATGTAGAATAAGCTTAATTTGGAGCTTGTAATTTTTTTAAGTAAGAAAAAATATCTTACTTTAAGAGTGACTCTTTTAATAGAAAGAATGTTAGCCATCCATTTAATAGATATTTTTTTAATTTGTTTCAAAACACAAAATTTTGAAAATAAATTGGGAACCAAACTTTATATTACTGCAGAAATGATTTATTTTTAAGTATAATTTTTAAAGAATTTTTTATACAAATTCGAATAATATTTGTGACTTTTTTTTAGACTTTCAAAAAGAACTATTGTAATAAGAACTTTTTTCCTCTATGCGCGTTCTCTATCATTCCTTAAAATAATTTTCTGTTACATAATCATAATGTTACTTTAAAATGAATCTTGAGTTTAATTTCTACAGAATGTTTCGCAATTCAAATAAAAATTCTAACCAAATCTAAGAAGTTTCAAAACTTCTGAGACTGCCAAAGTTAGTTATCTTGTTATTAGAAGTGTTTTGCTCTCTGGGCGTTCCCTATTATACAAATCATACCTTGAAATAATTGCATTGCCTGTGTAGAAAAAAGGAAAAACCAAGCAAAAAAAATATATTCAATAAATGATTTTTATTCAAAAATAAATAAATAAATTATAAAATAAATTAAATCTTTGTCTTTTGTTTGTAACTACAACGTACAGTCTTTAAAAAGTATTGCTCTCAGCGTCTCCTGTAAGTGGAGTAGGCTTCATTTTGAGCCTCCTTTTGTTTCTCTTCTTCAGTAAACGATCTGGCATAAGGGTACTGAGCCGAAGGAGAACCATAAGCGGTTTGGGGAGCACCATATGACGTTGAAGGTTGCGAGTAGCTGCTACCACTTATACTGTTTCCAAGGCCACCGAGGAAGTTGCTACCACCCTGCAAAAGGAGGTAACATAATAAGTTACTTATTGTGGAAATTACAGATCACACCAATAGGTTGATATGAAAGGTGATAATTACACTTTTTACCACAACACAAGCAAGGGTATTACCGAAAATCTTCGTACAGATCTGTATGTAATGTAGCACTACTACACACCGATCCGAACCGAACCGCCACGGGCAAATAAATAAAACCGTAATTTTTGCAAATTTTTTTTTTTAATGTGTGCTATTATTTTACTAGAACTCAAAAATAATATTCTAAACTTTCTCCCTTCAAATATCTATTCTTCGCTTTGTTCTGACCAGTGGCGGATTCAACAGGAATTCAGGAAGCAAAAACCATAATATTTATTTTCCTTGCTGTATTTAATAGGCTCTAAAACTAAATTCTTTCACAGGTTTTTGTCAAAAAATTGGTGATGTCCGACATCTTAAATTCTAAGATGATCAACATGATTCTTTTTTATTTCACTAAAATTGGTTTGGTAATAACGAATTTATACGGAAATGAATGCAGACAGGATTGGCAATGCAATCGTATAATCTGTAAAACAATGGCTAAATCAAAAATAGATTTTTTAAGAACCACTACACCGATTTTACTCATTTGCACATCGTTGTGTATGGGAAAAGTAGTGCTTTTCTATAAATTAAAAAAAAAACTAAAACATTTGCGGAAACTAAGAATAAAGACGCCATTTTGAAGAATCAAGTATGATTTTGTCCGCCATCTTAAATTTTAAGATGGCGATAAACTTTGATCATGATCTTTAAAAAGCAATCAATTCTCACCAGAATGTTTTTCATTTCATTAAAATCGGTTCAGTAGTAATGAATTTCTAAGGAAATAAATGCAGACATGATTGGCATGGCAATCGTATAATATGCAAAACAATGGTTGCAACAAAAATATTTTTTTTTAGAACCACTAAACCTATTTTGCTCATTCGTACCTTGTTGTGCGTGGTAAGAATGCAGCTTTTTTACTGATTTAAGAAAAATAATTAAGACTTGTTCGCAAAACGAGAATAAACGAGCATCTTTGAAGGGTACATTTTAATTTCGTCCGCCATCCTGGATTTTGAGATGGTGGACAATAAAATACATTCAGTCAAAACTCTTATTAATTCTCTTAAATTGTCCGTTTTTTTTGGCCCACCCCGTATATTGTATCTATATTTTTTTATTAGTAGAGATCGAGGGGACCCCTGCAATACATCAGGGCAGTCTGAAATCCAACAGAGGGGACATGGCCCCCCTTAGCTACGCTAATGTCTAATCCTCTGGTTATGGGTTGTAAGTTTCAAACCTTATTGGGCTGGGTTCTGTTAGAGTCCCTGTATGTTGACATATTTGGAATATATCCAAATATGTCAACATACAGGGACTCTAGGTTCTGTTTGCTTATCTGGGTTCTGTGTGCTTTTCTAGAACTTTTTGTAAATAGGAATTATAACATTCCGAAGAAAGAATATTGGTTGCATATTAGCATTTTATATTGTTTCAGGTAAAGTTCTTCCAGCTGCTGCAAAGGAGACATGGCTGACATGCACATAGGGTGGGGCTCGTGTTCACAATTCACATTTTCAAAAGCGAGACCAATTATAACAGCGGGATAGATCATTTAGGGTACTTTGGTGTATATATGTTAAAGTAGGTAACTGATCAGGAGAGCAGCACTCACTATGTGACCTAGGATATTCTGCACATTCTTCCTGGACAACTATAAAACACAAAAATTAGCAACCAAATTACCTCTTGACAAAAGTGTTATATAAAGTATATTGTGATTGAGCCAGCCCCCTAATATATGTAAGGAACTTACATGTTTGTTATTAAGAGAGATTAATTTTAATATTACTTATTTAGTGTGTTGAGTTATACAATAAAAAATTAATTAATTTTCTTTTAATAAAGTTTTAAACTACCCACATACATAATGTAGTTTTATTTTCTGAATTTACTGCCAAAATATTTGCATTGTTTCATTTTGAATATGAAACAATGCAAACATTTTGGTGCAATCAAAATTTAATTTTTAAAATTCGCGGCTACCGCCGCCGCGCCAGCTGGACGATTACAGCGCTCCGTTCGATAGATCAGGAACTAAAAATCTGGCAAAGAATGAGTGTCCCATCTTTTTTACTAATCTTATTTAACCTAATCTGTGCTTCGTACAGACCTGAACATTTACCCAATGACAAACAAAACATTGAGTCGAGCGACGCACAAAACACTAGTTTGATCGGCGTCATAAATGCGTTAGCAAACAATTCTTCCAACCAAGTCATTAATCGAACGGTTTGTAGAGTTCCCATGATAATTCAGTTTTTTTGACAACATCAATGGTACTTGGGATTGGTTTTGCAAGTTTGGATGATCAGAACAAAATAAATCACAGACATTTAAATTTTAAAGGTATTATACTAAGAAGACTTATATACACAAATATTTCATTTGCTATTTTGGGTGTCGAAATTAAAAATGCCAATTCAGAGGTCTGTTTGCTGTTCGGTTCGTTGCTCTGTTTGTCGTTCATCAAATTGTTCAGATCTGCATATAATAAAACTTTAGTCGCGATGGGTTTTAACATAATGGTTACTTTTTATATCATAAAAGCAGACAAAATAACCAACGTAGTTTTTATTATATTAAATCGCGTAAGTAGTTTTAAGGAGATACGGGTTGGTATAAACAACAAAATTTCATACTTTAAAAAATATCCGACCTAGATAAACTTTCGAAGGTTTTTTGTTAAAATATGTTTATGCCGTTTTATGCATATTAGTTTTTTTGTCAGAGAGTAAACCAATGAAATATTAAAATTCGGTTTAATACTCACACTTCGTCCGAAGAACATTTGAAAGAAAGCGATACCAGAAAGGACCAACGCGATTTTGCCAATGATCAAAGCTTTAGTGGCGATGAGGGCCAGTTTACCAAGGACCAATGGGGTGAGAGCAGCCAAGGTAGCAGAGATTCCAGCGATGCCAAAGCCCATCATGCTTCCTTTGTTTTTGTTTCCTCCTTTGCGACGACCTATAATAAAACAAGAAGGTGTAATATAATATACGATTATTATAATAAAATATATTAAAATTTTCGTGCTTTACGTAATGCTACTAGACAAAAAATAATATAATATATAAAAGTACTATTCTCGTCTTTTGTTTCTTGCTGTTGAATAATATTGATTACATAGTACAACTGCAATGCCTTATACTTTTGTACGCCCAGATACTATCTATGTATGTAAAAATATATTATACATCCTATACTAAAGAGCTAGGAAATTATCATTAACTTTTTTAAGGTTATAAAATTAACAAAAATTTTAATTTAACAACTTATGTTTTAACCAATGCAACATATGTTATTCTTGTCTTAGTCCACCCCAAAGCAATTGTTGGAACAAATATGATTACTAAATAAAAGTATTTGAGTTAACGAACGTTAAAAAGAGATAATTAGTTGCTTTTTTGCGTAAATGTCTGTGTGTATGTTCGATATTAGATTCTAAAAACGCTTGCCAAGTCTTTGCAAAATTTTCTAAAAAATCGATCTTACTCCGCCGCGACCGTTTTTTTGTATTTATTTTTGCAGATAATAAGGTTTTTAAAATAACTTAAATAGACTAAAATTTGTTTAAAGTATTAGTTTCTAAGATTCTGAGTTGAATTTTTTTTTACTTATTTCTAAAGCGCAAATATAACAAATTATAAGCTAGGAAGAAGTTTTAGTAGATTTTTAGGCTTTATTTAATGTGGGTTTGTGTTCTGACTGCCTATTCATATTTAAACTTTCTGTAT
This sequence comes from Aspidapion aeneum, assembly GCA_963576565.1. Lineage (NCBI taxonomy): Eukaryota > Metazoa > Arthropoda > Insecta > Coleoptera > Brentidae > Aspidapion > Aspidapion aeneum. Next base: position 17,590,628 of record OY755042.1, read on the forward strand.
TCAAGTATGGGTCTGCAGGTAACTACTTTAGTACTAAGTTTTAAGGAAAATGCCTTCTGTATTCATATTTCTGTTTGCGGCTAGTGCTAGCCAGGTAAATGTCGTATTTGATTGGATATAAATTTATTCAAGTAAATAAATTATTATTATTCAAAATTATAAAATCAAATTCTTTGTGAATTGGTTAGATCCTGATTTAAGTGTAGATAAGGGCCTATTATTGTTGTTAAGCTTATAAAAAAAAAGATCGATCAAATCAATTTTCTTGCAGTTTGTCAATAAAAAGATACCTAATTAAAAAAATACTAAAAATTTATTTTTTTCATAAATTTTTATAAAAGGTAGACATTCTTTGAGAGGCCAGATCACGTGATACATAACATAAATAACTAAAGTTATTAATAAAAAAACAAGAGTTCTCTCTCTTTTTTATTTATTTTTTTTTAAGTCGTAAAATTGATCTTTTGTTATAATTTTTGCCATATTGTTTGATATAAAAAATAAAACATTTTTTTGTGTCTGCTAAGGGCGTGTGCAGGAAGGGAATAAGGGAGGGCGGATGCCTCTTCCTCCCTGTTCGTAACAGGTTTTTTAAAATTAGATCAAGATGTTCAAATAGATTATGAATTTGACGCCCCTCCTCTCCCGAAGTTAAGAAGGCCATGGATATCCAGTCTCCTCTTCTGTTTTAAACTGGCAACGCTGTTGGTGCTATAAAAAATGTTACTTTTTAGTAGATAATTTTTCGTCTATTTAACAAAATATATAATTTTTGTTTAAATAACACTAGTTAGGTTCGACCAGGCAGTGCCCCGCCAAGTTCGCGCAAACTGCTGTACAACCTTTTCTTGAAACATTACAGCACATATTTGACCTATCTATAATTCTACTTAATAGTAATAATACTAAACTTTATTATACAAACTTTTCCAAACTAGTAAATACGTTTCATTTTGTAATGTATATTGGAGAACTTCGCTATACTTTTATCTCAACTATTTTTACGGAATACCATTTTCGCATACTTTGCTTTTTTTACATAAAATGTTTTTGTTAATATTCTAATTGTTTTCATATATTTTTACATACCTATATACCAAAACTTTTTTACTTTTTAATAAGTCTTTTAAGTGAATACAACAATCAAGTACTTATTTTTAATGTTTTTTTGTCAAAAAGTAATAAAAATATTGCCTTTTGAAAAGTTTAGTAGACTTGTTTTTGATTTTTCACATTTTGTCCAGCTAGCGCTCCTTTAAAGGCGCGAAAGGAAACGATTAATAAAATATAAAAAAACCGTTTCGCATGTTCCTTTAAGGCTAAAATAATTAAAAAAAATGACACCTTATTTGTTTGTTGCGACTTTCCAGTTTGACTTATTGAAAGCACAGATAAAAATCCTTTTGGACTTGGGCAAAAATTTAAAGCAAAACAGGAAGAAGCAACATTTTTATCAAATAAATGGATGTTAAAGCACACACAAGTATTTTTAAAATGGTGAAAAAATATGAACCACCATCAAACGTTTCCAACTAAAGATTTTAGGCAAAAAAGAAATAAAAGAGCTACTAACTATACACAAAATAGTATAGAGTAATATTATCAATAGAAACCATCAACAGAATATAGCTGCATCTAAAGGAAAGCAAAGGTGAATAAAAGTCCGTCTTTATATTGGATAGCTAATTAATATAGATAAGAAGGTAGTATGCCTTTGTAGATATTTTTCAAATATTTCCAAACACGGTTCGTGACAGCAGCATCAAAAGCATCGGCCCTCACAAGCCAAAGAATTTTTAAGAAATTTTCCACATATTTCCAAAAACAACCTGGGTAAATGACTGCTAGGGGTCTCGGGCCCACTCCAATGTGTGTAGTTGCTTGTAGATCTAGTTAGAGAAATTGAATATAACATACCATCTTAGGTAAACTACGATGGTTAAATCCTATCGTAGTAGGACTATCACAAAGGCAAATTACAGTGGTTTTTAGATAATACAAAAAACAAGCATTTGCTGCGGAGTACATAAATCAATGTGGCACCCAACTTTCGCATTACATTCTTTTTTTTTATTTAATGGGTAGGGAAGTTCGATGAAAACGGATCGCGCCTAGGAAGGGCGCATATGATGATGTAAGCAAGAAAAGTTCATGTTAAGGCCCACTTGACCAAGCCTATGCCCACCTCCCTACTACTACTACTTAAGTTTTTATACTGGCATGCAACAATCTACAACCTACTAAAAATTAAGAAAAAAATACGTTACGATTTTTAGAACCTTCTTCAAATGCGCGGGCAATGGCTTCAGTGTCGGGGAATTTCATTTTCAGAGTTCTACCAGCAAACAATCTGGCTGTAGCTTTGGTCAATGCATCAATTTGAGAATCATTTTCAGAATCTTCTTTAAGAGCTTTGCCAAGGCGATGTGCTGAGCTGTCACTAAAAAATATATGTTTTATAAAAAACTTTAAGTTTACCAATTCAGTTTAAAATACCTACAGAAAACCAATATTCATGAAAATATTGTATAAGTAATTTGAATTAATAACTTGGGTTTTAATTTTGATTTATTTAGTTGGTTGCAAGCTGGGGTTGGTTGTGAATCTAGATTTTTCATGGCTGATAGTGTTTCGTCGTTTTTAGTGATCACTATAATTGAATTGCAAAAATTGTGGTGGAAATGATTTTTTTTTCTAGTTTTTTCTGATAGATAAAAAATTTTAATTACTGGTATATTTTAAATACTATACCTATTTATAACAATAAGTTAATTTAATCGAAAGTAATGTTATAATTTCTCGTAATTTTTCCAGAAAAATTTAATAAAGGGGTTGACAATTAGGAATAATTTGTTAAACAAAAAAGTATTTGTTATACAATTTGTTTCAAAGCCCGTTTTAATTTTTTTTAAAAGGAAAAGCTAAAAGCACGAACGGTTTAATGACAGCTAAAACAAAAAAATTATTGGTATTGTAATTTAATACATTAAATAATTGAATAAAAAAGTAAACTGACTGTGTTACACATCTAGATATAAAACCAAATTTTCTTTCATCACTCATTTAAAATGTTATCGGAAAAATTAATAAAATGAGCTGCAATGCAGTTTTTTCACTTGAAAATAATTGTTAAAATGCGTTTTTGTGGTTGGATTAAAACGACAGAAAAAAATCATTCTTCAATGCCAACGTAGTTATTTTTTTAGGTTATACCAGAAAAAGGTTTTACACTTACCCAATAAAATTAACACCAGGCAAAATTTCAATATTTGGATTTCCTGCAAGTGTGTCCATTGACCTCACTACTCTCTGTGTCGCACAGGAAGTAGAGTCTTCTACTCCAGCACAGTCTAATATTTCTTTAATTAGATCCTTTTCCTAACAAGAAAATAAATAGAACTTATACCACCTAATATTTGACTAATTTCTAAATAAAAGGGAAGTAAATAAAACTTTTGGTAACTTCTTGTGTGACCAAAATAAGTATATTACTTATAATAGATGGGTCAGTTGTATCATAAAGAAGGGTTGAAAAATAATTAAATGGATCCATGACGGATGAATGAACCTTCCTAGCTAGCCACAATTCAAGTTAAAAATATCTTAGTAACTAAAGCTTCTACGAAGGTTTTGGTTATAACATAAATTATTGAACAAAATACTACTTTATTCCGAAAATCACATGGTCTGTGAGAAAGTGTTTTTAAATTTTCAATTGTCAAAAAACAGTAATTAGCATTAATGGATTTTGACCAAAATCTAATCAGCTCGAGTCGAGTGTCGAACACTACTTTACCTAAAAATTTTATAAAAATGGGTTCAGCGGTTTAGGAGTTATCGTGTTACGGCCAGACATACAAACACACACAGACAGACATCACGACGATATTGCTAAGATAGGTCAAAATACACCCAAATAACACATTTTTGGGGCTATCTGAAAAAAACATGTTTTTCGTCAAAAATAATAGTTTCTCTAGCCATTACTGCGGGAGCTAGGAAAGTAAAAATTGTTGTCTGTATCTATTAATTATTTTTATTGTGTAAATTGTCTAATAAACCATGTTACCTGCGACATATTTTGCAACTGAATATTATTCATGTTGTTGCAAATTAAAACGGTTTTTGTGAACCTGAGGCTATCAAATAAGATAAAATACAATTTTTACATCTGATGTTCCCAAGCATACTTGTAAAATTTACTTCAAATTAGGATTTAGGTTTTAGTATTTCATAAGGATGTCTATTTTAGGTTTCTTAATTAGTTACATTAATCAGGGGCGGATCTTGGAACTTTATGTGGGGGCATAAAATAAGAGTAAATATTGCATAAAGCTATTTTGCATAGTCACCTACACAGAAGGTGTATTCTGTATCAAAAATTATTATAGTTTGAGATTTGGGGGAAGGCATAATTTTCCTTTTCTCTCCTCCCGTCGATTTGCGCCTGTATTAATATACCAAAGTTGTGTATTCTAATGGTTTTTCGGATATTTAGAAAAAATAGGGAGTGCTAAAAGTATTTTTCTCCAGTTGATGTAAAATCTCTCTTACTTGTGTTAAAACAAAGTCGCTTGTTTGTTCTACTAACACTACTTGCTGTTTAAAAAAGTTACCTGGCCCAATATTTTTAGTTTTTAAGCTTTCTAAAAATCATGTGTGTGTGTGTATGTCTGTTCGTAACACGTTAGCTCTAAAGCCGTTAAACCTCTTTTCATGAAATTTTTAGTTAGGATAGGTACGATAATGTAAAGCGCTGGTTAGATTTTACAATACAGAAAAATTGAAAATATGCTAAATTTTTAACGGAGCATCGTATTAGCATGCGGTTTTCGGTATATAGTGGAACACGTTTTTCCCAATAATATATATAATTACTAAAAACATTGTAGGAGCTTCCGTTACTAAGATATTTACTAAAACTTTTGTAAGGCTAATATAGCGTGGAGTTGACTTGGAGTGTTCTAATGGTCTAGGAAGGTATCAGTTCCATCATGGATCGATCGATTTATTTTTGTTAAAATATTTTAAAATAGTAACTTGTAAGTTATTTAATTTTTTAAATAATTTTTGCCTCTCAGGACACTTACACCAGTGTTTACCAAAGGGTCTACACTGCTAAGTGCTACAATCCCAGGTTTAAAAGTCTACATTTTGGGTGAAGGCTTAACTTATTTTTCCCGTGAATTCAATAGTTTTTAAAATGTATATAAATTGTTCATAAACACCTTTCTATATGGGTCACCTTTTTTCGTCGTAACAACGACATTATTTCCACACAAAGGTTATAAATAAATAAAAAGAATAAAATATTTTGGTTTAAAACTGGTAGCCATATTTAAACCTCCAAATGTCACTACGAAATGTCGAATAGAAACGGTGTAAGTCAGTGTCAGCTCTCCGCTATATTTTACATGTTAATTTTTTAGACAAGTTAGCGACGATTCGATTGTTTTGGTGAATGTGTAATTGAAAAGTGATTCTAATATATCTTGTGCTTTTTACAATATTTAAATATTGATATGTATTTAATACGGTAATGCATCTACAGATATAGTTTTAAGTTATTTATGTATTATTTAGCTTTTAATATTTTTAGATACATATAAGGTTTTTTGTCAATCATGGATTATCTCTATTGTTTTTCGAACTTTAAACCACCCCTCAGGGGTGGCACTACAATTTGAGACTATTTCTAACGGGAATCCTACGACTGTATGGACTCAGTTTTCAAAAAATGACATTTCGTTACAAAATTTTTATGTGGTTTTTATTTATTTCTAAAGTTAATTTGAATTTATATGAGATGAAACTCACTGAGAAATGCTGACTATATTGCACATTAGGGTAAACCAAATCTTTGCAGTTATTTGACTTGTAATTATTAAAAAAATACACTTAAACCGGTCGGTATCAAGTCTATAATGCTAAGTCTTAAGTTCTTAGTAAATACTGGTGTTAAATACTTAGGTATAGTTTCAATAAGGACACTTATCGTAAAGGCAAGCTTGCTTGACGATGAGAGACCTTAAGTTTCAAGCATTTCTGATTTTGAATTTTCTTTTTAAGAACAAACAAATAATTTTAGTATTATTAATATTTTCAGAACTCTTGTTATTAAAATAAGTGTAATATCGACACGGCCGTCAAATAAATTTGATCAATTTTGAAAGGTACTGTTTTGGTTGCTCGTACAGGCTATCTAGATCTTGCATTAAAAAGAGAAAATATTAAAAATAGGTCAGCTTTAACTGGATAATTTAAAATGCATAAATTTCGAGTTGTGTATTGAAGTAATCACCTTTGATAGTTGCTGCTTCGAATATTTTAATGTTAGGAATGTATATACAGATTTAGGTTATACCTATGTAAATCATGATCTTTTTAAAGTGAAACTAGAAAGTAAAATTTTAACGCCAAAGATAATATTTAATTTAGAAAAATAGTATAATATTGTGTCTCATTATTTAAACATTTGTCGGCCCGTAACTATTTACTAATTATGTTATGTGTTTTATTTATTCGTTATGTTATTGTATTTTGTTATTTTATTTTATTTCGTGCCTAAAAACTAAATCATTCGCAAAAAATACCTTGATTTACCTTTGACGAATGTTCTAGAATATGATAGGATTAGATCTTGTTACATTTGTTTGTAATGGTACATTTGATGTGATCTTTATATATTTTTTTTCTTTTACAAATTGTTAATTGACGTACCATATTTATATGGTTTTTATATGATTTTTAAATTGTATTTTTAATGTGGTAAATAAAGAACTGAACTGAACTGAACTAAGCTCACTAACCGCAAGCACTGTAGCAGCACAACACAACACCAACGCAGCAGCAAATCCAAATATCTTCATTTTGACACTGATATCCAAATTTTCACGTATCACAAATAAATTTTCACGTAACCCTTACAGTACCCACTTAGCGACTACTTGATCTGATATCTGGTTAGAACTAAGGTCCAAAATTTTTGACAAAGGTATTTATACAGTGTAATATGTTATGCCCCCCTTTGTTGATCTTCTTCAAAAATTAAACAATGCCCACTATGAAGGTGTCAACTCTATTGTATGTAAAAATCTTGCTTCTACCCAATTATTGATTTAAACTGACCCAGTGAAATCAAAAGTAAGCAAATTTACTTTTGACGACAGGAACAAATATAACTGTATAATTGTTTAACCACACAAGAATTTTTTACGGAAAATTTCACTTTGGGTTTATGGATCGTACATACACAGTGAGAACTTTTTTTCCTAATAAAATATATAAATATCAATAAAAAAAATTTCCTTTTATGTGGGCTAAGCTTTCGATGTGTTTTTGCTTTGGAACAAATTTTTTTTTCTTCAATACTTGTGTTCTTGAATTAACTGTTTTTATATCGACCCCTAATTGCAACAACTAGATAACTTAAAATTGATGGTTTTGAGAAAATCTCAAGTTATCTTTTGATAAACTGTGTATTTTCGGAGATATCTATTTCTTGTCACTATTCAGTCATTAAACAAGTTTAGTTGCTCGTACAGGATATATCTATATCTTGCATTAAAAAGAGAATTAAAAGAATAAAAATAGGTCAACTTTAACTGGATAACTCAAAATGCATAAATTTCGATAAGGGGGCGATATCATCCTCAATTTGTCAATCTCTCGTTGTCTTGGCCTGGCTTTCTTTAACTAACTTCTGGCTTCAGATCTGCAAAACTGTCCGCTTTAAAAAAACTGTAATATCTATATCTGAAAAGATGCTTTTTGTTTATTATTTTTTAGTCTTTTTACTGGCCTTTTCAACAAAAGTTTGATCCTAGTGCATAACAATATATCAAACATAAGTTCCGTGTACCTCGCAAGGCATTATTTTAGACGTAAAAACCGGCAACATAGGCAAAGTTGAAGACTCTTTTGAGTTGGAGTGTTCTGGTATCGCTAGAGCTAGGTGGGGTTTGTCACAAACAGCTTTTTAAATACCACCGCGTTATCCTGGTGAGTGCAGAACACTAGGCTAAGAAACGTAGAGGAATTTCTTTAATTGCTGAGGTGTTTATTAAGGATACAGTATCCTGTTAAAAGCCCTTTCAAGTCAATTTTTTTTAAGTATACGACAGACATTGCGCTATAGCGCCTCACCTCCCCGATGGGAAGTCTGGCTTGCCTCATTAAAGTCGCCATTGAAATATAGACTGCGATGCACATCGTGAGCTCCGGCCCCACTGAATCAGCTGATGAACTTGTTTTAGCTAGTTGATCAGCCTCCTCATCTACAAAAATGCCCTCATGCTGACCGATTTAATGACAGACAATGCAGTTTTGCTCTTTTAATAAATAAATTTAATAAATCTAAGCATAAATTTAAATGCATTTTACTAAGAAAGACCTTTATAAAGAGGTAGGTGCTACAGGGAAAATGATGTGTGTGATACAATGCTGGCTTTAGCTAAACATTAATCGGTTTGTTTTTAATATCTAAAAGTAAAAATTGATGATGGTGATAATCTGTCTTACAATTTCAGGGGTAATATTCATTTAATTAATTAATTAAAATTAAAAACATTAATCAATTGTCACTTTGTTAGAAAGGGCCATCAATAAAATTTCAATAACAACAACTTACTATTTTTAAGATATTATTGTTTTTAAACCACTCTAGTATATTATATTTCTTAACGCAGTCATCTCGAAAATAAAATGACAAATTAAATGTTGGGGTTATGTTTTAATTTTGAAAAGGGTGTAATTGACAAATAAGCCAAATTTTATACCTATAATTACTCTAGCAAGAACCCATACAATGAACCAGAAAATTCAGTAACATTTGCAATTGTTTTACAAATACTCTTGAAATCCTTTGAACTCTTTCACCAGTATTTACTAAAGGGTCTACAGTGCTAAGTGCTACAGTCCAAGGCTTAAAAGTATACATTTTGGTTGAAGGTTTAACTTATTTTTACCGTGAATGCAATAGTTTTTAATATTTATATAAATTGCTCATAAATACCTTGGGATATGGGTCATCTTTTTTCGTTGTAACAAAGACATTATTTCCACACAAAGGTTATAAATAAATACAAATAATAAAATATTTTAGTTTAACATTGGCAGCCATATTTAAACCTCCAAACGTCACTAGGGAATGTCGAAAGTCAGTGTCAGCTGTCCGCTATATTTTACATGTTAATTTTTTAGACAAGTTAGCGACGATTAAACCGATGCCGATGGTCGATTGTTTTAGTGAATGTGTAATTAAAAAGGGATTCTATTATATCTTGTGCTCTTTACAGTGTCTAAATATTGATACGTATTTAATACGGTAATGCATCTACAGATATAGTTTTAAGTTATTTATGTATTATTTAGCTTTGAATATTTTTGTATGTAAGTTTTTTTGTCAATCATGAATAATTTGAGAGTATTTTTAGCGGGAATCCTACGACTGCACGGACTAAGTTTCCAAAAAATGACATTTGCTTACAAAATTTATATGTGGATTTTCTTTATTTCTAAAGTTACTTCAAATTTATATGAGATGAAACTCACTGAGAAATGCCTAATATCATATTGCACATTAGGGTGAACCAAATCTTTGCAGTTATTTGATCTGTGAGTATTAAAAAAATACACTTAAAACGGTCGGTATCAAGTCCATAGACTTGATACTTGAACCCGGTCTACAATGCTAAGTCTGAAGGTCTTAGTAAATACTGGTGTTTAGGTTTAAAAAAATTTGCCGGGGTTTACTTGGTATTTTTTAGGCGCTTCTTTATTAATACTTACTGTCTCAATAACACCATCCCAGTTACTTGTTCACCCTGTATAAAGTATAAGTCCTACATGATACCCTAAACAAAAAATAAAACTAAGGAGTGGACAATAAATATACAGTAGTAATAAACTGATTCATACATTTATTCATTTTTATTGTTGTTTGTGATTCACAAACATTTTTTCTGTGGAAGAGATTTCTCGAGGATATGTCGTTATTATTGGGTCAAATAATTGTCATATTATTTAAGGATTAATAAATTTTTGTGAAATAATTCGATAATAGCTAAAGCTAATAAATCCCTATTCATGGTCGTAAATGACAAAAACAAAATCGTCCAAGATCATAAATGAAGATGTTATCAGTCCGATGGCAAAAACGGAATTCTTAATAAGTGGAGATTATACAAAAACGTCATTCATCAAAACAAGTCAAGAGCAAAATGGAAGTTTAGTATAAAGTCTTTTATCAAAACAGACAAAATCATAAAAAGGTTTTAACCGAACGTGACCTTTTTTAAGGATGAGCCTAGTTTAATGAAACTACCGTATGTGCTATAGCAATCCCTATGTAGATATAGCGTTTTCATTAGGCATGGCAGTAAAGAAATTGCAGTGAAGGACGCTCCAATTACATAGCAATAATATCAAATCGCTCTTCTTTAGGGGAACGTCACAACCCGACCCCTTTTTATAATTTCGTCCCTTTTGCTTTCGTCTGGTTTTGATAAAAGGCGTTATACAAAACTTCGATTTTACTTTTGCTTTATTTTGAAGAATGACGTTTTTGATAATATCCGGTTATGAATAATTTATTTTTTAACACAGGACTTTTATGCTATTTTCCTTTATAATCTTAGACGATTTTTTGTTTGTCCCTTATGATAAACTATGGGGGACGAAGCTAGTATTTTATGATGATTGCTTATTATCGTTGTTTGATGGGGAAATACAAAACGACCGAAAACGAAAAGTGATAGTTGAGTGGCTTATAGTAAAAAATTGTCCCCCGTGGGATAGTGTGGAAGAATTTTTGATCGATTGGTGATGGATCATTCAAGGTAAAGTCTCCGGGTGTTCGTCTCCAATTTGAAAAATGGCCTCTGTGGCATCATAAATCTAAGATGCCTGCTTTTTTCATGTTTTTTAAAAAACTCTTATAACTACTCTGTCTTATAATTTTCTTTAAACTAGTTTTGCAGAAAAATTCTAAATTATTTTTGCTTTACAAGAAAACAAGAATTATTATCGAAATCAGTCTAATATGTTAAAACAAAGATTACTCATTTAAAAATATATATATCTTTGCTAGTTTTTAAGATATAAAGCTAAATTAATTGATGTTCTTTTGCAAACAAAAAAACTTTCTTACAGTTTTTCTGTAAGTTTGATAAAAAATTTTAAATGCCGCCATTTTTGATTTATGACGTCACATCTAGGCCCTACTACTCAAGCCGGCAAATTAACATTGAGACATAGCAAAATTTATAAGCCAAGAAGTTTGTGGAAAATCATGAAAAAAGCCGCCATCTTGGATTTAGGACGTCACACCGGTCCTCCCGCTCAAATTGACTTAAAATTGTGTGATCTATTAACAATCGATCAAGGGTAGTTTAAAAAAATCTTACACTACCATCCTAAGGCCTCTCAACAATAATAAAATAAAGATGTTAACAACTGAAACGAGAAACGCTCTGCTGCAAAAAGAGGAAAAAAAAAATTATGTTACCATTTTAAAACTTTTAATCAATTTAAATTATTCCCCTATACAATACACATGTTCCTTAATTAAAATTTGAAATTTTTTACAGGCAAATCTTGTTCTTTTATTTTGCGTTTTTTCAAAAAGTAAAATAGGAAAATAAAAGTTAGCAGCTTGATACTTACCACCTAGCAATATCAGAATCAACGCCATATCAATCTTTGGCCATATTAAAATTAATAAAAAAAAATAAAATAAAAAAAACACATAACTAAATTTACTTGTAAGTACTAGTCGCAGTTGAGTACAAAATTGATAGGTATACCTATAATGTATCATATGCTTCAACTTTTAGTTTTGATGCCCAAAGCGCACTTACGAAATTATACGGTTTTGTATTTTTATGAATCAGGTTATTGGGTAATTTTGTACCCAACTGCGACTGGTAGTTACAAGTAAATTTAGCAGTTGGGTGTTTTTTTTATTTAAAAATTTTCTTATTTCCAACTTTTAGGTTTAATTCTAATTCAGCCTTGTAAAAAGCACTATGCATTTTCAATTCATTTAGCTTTACTCAAAAAGTACGGGTAGATTTTCTACGGACGCGAACAGTGTTACCTTCCATTGAGTGCAGGTGTGGGAGGAGAGAGGGAGGAGGGAACTAGTAAAATGGTGCCGAAAAAAATTCTAAAGCGTGTGTAGAAAGACTTTTTGAAATCGCTCTAAATCTGAGAAAGGTATAGCAACAATTATTACTTATAAGGAGGGCTGGGAAAAGAGAGGGAGAGTAAGGGGGAAACTAGTAAAGAGAGGGACATGGAAACTAGTAACATGATGTTGGAAAAAAGTCTTCAAGCGTGTGCAGAAAGAACTTTTGAAATCGCTTTATATTTTCGAAAGTTATAGTTATAACTCTTACTAATAAGGATGGTTTGGCAGGAGCGAGCGAGAGGCGGGGCGGGGGAGGACTAGTAAAATGGTGTTGCAAAAAAAAATCTGAAAGCGTATGCAGAAAGAATTTTTGATATCGCTCTATATTTGATAAAATTATGCGAATATGGTTTTTAAATATGGTGGGGGGACTGACAGGCGGGGAAATGGGTGGGAGCAGGGAGGAATACAAAGTAATAGCAAATTAGAGGACATTTGCAATGGGTAGTCAAAGGAATTTCAATAAAATCGCCTCAAATTTAGATAATTTGTATGCCTTGAAACCTACATCATGCGACAAAACGGCGTCTGAAGACCGCCATGTTGATTCAGTAGCAATTAAACGACACCTTTTTTGTCAAAATCGGTTCAGCCGTTTAGCCTCTAGCGTGACACATACATATTTACTTATGTACATACAACAATCGAAAAACATTATCCTTCCTTTCGCCGTGCTGCGGTTGGGTAAAAATAATCCGCTTTTTTAAGTTGGTTTTTTTTTAAGCTTCCAGATTAGCGCTTTACGTATTCAATTATATTTTAACCCTTTTGCATCGTCAATAACTAAATTAAAAGCAGAATTTTATCTTGACTTGCATTGAAAAAAGGAGTCTAATCCTATTTTTTATTTTGGCCAGGTCAGAACCAAAATTCATTAATTAACCAGTAGTAGTAGTTTTAAGTTTTAAGGAAGAAACCAACATTTGGAAATCAATTCTTAATTCAAGTTTTTAACTCGTTTTGAGGTCGCTGAGATATTTACTTAGATAATAACGATATTTTGGTTCAACAAGCACATATATATTAAATTCAAACAGGTGTGTAATTTGGCCGTATCATCTAATGTCAACTACAAAAGCCGTTACATTTTAGACAATTTTATTGTTACATGTCTAACTTCCTCTTTAAATTGATAAGACCCGTTTTACCTAGTTTTCTTTATTTGTATCGAGTTTTTCGTCATGAAAACATTGACATGATTCTAAATATGAGTTCGAAGGCAAAATTTGTTTGGTGGACTTGCATTGTTTTTTTAATCTTTATCAGTTATTGTTGTGGAAATATTAACAATTTAAATGAAAGCAGGAGTCTGCGGATCTACTCAAGTGACTGTAGGTATTTATAATTTTTTCTTGCATTTGTAAAACTTTGTAAAGGTTTAAGGTTTAACAGATATTGCTTTTAAATTTTTGTTTCTTCTTTTTGCTGTTTTGCAACTTCTGCCAAAAAAGCAAGGAGTACAGTTGCATTCTAAATATGTTTGTGTTTTTGTATTGTTATTCTTATTTTTCGCGAACATTAGGATACTCCGTCTGCCTTCTGGCATTTAAAATACAATAAATAATAAAATAATTGTTAGGTCTCAAAATTATTAACAAAAGTTTATTAAATAGAATTTTTGTTGAAAATGTGAGTTTTGTTCAATGGTAAACCTTATCATCATGAAAAAATATTAATGTTTAATAAAGTTGACCAGTATAAAAAATTACATTTAAGTCTTTTATTGTACATCTAATTGCGTAGAATAACTTTTTCATTTTTGTATAAATATTCTATGTAACTTTTATGTTAGGTACATATTACTTTTTTTACACACTTTATTTGACATGGGCAAATTTGCAGAATATTTTATAAAGAATGACCTTTTAAGTAAAATTTATAATAATTTAGGGCCTATCGCACCGACTTTTTTTTCCGTTACTTAGCCTTAAGTGTTCCTTATTACGTCATATTATGATTATATTAAGAAACGCTTTAAGCTAAGTAACGAAAAAAAACTCGGTGAGATGATATGAGAATAACCAAATATAATTAAAAATTCAATATAACATTATATAACCATCTGGATAAGAATAAAAAAGTAGTATCTGGTTTAGTGACAAAATTTGTTTATGTATCAATATAGATAGGGAATTTCTTTCTATCTTATATAAACTTCAAGGGCGCACCCAGGGGGGTGGGGGGATGTGACCCGGTCCCCCACAAAACTAAATTTGTTTGGATATTTTTCATATATTCTATGAATAAAGCGATAATCATTAAGGTCCCCCCCCCTCAAGACGTAGTCCTGGGTGCGCCAATAAAACTTTCTAAACTACGTAATGGCATTTTCTTTAAGAATAGAAATGTAACTTTTTCGAAAGCAAAACATTGTCAAAAATGTTATCGCAGGCAGTGGCGTATCCACGGGGGGCGGGCAGAGGGGCCCGAGCACCCCCCCGAACCCCACCCAATTATTTAAAGATTTTGTAGCACAATAAAAAATAAAACAAAAAAAGGAAAGTTTTAATTTTTGACATGGAGAAAAAAGTTTTGCGCCCAATCTTTAGGCAATCTAATTTTACCGATTGCTTCGAAATTCAAACCTAGCGCAAAGTCATGAAATTTGGTTATAGACATTGCCAAAATAAATGAACGTGCACTCTTGCTATACATTTTTGCCAATTTAAAGACGCAATTTACAAGTGTCCTGAAAGTTTTGACACAATTTGTGAGTTACTAAATTGAAGCATCTGAGTGTCAAGCACTTCATCAATACCATAACGACTTAGTTAAACTGTAACTTACTAAATTTGCACCACTTATTAATAAATAATTTAATGATTTGTTTATAATTTTTTCTTTTGTATTTGATCGCTTGATAAGGTTTACCAAATTAGTTGAGTAAAACTGATTTTGCTCTCTCATGTCTCTTTTTCGAGATAAAACTGAAAAGAAAGTGTCCTTTTTTAAAAACACAAGGTCGGTTTTCTCACCTTTGCAGTAACTGGGTAAGATGTGCGGTGACAATTTTGTTTTTTTTAAAATTGGTTCAAACCGACTGCGCCTTTGTCTAAGATTCCATTCAAAGGTTTAAGGCTATACGGTGATAGGTATCTTGGAAACCACTAAACCGATCTAAATTAGGTTTTCGTTTTTAAATAAGATGGGCTTTACTATGACTCCCGTAAAAAAAGTAGGGATTCTAAAAACTCGATTAAAAAAAAAAAATTTGACGTTCTCATGCTGAAATTATTATTTTTACAATTATTACTTTGTGATGGGCTCACTCGCTGGCACCATTTATGTAAGAATTATCACAAAAACTTGGCAAGTGGCAAGAAAAAAAGCTGGAGGAGGGCGGCATATTTCCCGTCTTGCTCCAGGCGGCCAGTAGTCTAGCGACGGCCCTGTAATCGCAAAGGAAAATAAAAGTTTTGGTTCTTGCATCCTCCTCGATCTCTCCCCCTTGGAAATCCTGGATACGCAACTGATTACTGGAATTTTTCGAGGTTTAGTCAATGTACTAGACAAATAAATCTTTTGAGGTGTCTTTAGACGGAATAACGTGCAGACAACAACGATATCATAATTAAATTTTAGATCTTGTCGAGGAATCCAGAAAGAAAAAGAAGAAAAAACAAGATTACATAATGCCACTGTTGGTAGGAGCTCTATTAGTCAAATATATCGTTTTGCCAATAGCATTCAAGGTCATGGCAGTAATGTCCTCTGTGTCTGTAATGCTTAGTGCTTTAAGTTTGATCATGTCGTCAATTGTTGGATATGCAACATTAAAGCCAGCACCTAAACCTGTCGTAAGTACCTAATTAAGTAAAGCTTATTTAATTTTCGATAAGATTAATGGGGAATTATAGAGATCAGTTGGATTGCTTAGTCGAGTTAATACCCTGAGAGTTTCTGGTTCTTGTATTGAGACACCACACACAGGCATAGATGGAAGTTTTCCGATAATTTATGTATGGTCTTCGGTGGTTTAATGCAAAGAGCGTTTGCGTACAGAGCAAGAGATTCCGGGTTCGAGTCCCGGCCGAAGACAAAAACTTTTTTCCTATTTTAATTTTTTTAATTTCACTTGTTGATTAATGGAAAGGTTATTAATAAAGATAGCAACCTGCAAATTTCACTTTACTCCGGTTCTTAAATTGATGTAATACCTCGTAGTTTTTGTAAAAAAGAGACTTCTTTAAAAGACCGTAATTTCAACAAAACTTATTGCTACCCTACGCTTAATTTATAACAAATTTCAATTCTGTAAAAACATGTTCGTTTTGTATAATTTATTTCGTAAGATAATTAAATCCTGTAAAAAACAATTTATAGCGACTTTTTTTAGGGAAAAAATTACGATATCCATTTTGATATAACATTTAATTTTAACATCACTTTTTAAAAACAAAAAATTCCTTTTAAAATTTAAAAAAGCCTAATTTTTTTTTAAATATTTTAGCATAATCATTATTTTAAAGCAATTTTTATTTTGATAAAAATTCCAGGTTCGTGTTTTACTTTTGTATGATATCTTCTGTCTAAACTTCGACAGCGTCATTGTTTCCTCATAAAACATTGCCATACATATTTTTACCTTCCTAGCCCCCGCAGCCATGGCTAGAGAAGGTATTATTTTGGACAAAAATTTTTTTTTTGAGATAACACCGAAAATGTGTTATTTGGGTGTATTTTGAACTATCTTAGCCATATGTGTTTGTAGGTCTGTCCGTAACACGATAGCTCCAAAACCGCTAAATCGATTTTCATAAAAAATTTAGGTAAAATAGTGTAATAACGAGCTGATTAGATTTTAGTCAAAATCCATTAATGACAGTTTTTTTACAATTAAAAATTTTTAAAAATGCTAATTTTTTAACGGGCATCACATCAATATGCGGTTTTCGGAATATAATAGACCGTATCTTGGTGAGTAATTTGTGCTTTAATCAAAAACTTCGTAGGAGCTTTAGTTACTGAGATATTTACAAAAAAAACTGTTTTCAGAGCTGATACATAAATCATGGCTTCACTTGAAGTGTGCTAATAGGCTAGCTAGGAAGGTATCAGATACGTCAGGGATCCATTTATTTTACCTAATTTAAATACATTGTAAAATAATAAAGAAATAAAAGTTTCTTGAAAGTACGATATTTGCAAAAAGCCCTCGTGTACTACGGCGTATGGCAAAAATCTGATAACACCAATTTATCGATCATCAAAAAAGCAATGTAAGGTAAAATCCGAATCCCATCTTATAAAATTAATCATGCTGTATAATCCATTAAATCAGTGAAATTGTATACCTACACCGTCTGAAGAATCGAATTCACGCTGGCTTCCCACAGCGCAGCTGCTATTTTACTACGTTCTCGTTAGCGGGCCCTTCAAGCCAGTAGCGTGTCGTGGATAAAAGGGCGGGGGGACATCATTTGTTTTTGCGTTAGATTTGGTTATTCTATTTTTTTCTCCCAAGCGCAGAGGGGTGGTGGGGGAGCTTTCGCCCCTCGGGCCCCCTATACGACACGCCAAGCCGTTACATTATCTGATACAGTATCAGTTAATTTATATTAATACTAATCACAGTTTTCTCTTGGTAATAGTACGCAGCTTTAGGCTTCCCTAAACCCGCGTGGTATTCCGGCTCATAATTTCAGGAGCTGTTAAGGGCGTGGTGCAGTGATCTGGCTAGATCAAAAAGCGGTTAAAAGTCATTTTGTCATTAAAAAAGAAAATTTTAAGGATTTTTTTTTGGTTTCGTTAGTTGTTTACTTAGTCTAACTTTTTGCCTACCAATTGTATTTTTTAATATTTATACTGCTATACTGTATAGTGAAAACACCTAGTGGATATGACATATTCCTAACAAATATTTTCAATATCAATGAAGTTTCATTTCGGTTTATTGTTTATAGGAAACTGAAACTGTAAATAAAAAATTAATTCAGCCTTCTAACTTAAGGTATAAGTTAAAACGATTGGAGATGAAAAAATAATTTTTATTTATGTTTTTTATTTTATTTTTATTGCCGCAAAGTGTATCGGGATTTCCTGAGCACTCTAATATTACGTAACGGACAAAATATGTGCCTGGCGAATAAATTATGTCCGTGTTCGTTATAATGATGTCAACAGTAAATCCCGTAAGAAATGCTTGGTGGCAATAATAACGCACCGGACAACATTCGTTACACAGAGTTATCTCTGTTGTCCTCATGGGCGAGCCAGGGCTACCCGCTACCCCTACTAATGAATAATTTGGATACTTACATATATACCAGCAAACCGAACCAAAGTGGACTTTAAAAGATCTAGTCTATGAAAGTAGCAGAAACTATTTTTATAATAACGTGTCATTTAAAAAAATTTACGTAAAAACCAAAATGCTTTTACCATTTTTTTCGATACTGCTTAAAAGCTTAATCTTTACTCTACCCGCAAATGTTTTTAGTTTCTTCCACGAACAATTCTTGCCTTACTTATTATTTGTTTTATTTTTTTTACTTTAGGCTTAAGGTGATTATGCATCAAAATTATACTAAATGAACCTCAGAGTATTTCTTACTCTAAGAAACCTCTATAACTTAAAAAAGAATAGATTTAGGAATTAACTTTTAATACGTCGAATCTCTGGGGTCATTTACGGGTTCAATTAGCATCGGTTAAGGATGTTAAAAGGATGTCGGATTTGACCAAGATCACTTTGCGGAGCGGCCCGGCGCACGTAGGTCAGCTTCTCTAATTTAGCCGATCGAAACCTCAATATCGAACTATTTTCTATCATAACCACTAAGTCTTAAAAAATGCCCAATTACCTTATTAGTAGACCCCAATGCAGAAAAGCGATTAACTAACTTTGTCACTTGTTACGACGACAAGTGAAAGGCCGTTTGATAGCCTGCGCGCGTAAAGGCGATTTTCAAAAGTGCTCCAAGTTGGTAAACCAGAGATTATATGGTGATTTCTTCACGTATATTTAAAATATGGGTTAGTATCTTTAATTTTTACTATTAAACCATTTGCAAAGTTTCAATTTGCTTATTAAAAAAATTAGATAAAAGTTGATTAATTATAATTTTTCAAATATGTATTATATATATTGGCTGGATCGTTACGTATCAATTGCGTTGGTGACTTTATTATTTCAATCATATATCAAGGGTTGTACAGGTGCTACATTCAGCTGCCGCTTCTTGCCGCTGTATTAGCTATAATTTATTGTTTCAGCGTTGGCGCATGGGATTGGCCGACATACTTTATTTAAAATGTGGCACAAAACACCGGTTTCACAGGATAAAAATCAATCTATTTTAAACTATGTATGTGAAAATAGTGAATATAAAGACAACGATAAAGAATACCAGTGCGTGGTAAAAAATTGATATATAGTATGGCAAGATTAATAAATTTAGTTAAATTTTTATAAAAAAGCTATGTTAAATAAAAATAGCTTTAAGCTAGTTACGTACACACTCTCAAACTATCAATTTTTTAAGTTTCTTGCTTAAGAGGAAAAAACCGATATGCAACAATATTTTTGAAGACGACTGTACCATCTCCAGAATGTACAGTATATTAAAATCACATTTTTTAAACGCTAGTTAACATTTCCTAACTTTCAGCATCAATTTGTCAAAATTAAAACCATAAAATAATTTCGATCGTTCAGAACTGACAAGCTGACCACCGTGCGGCGCGGCGGTTCTAGACCTATGGTAAAGCGGTGACCGTAAATAAGGACTCAGAAAAAAGTGCACATATCCGCATAGGAAGAGGGCGCATCCGCAAAGAAGCGCACGCGGAAAAGAGTGCACGGAGAAAAGGCGTACAATAAAAAAAGCGCACAAAGAAAAAAGCGCCACGGTAAAACAGAGCAAAGGGAACTATAAACGACAAGAAAAATTAAAGAAGGAAAAATTATAAAAAGTTTGTTTTTGGCCGGGACTTAAATCCGGAATCTCTTGCTCTGTACGCAAACGCTCTCTCATTTTTGGAAAACTTCTACCCATGTATGTGTGTGGTGTCTTAATACAAGAACGAGAAATTCCCAAGGTATTAACTCGACCAAGCCATTCAACTGACTTCTATAATTCTGCTAAATCAGAAATCAGGGTTCATTTTGAGCGTACAACCCAAAATTTCGAGTTTCTTATTTTAGACGTTGCAATTTTTTGCGCAAAACAAATAAACTTGCGAAAAACGTTGAAAATAAGTGGTCAAATAATATATTTTTTTGTAATTTAGGTTAGTCTTATCTAGTCGAATAATGTTTTTATCATGTATAATTATTATAAGTTTTTCGCAATTTATTGAAAATTTTAAAGATCTATTTGGATTCGGCGCACCGAAAGACAGATGGGTCGCTCTGGTCAAGTTTAAAGACCCCTTTTTTATTTTGTATGCCGATATTATTGTTGTAAGCTTTTCTACTAAACGCGTTTTTCCTAGCGCGGTTTTTCATCTATGATGAATTTTTTTTTGCGCGAATATTTCCTGTGCGCTTTTTTTCTCGTTCGCTTATTTTCGGGATTCAGATAAACCAAGGCAATAAACATATTATTTTTTCAGTCTTTGACTTATCTGTGGGAGCTACCAGTCTTTATAAGTTACATATTTTTTTGGGCTCTGGGGGAAGGGGGCGTAATTACCCCCTTTCTCACTCGTAAAACCGCCAGTGAGCACAGTGGAAACCAAGCTTACATAACTGCTTCGGCTAACGGTGGATTTACACTACTTGTAAGGGGCCACCCAAAAATTTCGTAACATATTTTTTTGTCAAACTTTGCAATCCCCCTCAATCTAATCCCCAAAAAATACGTAATTTTTGTGGCTTAAGGGTTTTAGTTGGCGATTTTTTTTATTACGCCTTTTTATACCATGCAAGTAATAATAGCTCCAACCGTTAACCGCGCAAAATATAAGCACCGCGAAATCATAAAGCGCCTATTTTTTTACCGCTCATGGCGTTGTAACCGCGCAAATTAATATCAACTAAAGCTTTTATAGCATCATTTACGGCGCAACAAAGTATTTTTGGAATAACAGCGTTGCGCTAATTTCTTTGTTTTGGTAAAAGTATCTAGACGCTCTACAAATTTGACACGATAAATTCCGAGCAGCTAACTCTTTTGTTGCTCAGGCTTTGTGCTATAATAGGGATATCATAACAAAAACATTCCATGTAAAACAAACCCAAGTATGCGAAAATGGTATTCCATAAAAATAATTAAGATAAAATTAAATCCAAGTTCTCCAATACAAATTTCAAAATAAAAGGTTCTTACTAGTTTGGAAACTTTTTTTAAAACTTTGCGATTACAGCCAAACTTCTTTATGTTCAATTTAGCACTGTGCCTAAGAGTCATTTGCAGCCGTAATAGTCAAGGTTAGAAAAACATTTCCAAGCAAGTAAGAACCTTTCATTTTTAAATTTGTATTCGAGAACTTTACTTTTAACTCAATTCTTTTTACGGAGTGCCACTTTCGCGTAATTGGCTATTTTTACATGAAATATCTTTGTTATGATTTCACATCTTTTTAAAGGAATTGAATAGTATTTAATTTTTAATGTAGTAAAACATGCGGAATATTGTTCAAAACATCTGCAAGCCTTCTTAAAATGTTCAGGTTTTCTAATTTTTTCCGATGGTTTTACCATAGTTCCTATCAGCCTACCAATTCTCACCTCTCTAGCGTTTCTAGAAGTGGACAATGTCACTTTTACATAACTTTATGCTTATAGAGGAGGAGACTAAATTAAAATATTGGTGTTTTTAAATCTTTTCCTATAGTTTTATCATAGTTCCAATCAGTATTTCAAAGCTCAGCTCTCTAGCACTTCTAGATGTTGGCAATGTTAATTTTACATACCTTTACATTTATAGGGGAGGAGAGTAAATTAAAATTTGGGGTATTTTTTGGAGGTTTTTTAATTTTTTCCAATGGTTTTATCATAGTTCCTATTAGCCTTCCAAAGCTCAGCTCTCTAGCGTTTCTGAAAGTGGGCAATATTACTTTTTTATATATTTATATTTTTAGGAGAGGGAAGTAAATTAAAATGTTAGTGTTTTTAATTTTTATCACATAGTTTTATCATAGTTTCTATCGGCCTTCCAAAGCTCAGCTCTCCAGCGTTTCTGGAAGTGGGCATGTTAATTTTGCATTATTTTGCATTTATAGGGGGAGGAAATAAATTATTATTTTGGGGTTTTTAATTTTTTTTTAATAGTTTTATCATAGTCCCTATGAGACTGCCAAAGGTCAGCTCTCTAGCATAGATTTACGTGTATAGAGTAGAGGAGTAAATTAGAATTTTTAGGTCATCATTTCTATCAGTCTGCCAAATTTCAGCTTTCTAGCGTGTCTGGAAGTACAGGAGAATTTTATTGTTCTATACATGAGTGAGTGAGTCAGCGAGTGGCAATTTCGACGTTTTTTGAAATTTCGTAACTACTTTACTACTTTATGGAAGTCCATGAAACTTGGAGAGGTTGTTAACTCTATGAAGATCTACAAAGTTTGAGATTCGTAGCTCATTCCAAGTTAGAGTTTTAGATAGGTCAAACATAGGCTGAAATGTTTCAAAAAAAGATGGTACAGCATTTGAGCGAACTTGGCGAGACACTACCGTGTTCTCAGATTCGGGAAATAAAAATGCCGATTAGTAACGATAAGTAAATGTGTAGAATAAGTTATAGCTTATTTTATTTTTTTATTGGCTTACAAATGTAACATAACAAAGTCGTACCCGAGGTCGTACCCCCCACCTTTGGCGTGTTACGTAATTTATGGATGGCTCCTAAGCAATTAAGTAAGTTTTGACCGAAAGCCCTTTGATGTGATTCACGTAAGTGACACTTGACATTTCCATAAAGGAGTTTTTGTCAAAACGTGCGTGCTTGGATAATTGTTTGTGTCAATGTGCCTATAGGGCTGTCTAACAAAACATATGATCAAATCCAAGATGTCTTCCATGGGACAAACAAACCGATTTCCCATAAGCCGTAATGTTAACAAAAACGTAAATTTTACAAAAATGACAAGAGCTTTAGTCTCAAAAATTAATCAGTTTTAAGAATAGATCCTTTGTGCATATGAGAAAAATGTGTTTTTCTTAAAAATATTAAACTAAAGCGAGAAAATCTGAAATAAAAGGGACCATGTTTTCTTCAAAAAAGTAGGTTATGTTTTTGTTTATTTTGTTTTTTTTTTAACTTTTTTCTAGATTTTTCACTTATTTTGAATTATTACATGGGCGCACCAAGGGGGCGGGGGGCTAGGGGGCCGGACCCCCCAAACCACATATTTTTTTAGATATTTTCCATATATTTCATGAGTAAACAGAAAAAATAGCATAAAGTACATCATGAGACCTCTGGGGCCCCCCAAAGGTTTTTGAAGTTTTTTGACCAATGAATCAATGAACTATCAGCCCAAGGTAGGGGAAAGTAGTTCTATTCAAAGAGCTCACTTCAAGGCTCACTTAACAGAGACGAAATTGAAATAGACTAAACTTTTCTCATCAGATTCAGGTTTTCTATTAGGATCTTTTGTTGTACTTGACTAAACCTTTTGCTAAGTAATAGGCCTTCTATAGCATTAAACTGTGAAAAATATTTCACTATGATTTTTAGGTTTAGACAAAGTTTAATCACGGAGATTAACAAAAAAGGTGATCCGTGGTTTAATTGTTTTAACCCTCCAGTAGTAAAATGAAAAAGAGGCACAACTTATAGGTAGGTCAGTCCAACAGATCAATATGCACATATAAGTTCCAACCAAGGTTGGTCAAGCAAACTTCTAATAAGTACTTTACAAAATATGTTTATTTAAAAAAATATAAGTAAACATTATATAAAAAAAAAACATGCAAAATTAAAATACAGTTTTTTCTTGTCATTGGCCTCACACACCGTACATCACCATATGATTTTCCATGAACTATAATACATAGGGCTTAAGTACGGTCAAATTCATCAGCTCACAACAGTAAGTACTGTTCAAATTTTACAACAGTACAATATTCGCTGTTGTATTACTACTGTTACTATTACTTTTATTACTGTTTTTTTGTAACAATATTTGCTCAATTATGTATCTAAAAGTTTATGCAAATAAACATATACTCTACTCTACAATTGGGCGTAACAGCATATGACCCATTAGGAGTATTAGAACCCAAATTTTTTTGAGAGAAATTGAAAAAATTTTTTTTTTGCTAATAAGCTCAGTACAGTACCGGAGAAATTTCACAACAGGACTTGTAGTAGGTCCAGTCAGATACTATACAAATTTTACGGTGTACAAGTTTTAGGTGTCAAAAAGCATGGAAATAAAGGAAAATTTGCACCAAAATAGTTTAAGATAAAAAGAGGTTTGAGTTAGGGAGACTGTCAAACTCACCAGTTTATTCTAAACTGTTTTGAGGTCTGTAAAATAAATATTTATTAAAGAAAAAGAAACTTTGATGATACAGGACTTCACTCGACACTATACAGGACGCTACACTACCAAAAGTTTATTTAAGGTTCTGTAGGATGGTGTACAAATTTGGTTCAGCTCATTATTCACACTTTAACCTCATATTGTTTTCCTTTTCTTTCTTCTCGGGACCCTTTTTTTAACCATCATTTTAAAAAATTTTCAACCGTTTTGAAACAATGGATGAATGGATATTCAGGAGAGACCCAGTCATGATCATTGCTGTATTGTATTGCCTAGAATAGTAAAAAAATCATAGTGAAATATTTCTTACAGTTTAACACAATTCTATGTTACACTTCTGCAAAAGGTCCACTCAAGCACAAAAAAAGATCCCAATAGAAAATGTTGCCAAAATGGCAGTTGCACATTTATCCAAAACAAACCTGACAAAAAACTTTCGAATATTTCAATTTATCCTCTGTTAAGTCAGGTAATAGAGCACTTATCCACTTTCTTTTCCCTTCTTTGAGCTGATACCTAGTTCATTTAAATCAAGATGATTTTTTAAGGTCAAAATACTTGGCATTCCATCAAAACTAACATTATCAAGCTCTCCCCAGCTGCCACAATTCATAACAGCACAGAAACTAATAATAATGATTCAAACTGAGTAAAAAACTGGAAAAAAAGTAAAAAAAAAACAAAAGTAAATAAAAACATAACCTGACTTTTGAACAAAACATGGTCCCTTTTATTTGAGATTTACTGGCTTCAATTGATTTTTTTTAAGAAAAACGCATTTTTCCCATGTGTACAAAGGTTCAATATTTAAAACAGCATCTTTGTTGTAAGTTAAATCGTTTCACTTTTTTTAAAAATTACGTTTTTGTTAACATTGCGGCTTATGGGAAAACGCTTTGTTTGTCCCATGGCGACCATCTTGGATCGAAAAACAGCTGATCGTGACAGTTCGTTAGACAAGCTAATAGATTGCAATAAACTAACCTAACTCTTTTTTAGATAAAATATATTCACCTTACTGACTGGTCAAAAGGAGACGATTCCAAAGAATATACGCCACTAGACGCGTGGGACGAAAATAGCTCACCACTTGATCATTACACCAGTTTTAAATAATATGTGGTTAGAACTAGCAAATATTAGGTTGTAGAGGATCAAAATTATAGGAATAAAGACAAATTGTCCCAGTTTAAGAGGATTAAAAATCTAACCTTAAATTGCCTTTTTGGCCCCATGTATAAAAGCCAATTACGTTCACCAATACAAATTTCAAAATGAAACTTTCTTACTAGTTTGGAAATGTTTTTTAAACTTTGCTATCATAGCTAAACTTCTTTATGTTTAATTTAGCACTGTGCTTTATTTTTATCTCAATTCTTTTTACGGAATACCATTTTGGCGTTTGTTGGAAATGAAGAAGTATTCCTGGTACTAGTTGTTATTTGGCACCAGTTGTTGTTTTTTAATTTGATGTTTTTTAATTTACTGTCAAATTATAATTTTTAAAATAAAGTCAGTCAAAACTTTAAAACTCTATTTTCTATTGATATTCACATTTATCACATTTCGTTTGATATCAGTTCCAACAGCCTTCTTGGCTTTTTTTACGTGAAATATTATGATTTCACTTCTTATTTAATGGAATTGGACAATATTTAATTTTTAAAGTAGTAAAATATGCAGAATATTGTTCAAACTTCTGCAATGCCTTATTTAAAAGTTTGAGGTTTTTTAATTTTGTCCCACGGTTTTATCACAGTTTCTATCAGCCTTCCAAAGCTCAGCTCTCTAGAGTTTCTGGAAGCGGACAATGTTACATTTACATACCTTTACATGTATAGGGAAGGAAAGTAAATTCAAATTTAATTATTTAAACAAAAATTCTATAGTTTTATCCTAGATCCTATGAGTTTTCCAATGCACAGCTCTCTAGCATCTCTGGAAGTGGCTAGATTGTTTAGTTTACACTTGAAAACGACTGGAGATACCTACTAACCGAAACGTCGTGTTTAAAATAAATAAAGACAATGGAAGTCCGAAATTTTGTTCCTATCTAAAAAGTATTTTTTAGTTCTAAGTAAGAATTTCTTTTTTTTTATATAAAAGTACGCCTCTGGATTTTCCTGTTTGAAAATGATTAGTAAAATATTTTTTTTATTTTTTCGATTTTCTTATGTATTGTCTTTAAAATAAAATACAAATTTTGTTTCTAAATTACTTTTTGCATTTTTTACGCTATTTTAAAGAAATATAGTTATAATTTTTAGAAAAATGCCCTTGTTACCTAAAAATGCATTGTAGTATCTAACGCTGCATGACTAATGTTATATTTATTTTTTTGTTCAACGTCAAAAAGATTTAGAAAATTAAAACACAACCATCATATTAAAATTTTGTGTCTATTGTTAACTTCAAATGCGAAATTTTAAGTGGGTCTGTCATATCCGGGTGTACCATCCACGTTAGGAAAACTAGGTGTACCAACGCCTGGTTAATAAATTTACATGGGGGGGGGG
This sequence comes from Aspidapion aeneum, assembly GCA_963576565.1. Lineage (NCBI taxonomy): Eukaryota > Metazoa > Arthropoda > Insecta > Coleoptera > Brentidae > Aspidapion > Aspidapion aeneum. The sequence goes on from OY755042.1 coordinate 17,617,766, forward strand.
GTAAAGCAAATTAGAATTTTGGGGTTTTTTGATTTTTTCCATGGAATTGGTCATTATTTCTATCAGTCTGCCAAATTTCAGCTTTGTAACACGTCTGGAAGTACAGTAGAATATTGCTGATTTTCGACGTTCTTTGAAATTTCATAACTACTACTTTATTGAAGTCCATAAAACTTGGAGGGGTTGGTCACCACTCTATGAAGATCTACGACTGTGCAAAATTTAAGGTGCGTAGCTCATTCCAAAGTAGAGTTTTAGATAGGTCTAATATGGGATGAAATGTTTCAAGAAAATATGGTACAGCAGTTGCGCGAACTTGATACGTAAATTCAGTCTAGTCAACATCCTTTTGGTACTATAGCGAATGTCAGGCTTAAAAAAGAATTTTTAAAAGATGTGGGGTATTTTATCTTCTATAATCCTTGGAAATAGATATGAAAAGAAATCCTTTAATATTTCTTTTCATAAATATGGTTATGAGATATCCTTAAGATGTCTCTTACATCTTAGAATGGACATCTTTAAGATGTCCTTATGTTATTTGGATAGTTACTACTAGATTTTTGATACAACGACCTCTTATCCATAAAAGAACATAAAAACATGTTGCAGTACAGTTGTTAGATACAAGAAGTTATACCGTAACAAAGTTACAAAAAATAATGTCACTTGATTGTTAAAACAATTTATCTATGTAACAAAGACATTTTTGTATGTAAAAAATGAAAGTTACATGATGGTTGCATATATCATTGCAAAGCTGGATGACCACGTAACAGATGAAGCCATGGCGGTGATGTAACTTTGATGTATAATGTTACTAATTTGGTTAGGTAACAAAGTGACAAAAATCTGTTAATGCAATGTTAATGTTACAAGGTTTTGCACACTGGGAAGACATCCATAATCCTAAAAATATGAAATGTTAAAGGGTGGTATTTTGATATTCTCAATTCACTTCAAACTTCTAGGGGATCTGCGTGTTTTAATTTATGTTAAAACACCCCTTTTATATAGTTCAATAAAGTTTATTATCAATTTTGTTATTTCGAAACTACTGATAATTTTCATGAAAATCGGAATAATGGGAGGAATATTTTACCATTAATTAACTAAAGACCAGTTGGTAAGAAATTACGAAGAAAAAGCAGAATTTCTTGCAAGTCATTTAATAAAAAGGTTTCAGCCTCATGAAGCACCAGATAAAAACCTTTAATTTAATGAACCTTAAAAATCCTAAGGCAATTTTAAACGCGTATTCCTAAAAGAAATATAAACGGAGATGAAATAAAATAATAATTCAAAAAAATACTATGCCAATATAGATTGGCACCTAAGCTCACACTAGGTACTATAGTTATAGTGTACGTGTGAGCTAACAACTAAAACTGAAATATATTTTTTTCAACTCCAGACTCAATTACCTTTCGTTTGATAACACACAAGCCATGTTTTGACTTAAACTCTAATTTGTAAAGTCTATCCCCACCGTTTTTTTTTAACTAAACTACAGACTTAAATACCTTTCGTTTGATATCACACACGCCATATTTTTACTTAAACTGTAATTTTTGACATCTACCTCCCCTCCTTTTTCTTTAAATAAACTAAAATTAATTTTGTTTTTCAGACTTAATTACCTTTCGTTTGATATCACACACGCCATGTTTTCACATAAACTTTAATTTTTATTTGACTTAAGTTCGGTGGATTTTGTTCATTTTTAAAGGGACCATCACGGCTCAATACTCAGCCTAGGTACCAAATTTCATTTAAATCGGACAAGCGGTTTTTGAGTTATACGGGTTGGTCGTTACAGACAGACATACAGACAGACCGACAGACAGACGGTGCAACAAAAAAGTTTCAAAAGCATAACGCAAAGATATATAAAATTTCTTCTTCACTTCTATAGTATAGTAGTAGTGTGAGCTAAAACTTTGGCTATGATCTTATTATCGGGGAAGTAATAAAATCATTCAGAGGAAAAGTTAGGTTCATGCGTCCTTTAAGCTTAATATGTAGTTAAACTGTGGATGGTTGGTCTGCCATTTTACAAGTCAATAGCTCCTAATGAAAAAAAATTGCTCAAAATAATAAATCCAATAAAAGAAAGACAAGAAGTCATTTAATAAGCAAAATTTCGGACTTTCATTGTCTTTATTTACATTAAACAAGACGTTTTTAAGTTTAAAACTAACCAATAGTTTTACCCTGGAAAAAATGGTTAGAGATACTTACTAACGGAAATGCGGTCTTTAAAATAATTAACAACAATCCAAGTCCGATATTCTGTTTCACTCAAATCACGTCTAGAAGTTTCAACATTATTAAATTTCATTAATTTGGGTGTTAAGACAAGTATTTCACAACAGACCCGGTTCCTACACATCCAGAGGAGGAAAAGTTTATTTCGCTGTCTCGAATTTCACTAACTGAGGTATTACCTACTTCGGTTTGCTTTGTTGAAGATGAGGGCTTTTATCGAATTAAATCAAAGCCTAGGTTTTATATTGTACTTTGAAAGCTGGAGCAAAATCTGTTGGAGGATGCTTTTATGTTACTAGTATAGTTTCGTCTTTGTGATCATCCTGATATTCAGATACAGATTATACTTTAACTCGATTGTAAGAAGTTGGGCATGATTGTCAGGCCCACCAATATATACGCCCAGTAGCGGATCCAGGATTTCCGGGGGGGGGGGAGGGGCCAAAGTGACAGCAAACATCAAAATATTTTTCATAAGTGGTTTTTGATAGATCTGAGGTGTGACATTTAGTATCCAAAGGAGATTTATGGAGCCGCAGGCTAAATTTTTTTAAAATTAAGTAGTGTTTGTGAAACATTTTAAATAACTGATGCTGCTAAAGTAAAAAATAAGTTATATGCCTGGGAGCGGGGGCCCCTCCGGCCCCATCTTGGATCCGCCACTGTAAACGCCACTTTTTATATTTGGGTTACGTAGGGTTTAGTTATCGATATACAGCTATGTATATATATGTATCGCTCTGACGGTCTAATAAAGGTATTTGTATGCCACAGCAATCAGTTTATGTAGCTAAAAATAATGGTTTATTATTTTTATTAAATCATAAAGTATTTTTTACTATATTATTGTTTTGCCTTAATATAATTTAGAAATCGTTATCACCTAACAAGCAAACATTTTTATTTTACAAATATTAAATTGAGAGTACGCCGAACCCAAATAAAAATATTTAAAAATGATTTATTTAAGCAGCTATATTAGTTAAAAACCAATGGAAGAAAGACGAAATGTGTTTTGGGAGATCATACTTAACTCTTAATTTTTTACACCAAAAAATTAAATAATAAGCTACGCCACTGCATAAAAGTGTCAAGGCAGCTGGATTGATTATCCGTTAGAATAGGGACATTGATTATGTCTAAAAAACAAACTATATTTTTAGGCTTTATTTCTAATTATTTAATTTTAACATGTATTTTGGTGGTCTTATCAAGGTTTTTATGATGCCCTGACATAATTCTATAACATATCAGAATTTCAGAAAAATCGGCCGGTGTCGGCGTACACCTATAGTTGGGTTTCTGTGTAGAGTATTTCAAGAAAAGGCTGCAAAAAGGTTATATTTGGCATGGTGTTACCACACACAAAGCTATATTTTCATTTGAAGATCCCCGATTTTCCGGCTATAGGATCCAAGTTGGCGGCTGCTAAAGTTTAAAAAAAGTAAATTACCTGTTAATCTAAAACTATAAAAGTTGACACTGTCACTTCAAAACAAAATATAAATATTGCAAAGGAGTAAATGGAGTAATTTGGTATAAAACTAGTCATAATTTCGGTATTTCTTAACCGATTTAAAAAATTCTATACCTTTATAGGGACTTATTGCACTATTCTGACAGTTTCGCATTATAAGAACAGCTTTCTTCTTTCAAAATTAGGCTTTTGTGTATTAAAAGAACCGGAATTAATAGTGCCGCCATTAATAATGGAAAATAAACGACTGGATTTATGAATTCGACTTTGGTATGTCAATTTTGAAAGACCAAATGTCAGTTTTTAATGGAAAACTGTCAGAATAGTGACCGGCACTATTACTGCCTGGCTTTATTGCAATAAGTCTCTAATGTGTGCAAGAATACGGTAGGTGTGAATTTCAGAAAAACAAAATTTTTTCAAAAGTGTCAGTTACTTTGATTTAATTTTGGACACACGACTTAATATGAAACCTTCATAACCTATTGACCAAATGTAATTTTTACAAAAAGAAATTGTGGATTTTATCAAGTGCAAGCCAAATTTTGTAAGTATTTTAAAAATTACATAGCAAATCACGAAGAAACAATATTTTTTTGGTTTGGTACTTTTTTTTAATGCAAAAATTTCACCAACGACTGAACTTAATATCAACATATCTTTGGGCACTTAAATATTATCCAAATCCTTTGAACAATCATAAAAACATTTCATGTAAAGAGAGCCAAGTACAAATTTTAAAATGAAAGGTTCTTACTACTTTGAAAATGTTTTTCTAAACTTGGTTCAAAACAAAACAAAATTGCTAATTGGTCTTGTTATTACGACTGCAATTCACTCTTAGACACAATGTTGAATTGAAATTGATATTTTAAAAAATATGTCATACATACAGGGTCTCTATTATGAGGTAGTACTCAAGAGAGTAACATAACTAGTTGTATAAATAATTTAAAATAAGGTACTAAGAAATTTTTTACATGCACCTTGGTAGGTTTGAAATCGTGATTCATCGGATCCTACAAATATAAACTGTAGCAGAGACTATAAAAAGTAGAAAAAAAACCTTAAAGATAGAATATATAAAGATAGACAAGTGAATGTGGAAGCAAGTGAGCTTCTAGACACAACTATGCTAATTCAGAAATCAAAAAGATTGAATCCGCTTATGCTAGTAAACTAAATACAATAAATAAAACAAAATAGTGCAATAAATACAACAAAATTGTGATTTTCTGTTAAAGCAAAGCAAGGAGAGCTGCTGCGTAAGTTAAGTTAAAACAAAATGGCTAATTGGACTTGCTAACTAGATTGTAATACAATAAACAGTGAGTTTAAAAAATAAAATAAAAATTAACATTTTAAATAGGTACTTTTTAGTGTTTTTTTAAAGTGTGATTTTTTATGAATGCATTCCTCTTTTACTTTTTATTATTGAATATTATGATTTAAAATATATATAACTTAAAATATATTTATAAATAAACAAAATAAAAAATAAGATTTTTTTACAAAAATTGGTAGTCACTCCTCATCTACAGGGTGACAAAATAAAAACTTTTATGGTACGTAATAATTAAATTTTATGTTAATAATTAAACAAAAAGCCCTCACTAACTAGCACCAGCACATAGACACAAATATTTAAGAAAAATTTCCATATTTGAAGTCTTATTTTTTCAAATGTTAGTTTAAAATATATTGCCCATAAAATAGGAATTATTAGATACTTACTCGTCTGGCATGTGCCTGACATAATAATACTTTTCTGCTTGACAATTTTTACGATCGCACGATAGCATCAGTTAAGGTCTACTTAACGAAGTACTGGCACCGTTTTATGACTGCTGCTATTAAGCTAAATTGACCGTGTAATTTATGCTTGTTTTTGGCAAAATTTATTATAAATTGTTATTTTTTGGTATTTCTTTTCCAGTATTGCGCTTTGATTTCACAGTGGCGTAGTAGGAAATTTAAGTAATCTAATTTTTTACAAAACACGCGTTTTCTAACTAATTCAAGATTTTCTATAGCAGCCAAAGATGTAAGAAATTTCTTCATGATAAAAATTCAGAACAAAAATTAAATGTTAAATTACTAAAACACATTTTTTTTTCTGGGACGCTGCCACGTGGGTCGCTGCGTAAATTAAGTTCTATACAATTCTGTATTTTAAAAATTACGGGTGGGTGAGACAAGGTATATAACCTAAGTGTACAAAGCACCAACCAATGGAAAGGCTCCTAGCCAAAAAAAAGCGTGAATGTAGGGGACTAGCTATCCTTTTCATATACTTTTAAATTGTATACCTTTTCTTATCTATCGCTCTTGCGACTTCTTGATGATAGAATTGCAACTCAATCAACTTACACTACATTTAACTGATCTACACATTGAAAAAATATTTTTTATTAATTTATTATTACTTGTTACTCTTTTTTCTTAATATAAAATTACTTATAATATAATATAACTATTTAAATAATATTTAAATAAATAAAATCAAGAATCACTAAATATTCAATATACATATTTAATTTAATGATTTGAATGATAATCCTAATATAAATAATAAATAATCTTCTAGGTGATATAAAACATTGTTTTAAATGATTAAAGCTAAAATTTTAATTTATTTAGTTTTATAAGCACCAAGTTTTATGTTTATAAACCAAAAAAACTAAAATAAAAAACAAAGAATAATTATACAAACACAACTTTTTCTGGGTATTACGCCACTAGTAAGGAAAAATTACTTTAAAAAATTATAAAAAACCACTGCGTTTCTCCTAGAAAAATAAAAATCACTAATTTGTCAGTGGCTTTCTATAAAAATAAATAGTTGCCTAGTAAAACCTAAACCACTTATCTTTTAATTGAATTTGAATATGCTACGTTTCGATTGTCAATCTACAATCGTTTTCAAGCTTTTTATTTATATTTTGTCTCAAAATCTTAAATGTTTCTTGTTCAAATATATTTTTTATTATTATATCGTTGACAAATTGTCAATATTCTGAAGTTTATCAAAAACAATTGACCAATCTAAACAAAACACAAGGTAACATGATACTATTTCAAGACATTATGTCAGTCAATGTTGTTTTCAAATTTAAAAATAAACAGAACAGGGTGACTCATTAAAACTAGAATCAATAAGGTCTCTTTTTTATAACCATTTAGAAATTTTAACAAAATTATGATCATTGTGGGATTATATTACTATTATATCAAAATCTATTTAAAAACAATAATCAGAATTTCATTACAGTATTAATTAATTTTGAAAAAACCTTTTTGCAAATCTTGTCTGAGAATAGGAAGCCAAGCTTTACTTATATCTATAGAAATACTTGAAAGACAGTTATCTTCATTTAAATAAATACATGCTGATTCTTTTAATTTTCTTTTAATGTCATTAGATTCTTTTTGTAAAATTATTGTTTCTCCCCATTTAATTCTATGATTACTCTCAAAAGAATGCTGACAAACTCTGGATTTCTCGTACTCACCCCTTCTCAAATTATATTTATGATCATTAACTCTTACTTCAAGTGGCCTAGAAGTTTCACCTATATAAATTTTACCACATTCACAAGGTATTTTATAAATTACATTTTTTGAATTCTGTTCTTCATTTATTGGTTTTGTTTTTGTTAGAATAGATCTAAGTTTATTTTCTGTCTTAAAAACTGTTTTTATATTATAATTATTTGCTATTCTCCTAATTTTGTCTGATATACCTGGTATAAAAGGAATCAATAATTTTTTAGTATCTAAATCAATTATATTAGCATTTCTTCTTCTAGGAAACTCTATTCTATGAAAACAATTTTCAACAAAATTTATAGGATAGGAATTTTTTATTAAAACTTCTTTAATTAATTCTTTTTCTAATAAAAATCTGTTATTATCAGAACAAATTATCTTTGCTCTATCAAATAAACTTTTAACAACACCTCTTTTTATTATAGTAGAGTGATTTGATTTAAAATTTAAATATCTATTAGTATGTGTTGGTTTTCTATATACAGAAGTTTGAAAAGTATTTTGTTTTTCAATAAGTACATCTAGAAATGGAAGTTTGTTATCAGTTTCTTTTTCTAATGTAAATTTAATAGTACTTTCTTTGTTATTCATAAAATATAGAAATTCATTTAGTTTGTTTTCATCATAAGGCCAAATACTAAAAATATCATCAATATATCTAAACCAAACTATGGGTTTATACTGATATTCTTGCAAAATATTATTTTCAAAATCTTCCATAAAAATATTACTCATTAAAGGAGAAAGTGGGGAGCCCATTGCCATGCCAAAATCTTGTTGAAAAAAATCATTTTGCCATTGAAAATATGTAGTTTTAATACAAATAGTAAGTAACTCTAAAATTGCATCAATATTTAAATTTGTTCTTTCTCTTAAACTTTGATCATTTTCTAAACGATTTCTTACTATTAAAAGGGTTTTATCTACCGGAACATTAGTGAAAAGACTTACAACATCAAAGCTTACCATTAAATGATTATTATTAAACTCAATCTCAGATAATTTCTCTAAAAAATGTTGAGAATTTCGTATGTAAGAATTAGTGTTATTCGCTAAGGGATTTAAAATGTTTAATAGATATTTTGCTAATTTATGACATGGAGAATTCATACTACTTACTATTGGTCTAAATGGAACATTAGGTTTATGTATTTTAGGTAAACCATAGAAATGAGGTGGTTTGCTATAATGAGGAACTAACTGAGAACGTTCTCTATCTTGAAAACAATTTTTATGCTTATATAAAGTAGAATAAATTTTTCTCTCTATTGATTTTGTAGGGTCTTTATTAAGTTTTTTATAAGAACCTTGTTGAATTAAATTTTCAATTTTTTCATTATAAGTGTCATTATTAATTATAACAGTTGCATTACCCTTATCGGCTGGCAAAATTTTTATTGAGTTATCATTTTTTAAGGATACTAAAGCTTGTTTTTCTTCTTTTGAAATATTTTGTTTAATCTTTAAAGGTTTTTCCAAAACTAATTTTGATCTAATTCTAAATTCATTAGCAACTTCTTCAGGTAAGCTTTTTGCTACTTCTTCAATACCTATTACAAAATCTAACCTATTAGGATTTTTTGGTGGTAAAGCAAAATTTAAACCTTTTGAAAGAAGAGATTTTTCTGAAACTGTTAAAACTTTGTCTGACATATTTATTACTGTACGTTCTAATAAGTTATTATTAATATTAAAATTCAGTTGATTTTCTAATTGTTCATTTCTTAAATTAATAAATTTATTTACGTGAATATTTTTTTCTTGGTTAAAATGAAATAAATAACTATTATAGCAACAATTTAAAATATGATCATAATCAAAAAAGGATACGTTTTCTTCAATTTCATGTTTTAAATTTTGAATCTTATTATTCAAAGACCATTTTTCATATCTATGAAATTGAATTCTTTCTCTTAATAAAGCAAAACTTGTTCTTTGCAATATTCTTTCACTTCTGTTACTTCTAAATGGAGGTTTTAGTTTAAAACTCTTTGGAATAATATCATGCTCTCTACATCTGCAAAGAAAGGTCAAACTATTTTCTGAATGTTGAAGTTTCTTATATGTATTTTCTAAATTTCTAAAAAGGAAGCAAATATTAGGCCCATACCTTTCTTGTAAATAAAATCTATATGTTTGTGGCGGATTCATTTTACAAACACAACTTTTTCTGGGTATTACGCCACTAGTAAGGAAAAATTACTTTAAAAAATTATAAAAAACCACTGCGTTTCTCCTAGAAAAATAAAAATCACTAATTTGTCAGTGGCTTTCTATAAAAATAAATAGTTGCCTAGTTTTTGAAATTAGGGCACGTTGTTTTGTTTACAAAGAAGCACCTAGCCACGTTAATTATTAAATACTTTTACAAAGTGGTATGAAAGAAAATTAAAAAAACAAATATTTTTACGAGTGAGTAACTTTTTTTTATTTTATAAATATTAAATAATAAACCCCGTTTTATAATTATTTCACAATAACTGGACTTTTATTTTATTAAATTTGATTGATAAACATATAAGCTGATATATTTTAACACAGGTTCATTATAATAATAAATAATTGGAAAAACATATATTTCTGGAATCGAAACAAAAAATCTTGTTGGTTGCCATTTTCGAACAATTTTCCAGGTAAATCAAAACGGTTTATTAAAAGTAATTTTAAATTGTTTTCTTCTTTCTTTAGGTAAAACTACTACAAATGAATTCATTAAAATATCTATAATAAATATGATAAATAGCTAAATTAAAGTCGTTATTATTAAAATTTTTGGTGTTTAAATTGCACGTACGGAAAAATATTTTTTAAAATTATATAAAAAAGCAAAGTTCTACTTAACACACTAAAACTTAAAATGTTATTATTTGCTTAAACTAAAAAGTGCACTTTACTTTTGCATAAGGTGCGCAAATATTGTCTAAATATTTAGACAAACCATTTTATTTTAAAACTTCTGTTTATGCATAATCTATGCATTTTAAATAAGTACTACTACACTCACCAACACAGAAATAAGTACGCAGGTATATGTCAAAAATATTTTTTTACCCACATTGGCACAACAACTATTCAAAATCGAAGTCGATTCCAAAAGTTGGTGTCATATGTAATGGCAAAATCAATGACGTTAGTACACCTTCCTAACATGACTTCGGTGAAATGCTTTAAAACTCACGTATGTTATAGACGATCCTCCCAAATAACGTTTAAATAGTACACATTTTCCGATATGCTCCCGAAAATTTAAAGTTTTCATTCTTAATTTGAAATTTGACAATGTTTTCCTATTAACAATAAGCAAATAATATGTCAAATTATATTGAAAATTTTATAATTTGGGGCAATATATTCAAACGGTAGGACTAACTTTAAGGTTGCTAATCATTAAGCATTTATTTAATAAGTGACGTTGATTATGTACGGTAATACCGGGAGTGATATGTTAAAACATTTCAACAACTTTTTTAATTTGGAAATTTGTCGCACCCAGTGTTAAGGTAACTAATTCTAAGCCCATTGAAAAATTGGTTTTATTTAAACGTAGCTTGAGAAAATATATTTTATAACCCACGTTGAAGTTTTCTATCGAAGCCCAACGCCCATATTAGTTAGTGAGAGAGTCGGCTATGGGTCAACTTCGGTGATTGTCACCGTTTAATAAATAAATATATCGAACTCAAACCCACCCTGCGACATATACCAGCCTCACCTTCTATATCGTTTGGGGTTTATGTTACAGTGGTTTGGGTATATTGGCTATACTTAGAGTCCCTGTGTGTTGACATATTTATATGTCAACGTACAGGGACTCTAGCTATACTGACCATGAAGCTTCTCCTTAGAAAGAGAGTAACTAATATAGCAAGTGCTTAAAAAAAATAGAAACATAAGGGTGTCCCCCGATCTCAGCAAGTCGTGCCGGTCCGTGAAGTAAAAGTTAAAGCAGAAGGGGAACACCAGAGGGGATCGATATTGTCTTTTTTTTTAAATCTGCGAAGCGAGAAGGAAGTAAGAATTGCGTTTATATGAACTATATTTAGCTAATTTCTTTCTTGGGCATTATTAATTAATTGTTAATTAACTATTTTGATAAATTTGGGTGAAGGTCTGCAAAAAATATTGCGACAATAAAGAGTAGATGAAGGTCCAAGAACTATGTCGAAACTAAAGCAATAGCGAAAAACTGCCGTTTGTGCTGCGGCTGAAGTATTCCCTTCTTATTCAAGTTCAGCCAGAAGATACCTGATGATATTCCCACAGAATTATTCGAAACATTATAACGACACCTATACAGAGTTAAAATAATCTCAGGAACTGATTCCTTAGGACAATATTTTAAGGATGAAATTTTGTGAAATATTGATTGTGCAAATCAGGATGAAAATTTTATTAATAATATTTTATTGATATAATAATTCTAACAATATTTACTGACGAAAATACTTTCTCCCTTCACAATCCGCACAATTCATCAGTTACTCGCTACTGGGCAAAAAAAATACATTTGACAGAAAATATGCAAGCACAATACCCTCAAAAATTAAATATTTGGTCGGGGGTTTCTAGAGATATTATCATCGCCGCTAATTTAAATTTTTTGCAAAATCAAGTGATTCCTGCAATTGAACAATTGCCAAATGTTGATTTTCAAAAAGTTTGGTTTCAGCAGGATGGGTGTCCGGCACATGACGTTTTACCCACCAGGGAATTTCGATACGAAACTTTTTACCAAAGAGTAATAAGCAGACGCAATATTACCAGATGGTTTTATTTAATTTGGCATTATGTCAAATACAAAATATTAACATTTGATCACATCAAGCTCATAATTTAGCCAAACATCGAATTAAAATTAAAAAAGCTTTGAAGTCAATCACACCTGAGATGCTAAGCAATGTACGGCAGGTTACCGTTTAGGTTATTGTTTAGCACAGGATGGCAAGTTTAAGCATTTAATTTGATTAGTTTGGCAGCTCTTGAAAGGACGTTGTAATGTTTTTAAAATCACATATTCTTACACTTTTAAGCTGTTGAGTCGGCTAGACCGTGATAACAGCAGTGCAAAAAATCAATTTTATTCATAGGATGTGGGAGCCTAATTTAACGCGATAATAATAAACGAAAAATGTAGTAGTGAGTAACGAAATTATACACCACACCCAAACTAGGCAAATAAATATTTTTAAGCCTACCAAAAACAAAGCAGTAAAATTCATTTGACGCGGCTTCTAGATGCCGGAGCCTGGCTCAAGAGGGATGAAGAGGGATGAAGAGGGAAAGTTTTTTCTATTTTAACTCAACACCTGCTAAATTAGTTTTTACACTCACGGTATATCGGGCATCGTTTTCCCCGTGATCAAAAGGCACTCAATTCAACTTTTGAATTTTTGAAAATAAGCTTTTTAACGAATCCATCATTACAAAGGATAAAAAAGATTCGTCTAAGATCATAAATGATATTTTCCTTTATGCTTTTGTCCGGTTTTAAAAAAGACGTTCTACAAAGCTTCGATTTTTATGTCAGCTAATTATTATCAAATCTGTTTTGACCGCGGACGATTATGCTTATGTTTTGTTTTGATAAATCACGTTTTCGAAAATGTCTGGTTATTAATAATTCCGTTTTTGACATTCAAGTGTCACACCATTTTCCTTTGTGATTTTTTCTTTTGTCCTTTATGATTAGTGTAGGAACCACTTTTGACCAATAAAGGACATCCATACTGCCGTCCTTAAACAAAGTCATATTCTCTTTTTCCCACCCATTGTCAGTTACACAACATTAATTTAACTTATATTTTAGGTACTTATATTAGCTTAGTGCCCTCCATGTCCACCTTTTAACCCCATTACCGCAGCAAACAACGCAAAGAAGAACCCTGCTAATCCTGTGGCTCCTACGAGCAATATGAGTCCCCCAATCATTACTGGGATTAGTGTAAAAAATTTTAGCTTATAAGCAAGAAGTAATGGCAGCAGATACTTTTGATATTTTTTCTTAACTTTAAAGCCTCCTCCTCCTCCTCCTTTTCCACGTGGATCTTCGGTTAGATCTTCAAGATCTGAAAACAATTAAAAATGAAATTATTATTGTTCAACAAAAATACGCAATGGTGGAAATGATGGTCACTATAAATTAGCTATATTAAAATTAGTAAGTACGATCAGCTTTTCAGTAAGTATCTGCCTACTGCGGACATTTCCTGATTTAAAATGAGTACACATAATCAAAAGGGGTTGCACTGCTTCTTCTCTTTGCTATTCTACCAGATATGTGTAATCAAATATGGCATCAAGAGACCATTTTTATGAATGAATAGAATAATTTGCTTCAAAAAGGAATGGAACCAAACCTCAAAATTTTTGTAGTATTTTCTTGGGTATAGGGCGTAATAAAAGAAAAACCGATTTTTCTTGTGGCAACGTTTCGTTCCTGCAGTGAAACTTTTTCAAGCCCTAGGAAAACAGAGAAATTAGTTAGGTGTAATTATTTTACAAAAATAATTACTTAATATAAAATGATTATTACTTACTCAGAAGGTCAGTTTATAATTATTGATGTTGTAAAAAAGGGATTTCAGCATTCATATTAGATTGTAAAAATAGTTTCATTTTTAGCTCTAATTAAGCACTGGCAAAATTAAAATTATTTATTTGCGTTTGTTTTTGGTGTTTTGAAACCAGAAAAATTGAGGTTAAATAATCCTATTTATTGTTTGTTATAAGGTTGCGTTCATGAATTGGTTCTAATTTTAACAATAAATCTGTTAACAATTTATTTTTCTATTTTATTTTTAGTTGTAAAACTTTATTGTTTTTATCTTATAGAATGTGAAAAACCTTGTACATAACAACAATAATTATGATATTTGAGACAAAACAATTAGAACAAACATTTAAAATTATTAGGATAAAATACAAATATTATAACATACATTTTTAAGTAAGAAAAAGACTAAAAAATTGTAAAGCATTTTATTACTAATATATAGAGTTATGTATTAAATTAAGTTTACAATCACAGGCAGTGGAGTAGGTATAAGAACTTAAGTATACTATAACTAGCCTTTTGAATACCTGTAGGTAGTACACTAAGTTCTTTGTTGTTTAGGATATTACTGTATATAGCAAGGGCGGTTCTGAAGCGAAATTCTGGGGGCTAGAATACAGAAACGAAACGTTGCCACAAGAAAAATTGGTTTTTCTTTTGTTACTCCCTATGACCAAGAAAAAGCTACAAAAATTATTTCACAAGGGAACGAAAATTTTTTAATCTGTTTATTATTATACACTAATATAATTTATACACCTACACTAAAAGAGAACAGATGCCTTAATATAAGTATAGACTAAGCTTCAAATTAAAATATTTAGAACATAGGTCAAGTGACATCTTAAATCAGGACTCAGTATCTAGATAATATTTACTTATTTAATTTGTAATTTTTTATTCTAAAATATTAGAGCTTTAAGCCATTATTTTGCATTTTAAAGAAAAATAAAAACTTTATATCATATAAGTATTTTCATAGAATGAGGTCACGTAAAATCTACAAAATTATGATAAGAACCCATCGAATTCATTTGGAATTTTTCAGAGGAAAGTTATAAATTGAAAATATTCCAGGTAAATTGCAAGACCCCTTTTTAACATGGCACAACAATGATTTCAAAAAAGTTGGTAATATAACATGTTCGTTTTAATATTTTTTATATGTTTTTTTTATGATTTTGTTTTTATAAATAGTACTAATTGTTCAAAAGATAATTAACGATAATTTTATAAAAGTGCTCTAATTTCACATTGATTGACTATGTTCCACAAAATTTGTAAAATAAACATTTTCTTAATTGTAGCCTGGCATGAGGATGGGAGCTATCCCGAAACCGGTCGCCGCAATTAGATAAACAGACTGTGGGAAAATAAAGACGTTATAAAAAATTTGCTTATTACTAAGTTTAATAAGGTAAACACTTGAATGATTTTAAATTATTATTTTTGCTTGTTAACAAATTGTTATGGGATACTTAATTTGCGGTTGCTTTTTCTAAGTGTTAGCATTGTTATAATAACAAACGTCTTTTTTATGGTTTTTGGTTTCAAAATAAAAATAAATAATTTAAAGAAAATATTTTTTAAACTATCTGTTAAGAACAGAATTTGACTTGATCTTAATTAAACACGACCAGTTTAGGTTAGATTTCATTATTTAATCGCTCACTTGTTTACATCAGATTATGGACGTACCCAGGGAGGCTGTGGCCCGGCCCCCCCCTAAAATAGGATAAAATCAAACATATATGTCATATTTATATATCTTTGATAAAATACGATATCATGAAGCTTCGAGCCCCCCCCACAAAGTATATTTCTGGGTGCGTCACTGCAGACTATAGTGTTTTTTTTTACAAAAGGTATTTCTAATAAAAATATAAAAACGTTTCTTATAAAAGGCATACATTATTTAGATAAGACAGTATCCCTAAAAAAGTAATTAAACATTAAATAAATATAAAAAGGGCAAATACCCCTTGTATAGGGTAAAGTCGATAAAGATGCATTTTAAATTGGCTTACTTTTTTGGGTTTTTAAAATCGAAATATAAAATAAAATGGGAGTAAATTGGGAAAATGTCGAAGATTCCGCGCAAGAGGCAAATCAATATAAAAAAGGGCGTTTTTTTTAAAATTGAACATCAAAACTATTTGTTTGGAGATGGTCGATATGGCTATCATTTTATAGTTTCTCCAAAATGCAGATTTCAAAAAAACATTTGACCTGACCTTAAAAAAAGAGGATACATATAAAAAAACGACTCTTAACTATTTCATTTCTAAAAATTACAGTTATTCAAGTAGCAAATTAAAATGTTACTTAAACTATTGCTAAATTATGTCAAAATCAGCTAATGGTACTTTGTATAACCAAGTAAAAATTATACAGTGAAACCTCTCCTTGCGGACACCTTTATTAAGCGGACACTCCTTTTAGGCGGACAACTTTGTTGGAACCAAGCTTTTGCCTATGTCTTTACATGTAAAATTCCCTCCTATAACCGGACACTCTAATAACCGGACGCGGACAATTTTTTTGGGTTAAAAATTCTGAAACCTCCCTTAACCGGACGCGAACCTCTGAAAACGGGACGGAGCGCTGCATGACATGGGCATAAATATTATGTAGTATGTTGGCAACAAGGCACTCTGCAGCCGGGGAATTACCTCTTTCCGTTTTAATGCGGAAACGAAATACATCTGTCGTATTTACAACATTATTTGATTCCACGGGACTGCTGTGTTTATTGTTCAGTTGGGTAATAATAGATCTCTTTGAAATGGCGCCTAGTCAAAAACTTCTTATTTTCTGTGGGAAAATGGAAATTGTTAACGTTTAATGGAAGGAACATCTACCAACACGAAAGATCGCCGAAAATTTTAATGTCGGAAAATCTCAGGCAGCGAAAATTGTTAATAAATATATATCAAAATTTCGCAGTTACCTCTCTTAAGCGGACACCTCCAATAAGCGGACAAAATCGACGGAACCGTGAGTGTCCACTCATGGGAGGTTTCACTGTATATCGTTAAAATGTTATTTGTACAGAGCCTAGGTATATTTCGCCTTTTAGAAGCAATATAGAGGCATTAGCATTTTTGACTGGGGTATAATTCGAAAACTAAGCGCCATCAGCAAAAATTTTATTTAAACTATTTTAGGTAAAGGTTATTCTTTTTAAAATATTTAATGTGGGTTTCTTCAGTTTGAGTTTTTCTGTACTATTATTTCAAATAAAAAATAAATAAAATTGGTTTAGGCCAATCAAAGACTTTTTGTGATAGATTGTCTTTTAAAATCAGCAATTACCTACAAAATGTCATGCTGCTACAAAATTCGAAAAAATTAAAATTGTAACAATTTTTATTAATCAACCGCCATATTTGAATCCGTTGGAAATAAATATTTTTTTTAATTTCCAGTTTTTTTACTCTACCATGTTATCATCTGTGCCAAATTTGGTAATTCTTGATTTTTTTTTTTTTTTTTATTTGTCAAACACACTGTGTTTTTTTTTTATTACAATCTAGTCAGTAAGACTAATTAGCAATTTTGTTTTAACTTAATTTACTAGAAAAGTCAGATTTAAACTTAGGGTTCACTCAACAGTTCTCCCCGCTTTGTTTAGTCTGTAACTCACAATTGTGTTGTGTTTATAGCATTATTTTGTTTTATGTGTAATTCACTTAGTTTACTAGCTCAAACGGCTTCACTCTTTTTAGTCGTCGAACTAGCATAGTATTGTCTAGAAGCTGAATTGCTTCCACATTCACATGCCGATGGAGTCTATCTTCATGGCTTTTTGCGTACTTTTTTATAGTCTCTGCTACAGTTTCGATTTTTAGATCTAGATGAAGGTCACTATTTCGAACGTACCAAGGTGCATTCACAATGTTTCTTAATACTTTATTTTGAAATCTCTGTACAACTAGAATGTTACTCTCTTTAGCACAACCCCATAGTTGAATACCATATGTCCATACTGGTTTCAGTATTTGTCTATAAAGCAGTAACTTATTATGAATTGTTAAATTGGACTTCCTTTCAATTAGCCAGTTCATTTTTCTATACCTTATCTCAAGTTCTTCTTTTTTTTTCTTAACATGTGCTTTCCAGCGCAATTTGGTATCAAGTGTCATACCTATTGGTAATTCTTGATGTGGCAGTTTTTTGTCAAAAGGACCGGATTATTCTAGAGGGTTAAGATGTTTTAGACTATACATACTTTAAGGTACATTTAAATTTGCTGCTGTAAACCCTCGAAGTACTGGACTGTTTAGAAATAAAATAGTTTCAAGTCGCTTTTTTTTTAATAAATCCTATTTTTTAAAGGTCAGCTCAGGACCTTGACAATATTTTGTTATGAAATCTAAATACCCGAAAACACAAAAAACTAACAGTTCTTTGTGTAATATTTCAAGAAAAAATACTGATTATCAACCTACCCCCCACTCAAGTTTGCCAAGCGCCACTTGGAATGGCGTTCTGCGGTTCAGATTTACCCTTTAGGTCCAGGGAATAATTATGCAAAGTTTGTTACAAACACGCCACTTTTCTTTGAAATAGCGCTCTAAGCTTAAGGACTAATAGGGACTTATTGGAATAAAACCTGACTTTATTTTAGAGTCGACTTTATTCTGACACATTCACACAGAAAACTAAGAGCTGACCTCTCAAAATTAACATTTCGAAGCCAAATTTAATAATACAGTCGCTAACTTCCACTTAATAAATACCGACACTAATAAATCCGGTTTTTAAATACACAAAGGCCGAATTTTAAAGCAAAGCAGCTGGTTTTTATATGTAAATCTGTCACCGTAGGGTCGATTTTAAAATAAGGTCAGGTTTTATTCCAATAAGTGTCTATTATCATTTAAAACCAAAGTTATTTCTAAAAAACCTAAAGTTCCGGCTATATCGATGACGCTAAATCCACGATAAATGCGTGCGAAAAAAACATTTGAGTATCAGTCAAGAGTAAGTAACAGCAATAAGGATACGTGATAGACCAAGAAAAATCTAAAAAAGTAGAAGCTGTGAAACTAGTTACCATATTAAGCGAATTATCAAAAAAGGTGCAAAGCTAACGTTATACACCCTAGAAAAACCATAAAATCTGTGAGTAGAACTTATAATAAAACTTACCCCTCGAACTGATAGGTATCCCCGTCCTTAAAGAAAATGTAGCCACCGTAGGTACCATAGTCCACTTGCCCTCCCATGCGGAGACTGGTGGGGCATCATGTGTTTTATTGTCAATCTTTTCACTCCCACTTCTAAACGCATAATGCACATTTTCTTCACCAATTTCATGATTTAACACATTTTCTTTCAATTGTACCTGTTGTTGTTTGATTTCATTATTTTGTGAATGATCATTACCAGTTCCTTTAATTTTCGCTAAGTGATTTTGCAAAATTCTTGCACTTATTTTATTATTTATGTTATTTTTTTCATTTTTACAAAAACATCCGTCCAAACATGTAAACACTATTAACACTATAACTTTAGAGTTCATTTTGATAAAACACTTAAAATAGCATTAAAACCGCGTCATAAAAAACAGTCGTATAGCCGGTCCCAAATTCATAATAAAATATAAATTTTGTGCGTTACCGCTCTTTTAAAAAACTGTAATTAACAAAGCGGTAAAAAGCAAATTTGAATCCCACCACGGTTGGTTTACGGGCACTAAGAATAACTCAAGCTGACCAACTTCGCCAACTGAATTCAATTGACAGCAACAGTCTTTTGTCAGTACGTCTATTTGCTTAGCCAACTGTTCTAATGTTTAGTATTATCTAGCTTTACGCATGAATTCATTTAATAAAGAACTCAAGAAGTATAATTTTTGCGGGACAACAGACAGTGGTGTAGGAAAATTAAAAAAAAAAACAGAATTAGACCGCAATGTGAAAAACAAGATTGATAGATAAAGTTTTCTTTGCACACCTTGCAGCTGTTTGGGTGTGTCAAGCTAATAATAGAGCATAAGAAGTAAACAACTGAAGCTATTAAAAAGCTATTAAAGATATTGTTAAGGAAAAGACACAATATCTCGAATTAAAATGAGCTACTTAAACACATAAATTGCATTAACCTAGTTAATGAAGTGGTGTGCGTGTAGGACTATATTTGGCTACTAAGTATCTATTATAAACGCTGTTGACAGAAATAAGTTTACACGGTTCATATTTATCAGCTTCAATCTGTTGAATTCCTGATATTTTAAAGATTTATATTGTGCCCAGAATAATAAGAGCTACATACCTCAACCAATTATAATTTTCTGAAATTCGCCTAGTTTTTTCAAACTTTCAGTTTATACTCAATGGTGTTTCTTAACGAATCATTACATACTTGCAATCACATAATTTGCTTAACTTAAATGATAAAATATTTTTAACTGTGACAGTAAAATTATTTACAGGACTTTTTAAATTTAAGTGTCTATTTGTTCTTCATATTTGATTTTTATTAAAATTGAATTTTTTAAAAATATAACTTCAATTGCAATTATCAACTGCAAAAAGGTTGACTTTCGGCATTTACTTTATACTTAAGTGGTATCTCGCTAAAGACGTCAGCTTTAAAACTGGTTCAATGAAGAAGAACGACTATTATTAAGGACCTTTCGCTGACATAAATATTTAATAATATTTACTTAATTTTGCACCTGCTTCCAATTTCTCTGCTTTTAGATACTAATATAAATGCTCAATAATTTTTTTTATAAATGCAATAGCAATGTTTGCAGTGTCTTAACCAATCACTAGTAAAAAATAAATGTTGGGTGGTACTTTGGTTGGTTGGAACTAATCTTAAGAGAATAACTTTAAGAAGAGAAAACTGATTACGAAAACTCGCCGAGGATGCCCAAAAAGCAATTAGATTGGGTTGGGCCAGGACAGACGGTTTTAAGCGAATATACAACCAAATTCATACCATACTTCCTTTATTCTCTAGACCTGGCCCAGTGCGACTGCTTTTCAATTTCAACCTTTAAGAAAAAGCACCCTGGTCTCTACTCGACGATTTATAAGCGAGAATAAAGTACTGACGAGAAAATCTAAGAATTTTTCGAGTACCGACAAAGTTTTGGAAAGATGGGCTTATCGAATGAACGATTAGAGTTTGTTTATAGTGAAAAACTTATTAAAAAATTTTTTTTTGTAAGAGTGTTTAAGTTTTTATAGGTTCTCTTTAAGAACGTTTAAATGTTGCAGAGACACACTTATTGACTAGGAACGGCAAACAAAGTATCACTGATATAAATACGAGATTACTCCGGTTATGTGGATAAAGAAAGAACCAGCTTGATAGAGAAATAGCCTGTGTCGATTTAGTCGGTTTGCATTCATCATTGCAGATACATCAACTTCAGCATAGATGAAAAATACCTTTCAGTGATACTGGAGAAGGTTTGTTCATTCTGTAAAATGCTGTAAGAAAAGAGACAGGAGACTCATATGACTTACCTACAGGAGACACGTTGGCGTTTATACGGGCCACTGTCAACTAAAATTACCATTACAAAAAATGGGATTAACGAAAGTTACTCTGTACAGAGAAATACGAGACATTTCGAAATGTTTAAATGTGTGGTTTAAGCACAACCGCATTAAAATATACTTAGAGTACCTCAGATCAATTAAGAGGATCTTAAAATAACCTTATTCTCAAGATGACCTCACCCAAACTAGTTGCTGCTCCATTTAAAAGGCTGTACATTCTGTGTTGAGGTTCACTTAAAGTCAATAGATAGAGGGCTCAAAATGGTTCACGCATGGACTCATCATCAAAAAAATTTCAACATGACCTTTGCAAATTAGTCTATTATATTTGGCAAAAAAAAAGATTTGTGTCATATCACTGGAGCTTTTTAATTTTTCTGTATTTTTTAGTACCAACAGACTCTGATATGTTTTATTACCGCTTCTATATTTGTTCATCAATCTATTTATCCTGGGTTGGTGATGCCGTTAAATATTACTTACTAGAAAAACACAGATGGATGCAGCCAACAGGTGTTGAATGAAAACTTTTATTTATTAAAACGATTTGATATCTATATAGATATTAAGTATCATAAGAAAAACTTTTCATGTAAAAAAATCCAAGTACGCGAAAATGGCATGCCGTAAAAATAATTGAGATAAAAGTAAAGCCAAGTTCTCCAACTCAAATTTCAAAATAAAAGGTTCTTACTAGTTTGGAAATGTTTTTTTTAAACTTTTGAAACAGCCCACATAGCACAAAAATCACATCAACGTTAAATTAACGTGAACAAAAATAACAAAGTATTTTTTACTTGAAAACAACCTTATACCATGTAATATTTATTTTGTTCAATCTACATGCTTAAAGAAAACTTAAAAACAAGGGGAAATCAAGATATAAAAATGTACTTTTTGCTGAAGTTTCTGGTGCTGTGTATATAACGTGTTTTTTACCCTCGTTATTTTCATGTGCCAAATTCACACTTGAAAAGTCCTCCACAACATGTTCTGAAACGCCACTAGATTAAGACTTCTCAAACCTACTAACTTTCTGCGTCTTTTTTGGTCACGTTTTTTTAATAACATTTTTTAACTTAAAATAGGCGCGAAAGGAAGTTATTGAAGTTCACTAGTTTAAGACTACAACACTTTAAGACAATTTTAAAGATGGCGCTCAAGTCAAGACAAAATATCTATATGTCTATCTATATACATTATGTTTTTTAGCTCCCACATATACTATACTATAGTAGTGTGAGCTATGGTGATCCTAATTTTTTCGAGAAAAAAAAAGTTGCTCTGATTTCAAAAATTTTTATATATCTTTGCGTTTCAGATGATTTTGAAACTTTTTTGTTGCGCCGTCTGTCTGTCTGTATGTCTGTCTGTCTGTCTGTAACGACCAACGAGCATAACTGAAAAACCGCTTGGCCGATTTTAATGAAATTTGGTACCTAGGCTGGGTCTAGCGTCGAGATGGTCTTATTTAAAAATAAACAAAATCCACCGAACACAAACCAAATAAAAGGGTGGGGGTAGATTTCAAAAATTAGAGTTTATGTGAAAATATGGCGTGTGTGATATCAAACGAAAGGTAATTGAGTCTGGAGTTAAATAAAATACATTTTAATTTATTTTAAAAAAAGGGTGGGGGTATATTTCAAAAATTAGAGTTTAAGTGAAAATATGGCGTGTGTGATATCAAACGAAAGGTAATTGAGTCCGAAGTTTAACAAAATACATTTTAGTTTTTGTTTTTGTTAAGGGTGGGGGTAGATTTTAAAAATTTGAGTTTAAGTCAAAACATGGTTTGTGTGGTATCAAACAAAAGGTAATTTAGTCTGGAGTTGAATAAAATATATTTCAGTTTTTAGTTATATTAGCTCACACGTACACTATAACTATAGTACCTAGTGTGAGCTTAGGGGCCCATATATTGGCAGAGTATTTTAAAAGCTAAACAAGATTTTTTAACAGTAAACACATTCACAGAATATTAATGTGTCTTTATAAGGTTAATACCAAATGCGTCGTGATCGTAAAGGATCAGGGATCAGTTCCTTAACAGGTTTTTGGAGTTTAGAGGCCAAAGCACTGCCTGATAGATTTGGTCAAAGTGAAAAATGCCGACAATAGGTGGCGCTGCTGCTGGTAAAATCTCAAAAATATTCGGTAGAAAAGCCATGCAAGTCGCGTTTTAAAATTCGTGTAGAAAAGGCGTGAATCTAATGTGATTTTAACGTTGATAAAAATCACGTGAAACTATCGTAAAAACATTGCTGTTTTAATTTGATAATGGCGTTATTACAACGCAGTTTTTAGCAACGTTATTTTTTATAACGTTAATGAATGACCTATTAAGCATGTTTTCATATATGAAATAAACGTTTTTTTCCAGCAACTTTTAAAATCAACGTTTTTTTTTCTCACGCCTTTTTTACGTGTTAAACACGTGATTGTGCTATGTGGGAGCGCCTTGAAAGAACATGCAAGTCTATGATTTCTTTGCGCTACCACTGCACTGCACTTATTTTACCATAATTCACTTTAAGATGGCACGTCTCAGTTGCTTAAATAATAAGAGGTTTGATATGGAAATCGGCTTCTCAAAATGATCGAAACTGCTGTCTTATTAAGTGAGAGTAATAACGGGGACTTGAAAATATCATTTTTGCATGCAAAACTTTTACGAAACCAAGCATTAAGTGACAATAAAATATTGTCCTCGAAGCAGTCCACTAAACACATAAAAAAACACCCAACTGCTAATTTACTTGTAACTATACTAGTCGCAGTTGGGTACAAAATTGATAGGTATACCTATTATAATGTACTACATGCTTAAACTTTTAGTTTTTATGCCCAAAGCGCACTTACGAACTTTTACAGTTTTGTATTTTCATGAATCAGGTTATTAGGTAATTTGGTACCCAACTGCGACTAGTAGTTACAAGTAAATTTAGCAGTTGAGTGTATTTTTTATTTCAACACAACTTTTAGGTTTAATTCTTATTCAGCGTTAGAAAAAGCACTATACATTTACAATTCATTTAGCTTTACCCAAAAAGTACTTGTGGATTTTCTACGAACGCGAACAGTGTTACCCTTCATTAAGTAAAGGTGGGGGAAGAGAGAGCGAGGAAGGAACTAGTAAAATGGTGTCGAAAAAAATCTTAAAGCGTGTGCAGAATTTTTTTTTGAAAACGCTCTATATTTGTGAAAGGTATAGCTACAACTACTACTAATAAGGAGGGAGGGGAGAAGATAGGGAGGGGGAAACTTGTAAAATAATGTTAGAAAAAAATTATTTAAGCGTGTGCAAAAAGAACTTTTAAAATCGCTTTATATTTGATAAAATATGCGAATATGGTTTTTGAATAGGGTAGGGGGAATGACAGGAGGGGAGATGGGTGGGGCAGGGAGGACTACAAAGTAACTACAGCAAATTAAAGGACAATTTCAATAGGTGATCAAAGAAATTTCAATAAAATCGCCTGAAATTTAGATAATTTTTATGTATTAAAGCCTAGATCATGTGAGAAAATGGCGTCTGAAGACCGCCATGTAGATTCCTCTTCAAAAAAATATAGCCTATAGCACTCGGGATCAGTGGCAATTCAACGACATATTTCTTGTCAAAATCGGTTTAGCCGTTTAGCCTCTAGCGTGACACATACATACATATTTACATACTTACGTATATACATGTCCCAATCGAAAAACATTACCCTTCCTTTCGCTGTGCTGCAGTTGGGTAAAAAACGCTTTAATAACATCAAAATAATGTTTTATTAAAAAACATAACGTTAGGTTGGATGTCAGTTCTATTGTTATATTCATAATGAAAAAGAAGCTTAATACTTGGTCCTGTCCTATTTCTTTTTAATTTAAATGACTTAACAGCCCAGAATTTATTAGGTAGGGGAAAGGGGGGCAAAATGGGTTACGGGTGTAAGACGGGATACCGCAGTTTTAGGTAAACTGCGCAAGAATAAAACCTTTTAATATGTTTTTTCCCCATGACTGGTTCAACTCTCTGCAATATGACTGGTGCCGGTCGGCTGAGCTTAAGTTGGTTTTTGCTTAGCATGTGATGTTGTGCGTTGTTTATTGTAAAAATAGCTTGCGCATTTTGTTATCGTAAGTACATCTTTTACAGACTTTTCATAATTTTGTTTCCATTAAGCAATTAGTGGGTTTATGTATTATTCATAAATAAACGCGTTGTTTGTAAAATTTGCCTTTTACTGTGTGATTTTTGTTTGAATTTAACTGGTGGTTTGGGGCAAAACGGGGTTTTTTCATGGGGGCAAAACGAGGTACCTTACAAGCGCGTCGCTAAGGGGGGGGGGGTACTGGGGGTCAGTACCCCCCCCCCAAGACTCCAAGAACTAAAGTTTTTTATTATCGAGCACTCGTAATGCAAAGCTCCCAAAAATTTGCAAAAAAAATTATAAGTTTGTTAATTCCAACTAAACTAAAGCAAGTAAATAATACCGTTTATTTTTACCCAAATTTACTACCGACCAGTGGGAATAACCGACCGACTAACGCTACCATTATTCATCTGGGCCACACGATCGTGTTCTGTCTGTAAAACAAAGCCGCGATTTTAGTTGAAAAGTTCACTGCATTTTTTCCAGCGTCCGCGAGAATATAGTGTGTGTATTTTTGTGATTAATGTCTTATGCACAATTCTTTTGGGAGGTAGTTTAAGCCTCTTAGGGTCCCTTCCTAAAACCTAAACGACTTCAAATTAATTAAATGCAAAAAGAGGTGCCGGTGGGTCTTAATTAGTTATATTGTAATCTGCCCAAGAGTGCCCGTCGGCGGCGATGGCGCAGTGGCCCCATGGTATTGTTTTAACCCGCAACTCGCGCAGCCCACCCCACGCCATTTGTCATCCCATCATCTTAAGGTACTCTTTTGCATTGTGGTTGATGGATCAATGTATACCCATTTTTGTAATTATTATTATAATAAGTTCAAAGGTGTTATAAGCAGTGGCGTATATAGAAAAAAGTTTTGGGGTGGGCCCGAGACAGTTTTGGGGGGGGCCCGAGACCTCATGAGGCAGTATTTTATGCTATTTTATGTTTGTATTCAAGAAATATGTGGAAAATATCCAAGAAAATCTTAGCTTCGGGGAGGGCCGGGCCCCCCAAGCCCCCCTCCGTATATACGCCACTGGTTATAAGTGTTTGTAAAGTTAAAAATAGGGTTTGTTGTGATTTGTAATTGAGTTTTGGTCAGCTGAAACTAACGGTAAGAAAAACCTAAAATTTCTTTTATTGTAGTACAGAGTGCTCCAAATAGGATACTTTTGATAGGAAACGCCTATTTCTAGAAGAGATAGAAAAAAACTAACCTGCATTTTGCGAGCTCGATTTTCGTTAAAAAGTTAATGCCGAAAATCGCACATCGATATCTTAAACTACTTACAAGAAGGTGGTTTTCAATTTGGTGCATTTTCGACCCACCCCCGTAACTTTTTTATTTATGAATATTTTTTATTTCTGTTAAAACGTTCTTAAAGCACTTTTTTTAAGAGTTCAACTGTCAAGTTAATTTTTGAGATATTACATAAAGTTTGTAATTTTTTTATAGAATGACCCTATTTTTATTTGATTTTTGAAATCAGCGTCAAATTTCCTTTAAAATGATGTGTCACACTTAATATTTTATACATATTTTTTTCTTATATTTTTTTATTTTTTTATTACCTCTTATTTTTTATTATTTTTTTTTAGTTTTTTAAACCCATTCAGACCACTAAAAAAAAATAATAAAAAAAAAGGTAACTAAAAAATAAAAATATAAAAAACAAAAAAAAAATACTAAGTGTGACATGTCATTTTAAAAGCAAATTTTACGCTCATTTTAAAAATCCAATAAAAAAGGGTCATTCACTAAGAAAAATACAAACTTCATGTAATACCCCAAAAACTAAATTGAATTGCTCTTAAAAAAGTGCCTACAGAATGTTTTCACAGATATAAAAAATATTCATAAATAAACAGGTTACGGGGGTGGATCGAAAATGCACCAAATTGAAAACCATCCTATATCTTGTAAGCAGTTCAAGATATCGATGTGCGGTTTTCGACATTCATTTTTTAACAAAATTCAAGCTCGTAACATGTAGGTTAGTTTTTTTCTAGCTGCCCTAGAAATGGGCGTTTCCTATCAAAAGTGTCCAATTTGGACCACTCTGTACTTTAAGACTTACTTCGTTTTCGTACTGTTTTCGGTTTTGCAAATAAAAAAACTATTACGCATTCGTTACATAATAATTTTTATTGTGTGTACCTTTAAAAAAATAAAACTCAAAAAACCACTTAATTTCTAATGGATGTAAATTATAGTCACCGACTGTAGTTTTTTATTATTATAAATTATTTTTCTTTTTTCTGTAGAGCCATGAGTAAACGTAGTAACCAAAGAACTTTGGATAGTTTTTTTAACAAAAAGGTTAAACCCACCCGATGAAGAAACTGTTACACATAAACCTGATGATGTATTTTTCTCTCGTATGGTTCCCATTAGCTAAATGGCAAAATATTTTAGAAAAAACGCTCTCGTGAAAAGTTACCAAAAACCTAGTTACTAGGTTTTGCAAAAGTAGGGCAGAGTACCCCCCCAAGAAAAAAGCTACCGACTCCCTTGGTACCTTATAATACCTAGTAATCTATATCCCATTTTGCCTCAAATTTTTTTAAACATTTTTTTGTTACCATTACTGAAAGTTGTATTTTATGTTGTTTTTGCAAAAAATGGGCGCAACATTCATGTAGGAGAGTCGACATCGATGACGAGGTCACTGTAATAAATGTTAACTTACAAAAATATTGTTTCTTGGCTTTTTTTTACATGAAATGTTTTTGTTATGATTTCACTTCTTTTTTAAAGGTATTGGATAATATTTAATTTTTAAAGTAGTAAAATATGCGGAATATTGTTCAAAACTTTTACAATACCTTACTTAAAATGTTGAGGTTTTTTTAATTATTTCCCATGGTTTTATCATAGTTCCTATCAGCCTTCCCAAGCTCAGCTCTCTAGCGTTTTTCAAAGTGGACAATGTTACCTTTACATAACTTTAAATGTATAGGGGAGGAAGGCAAATTAAGATTTTAGTGTTTTTAAATTTTTCTTATAGTTTTATCATAGTTCCTATCAGTCTTCCAATGCTCAGCTCTCTAGCTTTTCTGAAAGTGGGTAATGTTACTTTTCCATAACTTTACAATTATAGGGGATGAGAAGTAAATAACAATTTTGGGGATTTTTTATATTTTTTCCCATAATTTATCATAATTTCTATCAGCCATCCAAAGCATAGCTCTCTAGCGTTTTTGAAAGTGGGCAATGTTACTTTTATATAAACTTACATTTATAGGAGAGGGAAGTAAATTAAAAAGTTGGCGTTTTTAAATTTTTTCCTATAATTTTATCATAGTGTCTTTCAGTCTTAAAAAGCTTAGCTCTTTAGCGTTTCTAGAAGTGGGCAGTGTTACTTTTACATAACTTTACATTTATAGGGGAGGGAAGTAAATTAGAATTTTGGGTTGTTTTGATTTTTTTCTATAGCTTTATCATAGTCACTATCGGCCTTCCAAAGCTCAGCTCTCTATGGTATTTGGAAGTGGGCAATGTTACTTTTACATAACTTTACATTTCTAGGGGAGGGAAGTAAATTAGAGTATTGGGGTGTTTTAATTTTTTTCTGTAGTTTTATCATAGTTTCTATTAGTCTGCCAAAGCTCAGCTCTCTAGCATTTCTGGAAGTGGGCAATGTTACTTTTACATAACTTTACATGTATAGGGCAGGGGAGTAAATGAGAATTTTGGGGTTTTTTATTTTTTCCAGGGGTTTGGTCATAATTTTTATCAGTCTGCCAAATTTTGTCTGGAAGTACAGTAGAATTTTGATGATCTATACATGAGTTAGAACTTCGACGTTTTCTGAAATTTCGTAACTACTTTACTACTTCATAGAAGTTTATGAAACTTGGAGGGGTTGTTAACTCTATGAAGGTCTACGACTGTGCACAGTTTGAGATTCGTAGCTCATTCCGAAGTAGAGTTTTAGATAGGTCAAATATGGGCTCAAATGTTTCAAGAAAAGATGGTACCGCAGCGCGAACTTGGCGAGGCACTACCGTGCCCTCTCTTTGAGCCAAAGTGTTAAGCCTAAATCATTTATTGTTGTAATCTGCAGAGTTTTTTCATGTACTGGGTGGAAAAAAAATATGCCACTTTAGTCAAACTCAGTATGTAGGTACGTGGGCACAATAGATCCATTTGTGGTCGCAGTGCATGGAGGTCCAGTAGGGCCTGCCACCACTTTCGAATACATACATACCGTGCCCTCAGATTCTTCATTTATGTGATCTGTCAAAAATATAGTTTTGGATGATACCTCCATACAAAATAAGGAATCAGTTTTCAAATTTTTAGGACTGCTTATCGACTTAATACTAGAATTTGATACACATATTGACATGTTAAACAAACAATTAGCAAAAGTGTGTTATATAGTAACAACCATTCAGCAAGAACTTGGTAAAAGAATCGCAGAGACTACTTATTATGCACTTGCAAAGGCCGTTTCAATCAGAGATTGCACAAAAAGAGCCGTTAGATCTATGTGTAATACTAATAATAGACAAATTAACAAAAAAATCGATTATATACGAAAGCATAAAGATATTTAATAAATTACCAGAAGATTAAAAAAATACAGCAGAGTATAAAAAATTTAGAAGTTCTTTTATTAACCAAGGCATTTTATAGTGTTGCGGAGTTTTATGCATAAACTTGTTGAATTAAAGTAACTTAATGCATTTTTTTTTTTAATATTTTGCTTTTGAGTTTCTTTTATTATTGGTCTTATTTTGAAACCTTAATCTTATTTTAAAGCTAATTTTAAACATTATTTTAAGTGTGGTTTAGTTTTTGTTGAGTGTTTTTGTTATTTTATTTTAAATAATTGTTTTAAATTCAAACCTTTATAACAATTTATGAGTCATCAATACTGTAATTATATTTTGTTTTAAAACTTTAGTGCTTTATATAATATTTAGAATTTTAGTAGGTAATATGACTGGCGGCTATTTCTTAACATTAGTTTTAAATTTGTTATATTTTTAATTTATGTGACTATAAATAGGTAGTCTTACTAGGTTAAGATTGAGATGTATTTGCTTTGTCAATAAGTTTTTTTGGAAATTTCTGACAATAAAGCTTAGTTTGATTTGATTTGATTTAAATAACCCGTTTTCTAACTTTCGAAAAATATTCTTATGTTTTTCTAAAATTGAAAATAAAATGTTTTTCCAACATCAAAAAACGAAACAGTGAAGAAGGAATGTTTTTCTAACATTGAAAAATAAATGTTTTTTTAACTAGCTTCTAAAAATTATATTTAAAATTTCTTTGTAAACAATCATTTTGTAGTAAGTCGTTAAAGAATATAGTTTAAGACAGTGAATTGAGTATATAAAACTCAGGGACAAAAATCCTATCTCCAGAATCCCAGAACGGCTTTTAATGAAACTTGGCAATACTGTTAACTGGTATTTTAGCTATAATTAGCGCTACATCACTCATCAACTCAGGGACCCAACTAGCCAGGCCATGTTGAGGAAACTTGAGCCCCATGCTTAATACCTAAAGAATACGAAAAATACTACTACAGAATAAGGTCACTAGATCAGAAAATCGCATTGTGATACACTTTTTAGATATGACCAAAATGATTCGTGAAAAATAACTATTTTTTAAAGGGACCGGCGCCACAATACAAATTTTTTGGCAGGAAGAAAATAAAATAAGGGCAATTTTTTTGGCACACCCCTACAACATTATTGGTAGCATTTTTTGAACACTTTCCAACTATGTATTTGTAAAATACTCATGTTTGTAGGATATTTAGAAAATAAAAAACCAATTAAATACTTTTTAGTACATTTTATAATTATAATTTCGTACCCGAAAAACTACCTTGTCGATTCCTCCAACACTGTCCTATCCTATACTCCAAAACTCAAACAGGTAAAATACACTGTTGCTGCCTATAACTCATATAAAATCCTCAGAACAAAAGAACTTTAAAACTCGTGAGATATTCTCCCCTAGCACTTTCTAATATTTCGGAGAAGTTGTCAAATCTACCGTTTCAATTTCATATTCATTTAAATCCCTATTTACATCTTCGTATTTAAACGCCTTTTCAAAATTACACTATTTAAAGATGGAATCCGAATTAAGTAGACGGATTTGCTTAACTTTTTTTAATAACACCGCGCATCCCAAAAGGCTTTTGAGGATTCTTATAGTTTCTAACAATAACATTTTCCTTAACACTAAAGGCCAAAGACCTTTTACCTTCATAATATTTAAGCTCACAACATGTATACTAGAACCATAATAGTGTAAGCTATGGTGATTGTGTCAAAAAAAAAATTGCTCGGATTAAAAAAAAAATTATATATCTTTGCGTTTCAGATGATTTTAAAACTTTTTTGATGCGCCGTCTGTATGTCTGTCTGTTTGTATGTCTGTCTGCTTGCCTGTCTGTCAGCTTGCCTGTCTGTCTGTCTGTATGTATGTATGTCCGTCTGTCGACCAACGCGCATAACTCCAAAACTACTTGCCCGATTTTGTGTGAGCTTAGGTGCCCTACTCTTTTTTTATTTAGTTGGTTTTCCTACGTCGTCCGACGCCTATTCTCACCCCTTTCGATCCTGACATTCATCTTCTGTCAGATTTTTTTGACTCATGGATCTTTGGATTGACTGTTGCCATTCTAGTTTAGGACGCCCTCTTTTTCTGCGTCCTATTGGTTGCCATTCTAGGACCTGCTTTGGTAATCAGTTACCTTTTAGTGATGTCATCCGTTATGATTCCCTCGATTCCCATACTTTCTTTTATGATCTTATTTCTTATGTGATCTGTTCTAGATATTCCCATTGATCTTCTTATTGCATCCATTTCGACACTTTCCATTTTTGTTTTGTATTTTTCTGTTACGCGACAAATCTCTATTCCATACAACAGCGTGCTTTTCACCATTGTTTCATATATGTTAAATTTCAAATTATTTTTTATCTCTCAGCTCCATAAAATACTGTTAAGACATCCAATAACCTTTACCTTTTTTGCTGTTACTATTCTTTTTTCCAGTTCTTTACAGTGTGTACCTGTCTTATCAAATGTGACACCCAAGTATACATACTCAATGCATGGAGATATTACTTGTCCATTGTCTAGTTCTGACTCACTGGATTCGTTTCCAATACATAAGTACTGTGTCTTGTCCACGTTTACTGTTAATACCCACTTTTGGTATTCTTCCATTAACTTTCTCATCATATACTTCATGTCTTCTTTATCATTAGCTACAATTACTTGGTCGTCAGCAAACTGTAGTGTGTATATGGTAAATCGGTCGATAAGTTGTATTCCCATGCCATGCACTTTACGTTTCCAGTTTTTTAGAGCTACTGCGATATATATTTTAAAAAGTGTTGGAGGGATACAACATCCCTGTCAAGCCTTTTGTTACTAGGAATTCTTTTGAAAGTCGATTTCCAATTTTAATTTTAGATTTTATCCCTTTGTTTAGTTCTTTTATCGCTTTTATGTATGTATGATTGATATTAGTTTGCTCTAACACTGTCCATAGTTTTTCTACTGGAACGTTATCATATGCTTTTTGTAGGTCTATAAAGGTAACATGAGTCTCTATATTTCTGGCGCTCCTTTTCTCAATTACTTGTTTAAGACAAAAAAACATTATCACTACAAGATCTGCCTGTACAAAACTCACTTTGCTCTTCTTCTTCTTGTTAACGAAAATCATTCTCTATTAGATCTCTAAGAATCCTACCGTACAATCTACTTAGAGTACTGTTTACTGAAATTCCTGTGTAATTGTTGCAATCCAGCTTGTTTCCTTTTTTATGTATTGACGATATGAATGTAATTTTCCAATCATTAGGTACTGGATGTCCGTTTATGCATTTATTAATAATATATGTGAGATTTTCGATTAGTTTCTCTGATCCATATTTGAGCAAGGTGCCCTACTCTACTTTTTAAATCCTGAGAAAGGGAGCTCTTCTTTCATGCTAACCCACTTTTTAACTTTCTGGAGGACCTATATCTCAAACTTTATTCTGAGGAGAGGGCTTCGGCAGTGTTCTGTGATCTATCAAAGGCTTTCGACTGTGTGGATCATGGGATACTGCTGAGGAGACTCGAGAGATATGGCATACGGGGATTAGCATTACAATGGTTTAGATCATATGTATCAGATAGGCTGCAGGCTGTTGTTTTGAACGGGGTAAATTCAACTTCTGAAAAAGTGACGATCGGTGTTCTACAGGGCTCCATACTTGGCCCTCTTCTGTTGCTAATTTATGTCAATGATATTTTTACTCGGAATTCCATGACCTTGGGTGTTAAAGCGACGCAAAAATCTAAATTAGACAGTTGCAGGAAAATCAGTTTGCCATGTATTCTTCTCTCTTCCGGTCTATATGGTCCATTTCAAGAAAAAATCGTCTTACATTTTAATCTTCAGGATATTTTATCGTCTATACAGTTACAAATACCAAATCATTTGCGGCCTGTTTCGGCAAAAAATCAATTTTTCCAAGCCAATGCACATTTAAACTTTAAGCCTAAACCTTAAACTTAAACCAAAACTTAGACTTAAACTTACGCCTTAGTAAATACTGGTGTAAAAGTTTATATCTTGGAAACTCGAGGTCTGACGAAAAAGAGTTCCATTTAAAATTTGATGAGAAAAATTAGGTCTGCAACATATCTAATGCCAAGCGGAATGCAACATATAAAATAAAATAATATTGGCAATGTATAGCGGGGTAAAGAAAAATAAAAATTCAAATTGTTTTATCTGAAAATCGAAAAGCATGTTTTGTAATTAGCAAGGCAAAATAATACTAAATCAGCTGTTTCTCCTCAGGCACCAATTTTTTTTTTTAATTTTGTAGGGCTGTGGTCATCGTTTCCTCCAATTTGAGTAGACGCCTGTGTGACGTTATAAATAAAGATGGCGGCTTTTTCTATTTCTTTTCTCGAACTTTCACTCGTAATAATATATACGCCTTCTGTTTGAAGAGAACTCTAATTAAAATGGTAAACAAATAGCCTTATATTTCCAAAACAAACAAAGATATTTAAAACAATTAAATTCTAAAAAATATTACCCTTATTACCCAAAAACAAATTCAGAAAGGAAGTTTTAGACTACCATTGATCGATTGGATATTAACTACTCAATTTTAGGTCATGTGCGACGTTATAAATTCAAGATGGCGATATAAAAAAATATAAAAATTTAAGATTGAGCAAAATAGTTTTAGAATACCCTGGATCGATTGGGACAATTTAAAATCGTCGGGTGTTTGTCTTAAATTTGAGTAAGACGGTCTCATGAGGTCTTAAATATAAAAAGGTGGCATTAAATTTTTTTTTTACAATCTTTTTTTATATTTAATTTAAATCTGCCTTTTCAAAATAATGCAAGAACCTAAAACTATTCTATTCTATGTCAAAAGACAGTGGGAAAGAATTTCAAGATCAGTTGGATGACTTGGTCGGGTTAATACCCTGAGAGTCTCTCGTTCTTGTATTGAGACACCGCAGCCTGCATAGGTAGAAGTTTCCGAAAAATATATGGCTTCGGTAGTTCAGTGGTGAAATTTTTGCCTAGATAGCAAGAGGTCCCGGGTTCGATCCCCGGCCGAAGCAGAAAACTTTTTTCTTATTTTTCTTTCGTTAATTTCACTTGTTGTTTGGTAGTAACAATGTTTTAACAAATCTCGTACACAGCTGGAGGGAAGAGGGGGTTGGTGTTTCAAGGCGATAACCCCGCAGGTCCATAAAAGATTGATTTTTAAAAGATTTGCAATAAAGTGATCCATGACCAATCGATCTGGGGTACTCTAAAACTTTCTTCATCAATTCAAAAAAAGTTTTTAGAATTAAAAAAAAAAGTTAATTTTTGTGATACAAAGCTCATTTTTAATTAAGTTAAACAAATAAAATATTATAGATACGAAATCATGCTGAACAAAATCGGCTAGTCGGACCACGGCAAATTTTCCCCGCAGGGAATAAGCCGCGGCGAATTTTCCCTTACCTCCAAGTAGGTACATATCTAGAGCTTGCCAATCGTTCCTATGGCACAAAATGAAACACCTATAAGGCCAATTTTTCCCAATTTGTAAACTTCCCAAATTTAATTTAATTGATAGTATAACTCGAAAAAGATCATAATTAATTAAAATACTTTAAAACTCTTAACAGATAAATCGAATAATTGACCAACATTTGACAGATAATTACGTAGGTATTACAACAAACACAATTACTGCATTTGATTTACAGCGAAGAAAGTAAAAAACTGTTTCATTTAATTCATATTTTCCGTCATCCGCAAAGATAGGCTTGTTGCTATACATAGCTGAAAATAAGTTTTTATGTTTTATTTATTGACGTGTATAGCCAATATGACGGCTATAAGAAATAACAAAGTTGGATATGATCCAAAATACTAGAAGGCCTAGAAAATATTTATTAACGTCACTCGATTGGCCGTAGTCGCTTATACAAAACAACCAAATTTTAAGATGGCGAAAATAATAAATATTTTTAAAAAACACAATTTTTTAATTTTTGCTTGATATTTGAAAAACCCCTGTAGATATTTTTAATTTCGATATATCCCGATATAAATGTAGTTACTTACTGTATATCTAAGGAATAAATAAACAAAAATTCAGCCCGCTATTTTTTAGGTTTCCTCCTTAGTTGATTGAGCTAAAAAGAAAGCCCACTCGCATTATAAATGGCTGTTAATTAATGGGTTATAGCAATGTCACATCTTTTAGATGAAAATGTTTTTCGTTTAGGCTAAAGCTTACTGACCGTTTTAACTTCAGTTGCTTAAAGAATTACAAAGTACCTACTTTGCTAACATTGAATAATAAGAGAATGTTTAAAGTATCAATGTTGCAGTTGTTAAACTTTGCTGTCAATTAATGGTAATTAATAATTAAATCAGGATTTACCTATACAGTTGAAAAACCTAGCAATCAGATGAAACATGCGAAAAATAGTTAAAGAGACCAATAAAAAAAGCACCTATTTTACAAATAAAAATGTATAGAGAATTAAAATTGTCGCTATTGTAACAAAACGGAATGTGAGTATAAATGGTATTGGTATTTTGCCATTTATAAGTTTTTAAATATTTTTTAATTAATATTGTTTTTGACAATAACAAGCATTAATTACAGGCAAGACTAAGATAAGAACAATTAAAACTTATGGCAGCGCATCGACTTGGTTTTAGGCACGATTTTCAGGATTGCTATGATTTAATAAAAGTTGTTTTTGGCTAAACTATCCTTTGAGCCACTAAAATTACAACAATTTATATTTTGTAACTGGAATCAAACTTTAAAAAACACACTGTGTAATTTTGATTTGTAACGGTTTTCTAAGTCGAAGCATTTATGGCTTACGCTGGTGTCTTGTCTCTTTATCAAGAGCGTTTAAGTCACAGATTTCGTCTTTCTCTTCTAGGCTATACCTCAGGTTCGGGCTAATCGACGGCAAGCTAAAATTGCCAACAAAACATGGTGGTTTCCACCAAGACAAGAAAACGTAAAAATTCATTCTTAAGTGGTTTTTCTTTCGCTTCACTTCGCTTAATTAAGAGTTTTTTTTAGCTGCGAAAATGTATACTGTCAAATAGCCTGTCTGCTCCAGTATGAATGTTACGCAAAACTTTTTCTAAAGTAACCCAACTTTTGATTGTGATTTTAGCTAAATCAGTTTATTTTTAGCAAAAATCAGAGTAATGAAAATGCATGAAATGTATGTCCAATTTTTTTATAATATTCAGCATTAAACAAAATATTAATTATTTTCAAAAAATTGTTTAATTGCATATTTGTAATAATTTACCGCCCCCATATAATGATCACATGGTAATTTAGAATAGTTAGTGCTTATAAAATACTCTGCCAATATATGGGCCCCTAAGCTCACACTAGGTACTATAGTTATAGTGTACGTGTGAGCTAATATAACTAAAAACTGAAATATATTTTATTCAACTCCAGACTAAATTACCTTTTGTTTGATACCACACAAGCCATGTTTTGACTTAAACTCAAATTTTTGAAATCTACCCCCACCCTTAAAAAAAAACAAGAACTATAATGTATTTTGTTAAACTCCGGACTCAATTACCTTTCGTTTGATATCACACACGCCATATTTTCACTTAAACTGTAATTTTTGATATATGTACCCCCACCTTTTTTTAAAATAAATTAAAATATATTTTATTTAACTCCAGCTCAATTACCTTTCGTTTGATATCACACACGCCATATTTTCACATAAACTCTAATTTTTGAAATCTACCCCCACCCTTTTATTTGGTTTGTGTTCGTTGGATTTTGTTCATTTTTAAATGGGACCATCTCGACCCAAGACCCAGCCTAGGTGCCAAATTTCATTAAAATCGGCCAGGCGGTTTTTGAGTTATGCGCGTTGGTCGTTACAGACATACAGACAGACAGACAGACAGACAGACAGACATACAGACAGACAGACAGACAGACGGCGCAACAAAAGAGTTTCAAAATCATTTGAAACGCAAAGATATATAAAAATTTTTGAAATCGGAGCAACTTTTTTTTTCTCGAAAAAATTAGGATTACCAAAGCTCACACTACTATAGTATAGTATATGTGTGAGCTAAAAAATCAAAGTTCATAAATAGACTAAGAAAAATATGTTGAATTTTTAGTAATAACAAAATTTTTACCGATGGCAATTTTCTCTTTAAAATTTCTGCCGGTAAAGATTTTGGACCAAATATTGTTATTACCAAAAATTCAATATATTTTTTCTCTTTACCGATGGCAATTTTCTCTTTAAAATTTCTGCCGGCAGTGCAATTTTGAATTTCATGTACAGGGTGATTTACTATATTTTGAACCCCCGGTCAGCGCCTTTAATATCAATGACATAAAAAAAACATAAAACTTTTATAAATTGACATCATGTTTCTTATATTAAATAGAATACCCTGCATATTATTACATTTGTAAATTCGCCTTTTCTTTCTAATTTTAAAAATGTATAATATGTCTATACTTCGATAGACATTTTCTGAGATATAACGCATTATTTTTCCATTAAGATCCTATACACATATTTATTTGGTTTTACGCACCAACGTGTTTTCTTTTTACCCTTTTTATGAGAAATTTAAATGCCCTATATCTAAGAAAGTATTTATCGTAAATTATCTATTTTTAAAATCAGAAAGAAAGGGCGGTTTTTTTTTAAATAAAATAATTTACAGGGTGTTTTATTTAATATAAGAAAGTTGATGTCAAATTTTAACACAGAAAAACATTTGACAACACCTGTCAAACGGGTTAAAAAGCTCTTGACAAACTGTAATACTTATGCATTTAAACGTTTTTCTGTCATCAATAATAAAGGTGGAAACCGGGGGTTCAATATATGGTGAATCAACCTGTACCAATTCAATGTATTATAAGCTTATTCTTAAGGTACATAACTTATTTATTAAAATATCTAAACTGAGTGCATATTTTTAATTTTCTGAAGAAATTATTTAAGTAATGGGGGCGTTAAAAGCAATATTATCGGGAATAAGTTTAAACGAAATTCTGATTCTTCTGTTCGCTTCATGGACTTAGGGCCCTTGAGGCCAGGTAATTGGTGACATTTGAAAGCGAAAACCAAAGTTCACATCTAGGTCGAACCTATACCTCCAAGTTTACTATTTGTAATGATACTTGTTCTCAAATAATAAATTGCAAATAATGCAAGGACCTAAAACTATAAACAACAAGTGAAATTAAAGAAAGAAAAATAAGAAAAAAGTTTTTCTGTCTTCAGCCGGGACTCGAACCCGGAAACTCTTGCTCTGTACGCAAACATTCTAAGCATTGAACTACCGAAGACCACACATAAATTTTCGGAAAACTTTTATCTATGCAGGTGCGCGGTGTCTCAATACAAGAACGAGAAGTTCTCATGGTATTAACTTCGACCAAGTCATCCAACTGATCTCTATATTTCATCTTTCCCACTGTCAAAGGTATGATAACTCAAATTAGAGGTAAAGAATCAACGTCTGAAAGCATGAGATCACCTTTTCGTGTGTTAAAATTTCTGATCGCAATGGGCGATTGCCAATATAATTATCAAATACCAAATTACAAATAATGCAAGGATCTAAAACTATAAACAACAAGTGAAATTAAAGAAAGTAAAATAAGAATAAAGTTTTTTGTCTTCGGCCGGGACTCGAACCCGGAACCTCTTGCTCTGTACTCAAACATTCTAAGCATTGAACTACCGAAGACCACACATAAATTTTCGGAAAACTTTTATCTATGCAGGTGCGCGGTGTCTTAATACAAGAACGAGAAATTCTCAGGGTATTAACATCGACCAAGTCATGAAATAAAACTAATCCTTTGTAAACATTCGGTTCTGATTCCCACCATACTCTTGTTCTAGACTGCATAACTTTTATTCCTTTCTCTGCTTTTTGACACCTTTTATTAAAATTCTCTTTCCAATCCATATTCTTATTCACTGTTACTCCCAAATATTTATAATTACTCCATTCAATTAAACTATTACCAAATTTAAACTGCGGGGGTTTATCCCTTTTTCTTTTTGTAAACATTACGCCCTTAGTCTTATTAATGGATTACTCAAAATTGAATTCCTTTAACCAGTTTACGATATTATTAAGTTTTTTTGAATTTTAAAAGTGCATTGAGGTTTCTAGGCATGGATTATAAAATCGTCTACAAATTTTGGACTCACTAATTGACCAGAATTAGGTGATCTTATGTAAATTTTCCTATTCTTCAATGACTTCTAAATTTCCATTAGTTTATTGATGTCAACATTATCAAGAGCTGCTGAGATGTCTAAAAATACACAAATTATCACGTTGTGAGAAGTAAAAGCTGTATATATTTTCACAGTCAAGCGCACAAGACATTCATTGTTACCTCTACCTGTCCTAATACCATATTGCTGATCAATATTGAAATTTTTTGCTTTAAAGATATACTCTAATGCTTGTTTTAGCAGTTTCAAATATTTTAGCTCACACTACTACTATACTATAGTAGTGTGAGCTATGGTGATCCTAATTTTCTCGAGAAAAAAAAAGTTGCTCCGATTTCAAAAATTTTTATATATCTTTGCGTTTCAGATGATTTTGAAACTTTTTTGTTGCGCCGTCTGTCTGTCTGTCTGTCTGTCTGTCAGTCTGTCTGTCTGTATGTCTGTCTGTGTGTCTGTATGTCTGTCTGTAACGACCAACGCGCATAACTCAAAAACGGCTTGCCCGATTTCAATGAAATTTGGTACCCAGGCTGGGTTTTGGGTCGAGATGGTCCCATTTAAAAATGAACAAAATCCACCGAACACAAGCCAAATAAAAGGGTGGGGGTAGATTTCAAAAATTAGAGTTTATGTAAAAATATAGCGTGTGTGATATCAAAAGAAAGGTAATTAAATCTGGAGTTAAACAAAATACATTTTAGTTTATTTGAAAAAAAAGGGTGGGGGTAAATTTCAAAAATTAGTGTTTAAGTGGAAATATGGCGTGTGTGATATCAAACAAAAGGTAATTGAGTCTGGAGTTAAACAAAATACATTTTAGTTTTTAAAAAAAGGGTGGGGGTAGATTTGAAAAATTAGAGTTTAAGTCAAAACATGGCTTGTGTGGTATCAAACGAAAGGTAATTGAGTCTGGAGTTCAATAAAATATACTTCAGTTTTCACGTAGATACACTATAACTATAGTATCCAGTGTGAGCTTAGGTGCCCATAGATTGGCAGAGTATTTTATGAGTTATTTGATAAAGTAATAGGTCTATAGTCCTTTGCAGAATCTTCATTCTTTCCTGGTTTTAATATTAGCAAAACGGTTATATTTTTCCAATCATATGGTATATCAATTTCATTAGACAATAATTTATTAAGTATATTTAGGAGTTTTTATATAAACTAAATGTAATATTGTCTTGACCAGGTGTAGTTTCTTTCTTAGAATAAAGAATTTGTTTTAATTTATTAATTTTAAATAATTTATATTCAGTTATATGTATCTCTTCATTAGGGAGATTTTGTTTTGCAAATGGAGAAGCGATTTAATTTAGTAAATCTTCTAACCAGTACTCGTCAGTTCTTCTGTGCTAATTTTGTTTATCCGAATTGGCAAAATTTTTATCAATTTTTCATACTATTTTAATTAGAGTTTCTCGATTTAGAGTTTCCGTGAATTCCTTTAAGCTAACTTTTTTATTATTCTTAATTGTTTTACTTGGTTTTGCTAAGAATCTTTTACATTCTAAAAAATTTCCTATTTTTATTTGTTGTTTTTATTTTTTAATTTCATTTTTCCTTAATGCACTGACATTAGCATATTTCTGTCCACCAGCTTGATGGAATCAGAAATGTGATGAATCGTTATTCATTTTGAATAAATTATTAGTTTTCTTTATTTTAGTTTGTTGAAAAGTTTCATCTGCAGCAGAATAAATTTGATTTTTTAAACTTATTCAATCTTCTGGTGTCTGGTGTTTAAAACTTGATTGATATTTAACCCAATCTGGATTTTTAATATTCCACCTGTTCAAGGTTCGAAGGAAGTCAATTGTTGAGGAACATTCAAATTTATTTTTGTTGTAGTGGGAAAGTAATCACTGCCATATGTATCTTTATGAACTGAACAACTAGAAAACAGCTGCAAATCCGGAATAATAACTGTTATGTCTGGGCAATTTTTGCTTGTCCTGGAGGAGTTATACACAAATTATCACGTTGTGAGGAGTAAAAGCTGTATATATTTTCACAGTCAAGCGCACAAGACATTCATTGTTACCTCTACCTGTCCTAATACCATATTGCTGATCAATATTGAAATTTTTTGCTTTAAAGATATACTCTAATGCTTGTTTTAGCAGTTTCAAATATTTCTTATGAGTTATTTGATAAAGTAATAGGTCTATAGTCCTTTGCAGAATCTTCATTCTTTCCTGGTTTTAATATTAGAAAAATGGTTATATTTTTCCAATCATATGGTATATCAATTTCATTAGACAATAATTTATTAAGTATATTTAGGAGTTTTTATATAAACTAAATGTAATATTGTCTTGACCAGGTGTAGTTTCTTTCTTACAATAAAGAATTTGTTTTAATTTATTAATTTTAAATAATTAATATTCAGTTATATGTATCTCTTCATTAGGGAGATTTTGTTTTGCAAATGGAGAAGCGATTTAATTTAGTAAATCTTCTAACCAGTACTCGTCAGTTCTTCTGTGCTAATTTTGTTTATCCGAATTGGCAAAATTTTTATCAATTTTTCATACTATTTTAATTAGAGTTTCTTGATTTAGTTTCCGTGAATTCCTTTAAGCTAACTTTTTTATTATTCTTAATTGTTTTACTTGCTTTTGCTAAGAATCTTTTACATTCTAAAAAATTTCCTATTTTTATTTGTTGTTTTTATTTTTTAATTTCATTTTTCCTTAATGCACTGACATTAGCATATTTCTGTCCACCAGCTTGGTGGAATCAGAAATGTGATGAATCGTTATTCATTTTGAATAAATTATTAGTTTTCTTTATTTTAGTTTGTTGAAAAGTTTCATCTGCAGCAGAATAAATTTGATTTTTTAAACTTATTCAATCTTCTGGTGTCTGTTGTTTAAAACTTGATTGATATTTAACCCAATCTGGATTTTTAATATTCCACCTGTTCAAGGTTAGAAGGAAGTCAATTGTTGAGGAACATTCAAATTTATTTTTGTTGTAGTGGGAAAGTTATCACTGCCATATGTATCTTTATGAACTGAACAACTAGAAAACAGCTGCAAATCCGAAATAATAACTGTTATGTCTGGGCAATTTTTGCTTGTCCTGGAGGAGTTACTAGTTCCGTCATTCAGTATGAATTTCTTGCATGTTTCGATAGCATCCATAATTTGTAAACCCATTGCGTTTCTTCTTCCAGAACCCCAGTAGTTGTGTTGTCTATTCAAATGTTCCATTAACAAAAATTTGGTGTCACCTCCATAATCGAATTTAATAAATTTTGACTATTAGCTTGATTTGAAAATCAGTAAGAATTTATCATTTTATAACCCTTGATTTCATTTAATGCCTCTAATTAGGTAATCTTAAATTTTGTTGAACTAGTTGGAAAGGAATATTCTTATTTATCAATGTGACTAAACTTGTTCTACCATTCTGACTATCTAATCTGATTGCTGTATAACCTGAGACTATTAATCTTTCTCTCGGCTTGAGATTGCTTTTATTGATTAACATTATGGGAGGAAATGACCATGTGCAACTACTACAAAAAACTACGACTTGAACGAAAATTAAAATTATTTATTATTAAACGAAAAAGATAAA
The DNA here is from genome assembly GCA_963576565.1 of Aspidapion aeneum. NCBI lineage: Eukaryota > Metazoa > Arthropoda > Insecta > Coleoptera > Brentidae > Aspidapion > Aspidapion aeneum. The sequence goes on from OY755042.1 coordinate 17,661,663, forward strand.
ACTTTAGGAGGGCGATAGACGGTGACTTTACGTTATTACTTTTTTTAAAGAATCCTATTTAAAAAGCGAACTAAACAGAATTTTTTTTTTAATAATTAAATTTAAAATTTATAAGTTGTTTATTATGATAATTTATTCATTTAAAGCATACTAAGCATTTTTTTCGATGTATCAAACGACAAAATTAATTAGAAAGGCGGCAAACGTAGACGTTACCGTTTTATTTTTTCAACACCTTTTTAAAATTCATCTAATAATATTTCCATACTTGGTCTTCTTGTCAAAAACCTTTTCAAACCTATTTACGAAGTTTTCTTAATATGTGGAATGAAAGTTTGAAAGTTATATTTTTTGTTTGCTGGAGTATTTTATAGGTTTTAAAATGAAGAAAAGAGAACTAGTTTAATTTTTTCAAAAAACCTTTGAGTGTGTTCTCAGAGAAAGTCTTAAAAAAATTATTAATTATTATCTTAGATAACAATGAAAAAAGAAACAAATAATAGTAAAAGGTTTCCAGGCTGATACATCTCTTGATAAAAATACATTATTACTCTACTAATTTAACTCCTATTAACAGAAGATCGTGTTTTTATAATAAAATGTTTAACTAAAGTGCATTTCCATGTTCAAACGAGGTTACAGAAAACCATAATGTTGTTCTAGATCACAAAGAAAAGTATTCGTATCGTGTTGGAAATGCTGATTTCTACTAATTTAATTTAATAGTCTTGTTTGCTTTTAATTTTCTATTGTCAGATACTTTCATCTCCTTTTTTTAATAAAGTGAGAATCATTTTTGCTTAAATTACAGTATAGTGTGAGCTTTGTTGATCATATCCGAAACCGGAGAAAAAAGTTTCTCCAATTTCAAAATTATTTAAAGAGAAATCTTTGCGTTTTCATTTTCTCAATCAATCAAGAGGACGAAACTTTCTTGATGGGCATCACAAATTTTTGTTGCACGTCTTGGTATGGTATTGGGCTTAAGTTAGTTTTATTTCAAGATCGTTCAAATTAACCCTTTGCAAGCCAACAAATGGGGTGGGAAGGTTAATTAAAATTTTGTTTAAAAAGTGGCATTCACAAATATAAAAATGTTTGTCCAAACTTGGAGAATTTGTTTTTGGTTTCATTTATGATTACATTTTCATGAGTTTGTACCAATTCGAAATCATCATTTCCATTTCCCTTCAGATCTTTAAAAAGTGGTTTCTCAATAGATAGTTTTTGGTCGTGCCAAATTTAGGCCTAAAAACTTTGCCGACACCAATAACTTTAATAATATTTAACAGTTCGAAAGAGCCTTTTTGGTACCGATTGTTTTCGACACCGACGGTGCAGTTATTTGTCGTTTGCTGAGCAAAACCATTAAAATCAAGACAGAAAGAGTTTGCTAAATAGGGAAATATGGAGGAAATTTTTTTTTTATCTGAAGGAAACACTTTATCTGCAGTTTTAATACTTAAGTTTGTGGTCAAATATAAGTATTTCTATGTATTGTTTTTAAATTTTGCTTATCATAAACATGTATATTAGAATGGAAATATTTCTTATTACCCCTTCGTTTTGACTATTATTGGTTATTAAGAAAAATCGTAATGGGGCAATAAGAAATTATTTTTGTTTGTTGCATATTCATTTGAGTTGCCTTTAAATTTGACAAAAGTATCCAAAGGTTTAGAAATGGCAAGCTGCAGAAATATTAATTGGCATCTAACGTAAATAGTTATCTCTATCAGGCTGAATTCTTGTACATGGCTTTATTAGGCCGACACGCCTCTTTTCTGTGCGAAAATTCTTAAAAGTGGTTCTTAACGGAATGCGCGGGTGCAGAAATCTGACTAAATCAAGCATGCGATTTTAAGGACAATGTTGCCATTTTTTAAGGAATGGAAAAAAACAGGTATTATTTCACAAATCATTTAAAAATCATAAATTACGAGATAAAACATTACAGAATTAGTTCCGGCAATTTTTTTTCTGTAGCTTAAAAATATGATTACAAATTACAAATCATAGGCTTGGTTTAGTCAGTCCGATGCTCGAAGCATGTCTACGCCTGCGCCTCTGATAGAAATCATTTTCAAGTACTTTTGCAGGGAAAAAGTTAGGCGTCTTCGCCAAATAAAGCTATGTACGAAAATGCAGCCTCTTGATTATCACCTAAAAAATTTATCGGTGTACTGTAAACTATTTCTAATATTTGGGAAACTTGTCATTTCTAAAGCTTTAAATAGGTCACTTTTGTCAAATTTGAAGGCAACTTCAACACTCAAATCACCGGCAAAAAAAAAATTATATGTTTTTTATTGTCCCATTACAATGGAAAGGTTTGCTTGTTAAAAATATGTTTAAAAATGAGCAGAAAAGTGCAAAAACTTTTTTAATATTGCAGTAGAAGAATTGTACCTTGTATTTTTTTTTCAGATATCTCAGACAAAATCCAAGAGTAGCAATTCCCACCATATTCCCCTATGTAAATAAATGGGTTCTGTCTCTAGCCCTTTTTAATTTTTAAAATCAAATAGTTCACTACTAAACCTACCTACTATATCGATTTAGAAAAAGTTTAGTATTGTTATTACGTAGTTAGATTTAGGTACTTTGGATAAAACTACCTACATTTGAAAATACTGTTTAAAAAGTTAAAGACTGGAGTATCAACAATGCGGTCAGTGAATTATGCAGGTAGCGCCAGCCGACCGGAAATGGCGCGGAATATAATAAAAGCTCGCTAAAATTCTTAAGTCAACCGTCCGTGAGATTGCGGCGGCGTTCGTTCTACGGAATCCGTTAACTATATGTGCCGTACAATGTCAACAGTGCCAAGTGCCGTGCCTAAAAACTATCTAATCCCTCGAACGGCTTCTCCTGAAGTGACTTTAAATTAATTCGTCCCCTAGGGTAGATTCAGATATTAACGCCACGGATCACCTATAGGTGATCCGTGGTAACGCCATGCCAGGAATGCGTTATCAACTGGTCTGGTGACGGACGTTGTCCGATAGAGGGTTTCACGATAGAGGGTTTCATTTAAATGGTGTCAGCCAACATCCCTTTCCTAAAAAGAAAGCCGCAAGTAGAAATTTTAGGTTTTGAGACAAACGGGTTAAAAGTTTTTACGTTTTTATTTCCATATAATTTTAAAGCCGTTTTTCTTAAAACCTAAAATTTCTACATGCCCCATACCTTTTAAGGACGGCAGCAGAATAAGTTATTATTATTAATGTTAATTAAAAAAATGCGTACCGAAAATAAAAAAAAAAATATTTTAGAACCGGACCATTCTAATGCGTAAAAATACGCATTTCTGCCTTTGAGAGTTGGTTACAAGAAGCAGGGGTGGATGGTGAACTGTAAACCGAACCGGAAAAAACAAGCACCGGTCCATATTTCACAGAAAGACATAACTACATCAATGTTAATCGAAAAACATTGTTTATTAAAACGACTAAAATTCCTAACTTAACCTAACCCAAAATCAGAGGCGGGTACAGGAATCCCGAGCGAAAGCGCACCAAAAACAAAATTGTTTTATCTTTGTTTGTATTTCTTTTGTTTTTAATAGATGTGAATTTTGACATTTATCATCATCGGAAGAGCACGCGTAAATTATTGTAAAATGAAGTAATTTTTGTGAAAAAACTAGCACTCGAGATACATTATATAAGAAATAAATTAGCCAGTATTATGATTTTTTATGTATTTATAGCACAAGAACATGTATCTCTTCTCTCACACTATCTCTCTCTCACTCTCTCAGTCTGCCGTCCTTCTAACTCTAGCGCCCGGGCTTAAAGGCTCTTAGACCTCCCTTAGTCCGCCACTGCTGAGAAGGACTGTTTGCCAATAGATTTTGTTTAAGTTAGTATTTATTATTTTGACTGGGAAAGAAATCGTGTTTTAGTTAGTCTTTCGTCAGCCAGTAATAATAAATAAACTGTCTTTAAAATTACGCATGCACTTTTTCCTTTTTATTACATCACTCGACAGTCTTTTTAAGAAATATGAACACCATCACGATAAGAACCAAAATTTCGGATTTACATTCTCTTTATTTATTTTAACAAGACGTTTCGGTTTGTAAGTATCCGTAAGTGTTTAAAGTGTAAACTATTTCAGTTTACACTTGAAAACGGTTAAATATACTTAATAACCGAAACATCGTTTTAAAATAACTAAAGACAATTAAAGTCCAAAATTTTGTTTCTACTCAATCATTGTCTACGAGTTTCAAGCAAAGACCATCACGATTATACGGAATCAATTAGCTATGTAGTCACCAATACTCATACTATACGTAACACTTATCGTTAATTGTCAGTTTACTTTAATTCTAAAAAAAAGTAGTTGATGCATAATATTTTGCCCCTTGACCCGTCCCGGCCCAAAAGGCACCGGCTTATACGGCACCGGCTCATAAGGCACCAGCCCATAAGCACCGAACCATAAGGCGCACCGGACCACGAGGCACCGGCCTATAAGTTACCGGCCTATAGGACACCGACCGTCTGGGAATTTTTTTATTTTTCCATATACCACAGAGAAGTACTATACTTTTTAAATCCTAGGTTATTAAAGTCCTATCGAAATTTTCACTAAGTGTTCGTGCGGCGAGAGTTGAAGCCACGCACGTCACGGCTGAGGGGGATTTACTGGCCGCTTCTAGCCTATGATTGACTGTTTCGGAGATCCATAGGCGTAGTGTTTTATATTGGGAACTAGTTTAATAAATTATTATGTGTAATTTATTCCGCACGGCACTATCCGACCGCAAGTACCAAGACCAAGATAAAATTGATGACGTGCGTGGCATTAACTCTCGCCTTGTCTACTCTACCAAGTGAATTCCACGCTATATGAGTCTTGAAAACAGTTTTTTATAAACATTTTAGAAAAGAAAGCTACTAGACTACATGTTACATTAAAAAAAAACTCCCTTAAAAACGCTACCATCAAACATATCAAAATAAAATAAGCTAACACAAAATATCGAAGCCCTTAAACAATCTAACAAATCTTTCATAGCTATTATGAAATCGATATGATTTTTCCCAATCATGAGAAAAGGCAGAAACTAGCAAAAAACACCAAAATGATATTTGTTATAAATATTTGATAAAACATTTTTTGGAATCTGTAAACACTAACATTTTCTAGTTAAAGTCGATTTTTCAAAAATTTACTAACTTTGAGATTCCACCTTTCACTACAGTGGTCAGAATTAACAGTGGCGCACCCAGGGATATGTCTTGGGGGGGGGCCGAGGCCGCTTGGGAGGGGAAGGGCGCGCGAAGCCTCATGTTGTCGAATTTTAAGCTATTTTTTGTGTATTATCATGAAATATGTAGAAAATATGTTAAAAAAATCAAAGGTTTGGGGGGCCCCAACCCACCCCCCAGGTGCGTCCATGGAATTAATTTTAACCAAGCAACGTACACGCCGAAATATTAACGAAGGAGGTGGCACCTGTCACGTGTGACCTAATATGTGTGCTCAGTTTGACTGCGGGGCTTTGTTAAGCACCCAAAGGAGTATAAAAAAAGTTTGGTCACGTGGTCGAAAAATCGGAAGTAATTCACGTAAAACATGTGGTTTGCGGCAAAATATCTGGGAGAAGTAAGGGGTGCCATTCCATTGGTAAATAGGTACTTGTATTTTTCTTTATACTTTGTGAATAAAGCTAAGAGTGGTTTATGGTGTCCATAAAAAATTCGCATAATTAATTTTGGAAAAACTACAATTTTAATCCACAATTTAATAAATTTGCACTAGATTAACTTATTTCTAGAAACAGATTATCGACTTAACCCTAAATTAATGACAAGTGTCAAATAATGTAGTGACGTAACCACCAAAACTGACGTATGGGCAGTTACCGAATTCCTGTCTACCCGAAAAAGGAACATTAAGAATTAAATGGGTTCAAACATCCCGTGTAAGAATGCATGTGTGCCCCTTATTTATGCTTGACGCTTAAAACCTCAGCTATAACGAAGTTGGTTGCCTGGAGCTTGAGACCGTTTTGCGAGTAAAGCTTTTTTAAAATTGTGATATGTCTTTGGTCGAAGTATTTCAAATTGTCAATAAAATGAGTTACAGGAATGCATCGCGATAGTCCAAGAAAAAACAATAATTATTTATGAACAATAAAATGTTATATTATTTCAATATGAAAACAATACCTTTTGACACAAAAAAATTCGTGTTGTTTGTCACAAAAGACGTACAAAATTATATTAGAATGCGGTCAACATAAAAATACATTTACAAATAAATACTAAAAATTTTGTATATCAAAAAACAAACCATTACATAACTCCACCAGAAAATAATTTTCTTTTTCTGTCAAAAATAAAACAGGTGTTTTCATTACAAAAATCATAAAATAGGAAAGAACCCCTGAAAAATATTAATCCTCGGCCTAATTTAATTATTGTTTTATACATTATTTTACCTCTTGATATATTTTGATTTTCATTGTCTTCGGTCCCTAAAAAAAAGATAGTAAAACCAGTTTTCTTTTTGCAATACTTGAATAATTGTCTATTCTAATCCATATGGAAAACAATGGTAAGCATTTTAAACAATAAAGATATATTTGAAGTGAAAATAGAGATAAAAATAATTTAAATTTATGTTTGCCACTCTGGAAGATAATTTAAACATTTGCATATTTAAAGAAAAACAATCAAGATATTTAAAATACTACAAAAGATTTACCTGATTGTCTAAATTAAGAGAAGAAGAAAAGAATTTTTAAGGATTTTGTAACAAAAGTCAAGTTTTAAAATTTAGAAATTTGAAAATATTTGAACTTTTAACATTTTGAAAGGTTGGAGAATATTGAATTAAATTTTGAAAATTTTGAAAATTTTTTTAGTAAAACCAAATACAAATCAATTCTAGTTAAAACTTTTTATCATTTTATGTTTTCTCGTAAATAAATGAAAATAAAGTTTTATCGTTTGGCTTACGATTAACGTCTGTAGTCTCAGTTTTATCTTAGGAGCGCAAAAGGCTTATTACAGTCGTGACAAGGCCTTTGTTGAACTAGTCATTATGTAATTTTACAAGATAATAAAAACATTTTGGTAAATTGTTAATTATTTAAAATAAAAAATCATGATACTTAGGACATAAAAACAAAATTAAAATTAATTTATTATTACTATAAATTGGAACAAACTCATTTTTTCCAATTTTTAGGTTCACTGTATTTTTTAGGTTAATGCGTATCTATTACTTCTTTTATTTTTCTTTTTATTGAAGGCACGAGAAAATTGGTTTTACTATGCTTGATATCTAAGATAAATTAAATCAATTTGCTACAAGGGCACAAATTGTTTAACTAATTTTTTATTTAAAAATATATAAATTGTTTTCTGGTACTTTAACATAATTAATATTACTAAAAAATGTCACAGTCAAAAATTATTAATAAATAACTTCAAATAAATAATATATATTTTAAAATAAATTACAAAAACCAAGAAACGTTAAGAAAAAATCAGACAATTTTATATTTTCAGAATAGTTTTAACTTTCTTTTTTTAAATTTATATATATTTTGTATCTGTCGTGAAGTTTTTGGATCATTTAGTAAGTGTCTCAGGAAAAAAATCTATATTATGTCTTTAAATTTAAAATTTTGCTATCGATTTATTGTGCTATTATAAATCTCTCTTGTTTTTACAAAAGGAACTAGATTTCATGTTGGTAAGTAAAGTAACAAAATAATGTGTTTGTTTTGTATGTTTAATATTGTATTGTATTTACTATTTAAATTAGTTTATATAAAGTCTTTTTGTACTTTTAATGTCTGCATTTTCTAAAGCAATTATTAACAAAAACAACATCAAGTTTTTCTTAAAAAAATAACAAGTTAAAAACTTGACGACAATTAATTTAAAAATGCAAAGAGTAAGTTTGTAATAAGTTAACTGTTATCAGTATTGAGTAGATGTAATGTAAAACAGTCAGTAGGTAACGTTATATCGCGTCGTAAAAACACTGTAACAAATTGCAATTAAGAAATAACAAAGAAATTCAAGAGTATTTACAATTTGAAAGAATAAAAATTGACTAGAAATATGAGGATGATCTATTTACAAATGATAAATGTTTTAAAAGTTTTTAGGTATTTAGAGTGTATTTTGTTTTATTATATTGTGTTGTATTTTGTTCTATTATATAATATTGTGTTGTAGTGTGTGCGATAATATTTTGTTCTATACCATCAATGTTTCGTTTATCTATGTGGTAATAAAGTGTTGTTAGGTAGTACTGGCCATGTGTTGAAGGTAAAAAATTTACGTCAAAAATATCTCCGCGCTTTGTAGGACTTTTTCTTGAACTATTCTTGCCAATTAATGTCTGACTTTTCTTATCATTTCCATTTAAATACTGTTAATAAATACCTACTTAAAATTGTTAGGCTTGTTTTTGCCCTTTGTACGCCATGTTTTGAATTTCGTTATACGACCTCTTGTCCCATCCGCCGCCACTGGATTGCCAGGCTCCGCCTCCGCCGCCTCCGCCTGATTGCCAACCACCACCACCACCATGGCTTTGGTTTTTGGAGGCAAATAGCTTTTTGATGGCAATGATACCTAAAAAGAGAAATATTTAGAGCAATTACACAAACAATTGTGTATGGAATGCCCCATTTTTACGGGTTTAAACTCAAAATAAATTGGATTATTAATACATTTAGTAGTTTGATTTCACAATTCATTTTTAAGACATTAAAAATTGTTAAAATAATATTTAATGTATAGGGTGTCCCAGATAAAAATGATTACATGGGGATTTTGGTAACGGTAAAAGATACAATTTTGGTTTAAATGAAAAAAAAGTTGCGCTATTTCAGGCCGAATCAGATGGTGTACCAAAATTAAAAATATCAACAGAGGTTTTCAAAATATCGAGAAAAAACTAAGAGTTGTTTTTCGAAAAATTGTAATATCTCCGTCATGTTGTAAATAATTTTTATAAAATTTAGTACCTAGTTTTGTATTATCAACTACGGCGACTAGAATAAAGTTAACGAATTTTTTCTAGGTCTTTTAGATTTTTTGCCACCATAGCCGATTTTGTTATTTCTTACAGCCGCCGTATTGGATTTATACTTTATACGTCATTAAATTTAATGTGGAAAGGTTTCCAAATTGGAAATAATTTGACTTTAGACTTTTTTTTGTGTAATAAGAACGCTGGAGGAAATGAAAGACATGTACTAAATATTATTAAGTTGGTCAAAATATGAACCTTTAATTTATTTTAACGCTTTATCATGGGTTTTTAATTTTTTTACTTATTTTATGTTTAATCACAAGTAATGATTTACTTGTTCACTTTAGTATCATAATTAAAAGATAAATTTTAAGAAATTTAATTATTTTTGGTCAAAGTGAATAAAAGTAAAGTTAAAAAATAAAGATCTTTACAACTAAATCTAATTTTTTATAAATAGCTATTTATTTAGGTGTGACAACAAAAAAAATTACGATATTTGTTTCACAGCCAACTAAGCTAGAAACAGTTTTTGTTTATAAATTCATATTTTTCACGATTTAATGATAGGTGTGTTATACATGGTAGAAAATCTCTTTTTATGTTATATTAATTGAGGGTAAATCTAATATGGCCGCCAAAATAGAATAACAAAGTTAACTATATTTATAAAAAAACCAGAGGGCCTAGAAAAAATTCGCAAACGTCATTCGGCTGGCCGTAGAATAGAAATCTACGAATTTTTATTTTAAAAAATTTAGATAGCGGTGATTTTTTAGTTTTTTAGAAAAACAACTTTTAGTTTTGGCTCGGTATTTGGAATACCCCTTTAGATATTTTTAATTTCAAAACATTATCAGTCTGTAGTTTTATATGAAACACCCTATATAGGCCAACGGCGGTTCTAGGGGGAGCGGGGTTAATTGTAAAACGGTAACCGTAAATAAACGCACAGGAAATGGAAATAATTGGAGGAAAAAACGGTCCACAGTAAAAGGCGCACGCGTAGTAAAGGGCACACTCAAAAAGTGTACAAGAAAAAAAGCGCAAGCGCATAGGTAAATGAAACAAATAAAAGTTTTGATGTATGGTCAAGATCAGAATGAAATAAATGTAAGTGTTTAGATTTAGAATGATACCTGCTGTTGGTAGGTTGCTTGATTATTTTCATTCTGCTCACAAAAATAGTGTAATATAGAAATTGTGTAACTTTAGATATAGAGCATTAAAGTTGGTGATTTTTACACTCTTACTAAAACATTTTTTAATAGTGGCATATTAGAACAGGAGCAATAAGTGAAGATAAAATATTTTTCAAAAAAAAATTTTTTTCGGAAAAACTTTCACAATGCTATATTAAACGCATTGTTTTTTATCATATTTTTTAATATTAAAAATATGTCTCGACGGAAATATTAATAAAATATCATCGATATTTTCTACAAAAATAAATAGGCAAAAATTAAAATATTTTTTATGATTCACGTATTGGTTCATAATTATGCTAAGAGCTGAAATAGGCCATCAGACTATTATTATTGGTCATTCGTAGGCCACAAAAAATAAAAAATTAATCTGCATATTTGATCAAAACCACTTATCCCGGTAATATTAATTTTTTTGTGAATGATCATCGTTCCTTTATAAAAACTCTCCGAAGTAAATTTATTTCATGGCTTTGAAAATGTACCATTTTTGAAACTTCACCGTGTAATATTGCAATACTTTGTCAAGTTTTTTGCAATTTATGAAGGTTTTGGAGTGTCCTCTATGCGCGTTTTTCTGTATGCACTTTTTTCCACAGACGATTTCTTCCTTCTGCTTTTCTGATAAAGCAAGTAAACAAAAATAGAATTTTTGTCACCCTTTAATTTACCTGTAGTAGCTAGTCGACCATTTACTTTACATATTTTCTCGGGTTCTGATGAGGGTAATTACCCTTTTTACCCCCCACATCCTTTGTAGAACCGCCTATGGTGGAGACCAGAGCAGAAACTTTTTAAAGAGGCAAAAAAGCGAACAGCATGAAAATTATTGGAAATTAAAAGAAATATACCTATTGCAGCCAACAGAAAAAATAAATTCGACTTGATCCGAATTATTAGGATGAAATAGATTAACCTTTTAAAGGTGGTATTAGCTTTGCAAGGTTCTTAACGAAACTGAACTTCGTATCGAAAAAAGTTAAATACAAAAGTTATAGGTAATAAGAAGTTGTACCTTAAACTTGTCTTTGACTTCCTAGCCCACGTAGCAATGACTAGAGAAGGTATTATTTTTGAAGATTTTTTTTTTCAGATTACGCCGTTAATGTGTTATCTCGTGCTATCGATCGTCGTAATGTCTGTCTGTGTGTATATGTATGTGTGAGTATAATATGTGCGTGTGTGTCTATTAATTCTGTCCGTAACACGATAGCTCCTAAATCACACTAAACCGATTTTCATAAAATTTTTATATAAAATAGTGTTCGTCGCTCTAACAAGCTGATTAGTTTTCTGAATGTAGTAGACTATATTTTACCCAATAATTTGTGTAATATCCAAAAACTTCGTGAGAACTTTAGTTTCTGAGATATTTACAAAAAACTGTTTTCAAGGCTGATATATCATTTTAATAGGCTAGCTAGGAAGATATCAGATCCGTCATGGATCCATTAATTTTTTGACATAACCTTATCTTTTTCTAGGAAAAACAATAAAATATTTTTTTATTTGTCTTTTTTATGTTTATGCATAATTTTAATATAATTATTAATAATATTTATTTATCCACAAATTTTTTTTTAACCAAACAAAAACTATTTTTTACCGAAAATTCCTGGTTGATGTTTTTTTTTAAGTAAATTCGTATTTTTTCCTTATTACTTCGTTTTAGATAGTGTAAAAAAATTGACATTTCCATGGAACATTTACCAGGAAATACGAAAAGTGACACGGTAAAAATCAAAAATAGTACAAGCTGTATATTTATTTAAATTATAGTGCAGTAATTTTATGTTGCCATTTTTTAAACTGCTTAAAATCTTTTCCCAGTTACATTTTTCTGTTGTGATGTTAATTTTTTTACATCAACAAAAACTAGATATTTTGGCAAAAAACCAAATGTTAAAAAAAAGCTGCTTTCATAACGTGGGTCTCGTTTGAGGTTTTAAATCCAAATAATGTGTAAACATCAATGTTTTAATGAAAAAAAATACAACGTGTTAAGGACAAAGATAAGTGCGTTTTTACGAAATTTTGCAAAAATCCGGAAAAGCCGGTTTTTTTCGGGTTTCTCGGAAAATTTTGGTTACCTATTTTATTTATTTTACACAAAAGCTGTAGATCCTTTTATAACGTATAACTTTTGTATTTACTTTTTTCCATAAAATATCTAGTTAAAAATTGTAAAAAACCATTACCCAGCCCTAAAAGCTCACCCCATTTAGAAGTTTTTATGCTGTTACTAATTTTCCAAAAGGTATCTGCACTGTTCATAACCCTTGGTTTCGTCTTAATAAAAAGTTTTTAAAAATATCGTTAATATAACAATCCTTTATATTTCACGAAATATTTATATTTCGTAAAAACCCTATTATCGAAATCTTTCGAGAATATTATTTAAAGAAAATAGAATAGACTCATTTCCGACATGCAATATTTAAGTTAAGGCTAAATATGGATTTTTTAAAAAATGATAATACTTTAAATATTTTACCGTTTTAAATTTGGTTTTTTAATAGTATCTCAAACTGATTTTAAAATACTACAACATATTATAAAGGTTATCTTTTAGAAAAATCTTCTGCAGACTGTTGCACTTATGAGTAGGCCCGCTTTTTTAATATCAGCTTAAAATTTACGAAACTGTTAGTTATGGGATTTCAGCGTGCTTTAAAAACTACAATTTAAAAAAAAAAAATTTTGATGCTTATTTGAAACCATGTGGTGTTGCCCAACAAAGCACATTTTTTTTATTCTACAAATGCAGGGAATATAACAGGACTTTAAAAGAATGGGCGACTGTACAAGGAGAGTTTGGCCTGCCGCGCCATGTCATTTAGCGCAGTGATATAATCAGTGTTTGTAAAATCTAGTTTATAAAAGCAGCAATACATTTTTGATTTTATTTTATTTAGATTTTTTGAAAACTTTCTGCGCTTTGTTTTCTTTCATTGTTACACCTAATTATAACATACCTGAGATCAACAGAGCAATCTTTGCCGTAATTAAAGCTTTGCCTGCTAATAAGAAGAGACCGGCAATCGCTATCGGTATAAGAGCCGCCATCTTGGCCGCTATTGCCATCATCATACCTCCCATCATGCCACCGCCCTTCCCGCCTTTTCCGCCTCCTTTGCCCCCTCCGCCGCCGCCTCCACCTCCACCACCACCACGACCTGCAAAACAAAAATAAAATAAATTAAGTCTATCATAACACCTAAAATTTATGTTTTATTTCTGATTTTTTGTACTGTCTATGTACACTATTATTACTCGCAAATAGAGATTTTCATATGGCTGTTATTTATACACAATGGAATAAAATAAGTTTTGACGTAAACTTTAGTACCCGGGAATAAAAGCAAATATTTTTTCGTAGCTAAGCGGGTATAAAAAGATATTGCTTCTCTTGTATTTTTCCGTAGGCTTGCTAAGAATGCAATATGCCCCCGACCTGAAAGACAGATTATGCCACGGTCATGGGTAATTTTTTTCGTTTCATCTGCCTGCCTTTTGTTTTTACTATGATAGTTTCTTTTGTATTCGGTAGATGTCGCCACGTCTTTGAAAAGGATACGGTTTTGCAGGCAAGATTTTCTATTTCTCCTACCAATATCGCAAGATGAGATTTATATACCGTATCTCTATCTATATCGCTTTACAAAACTGTCACATTGACCATGCAGTGTCCTAAAGAGTCCCTTATGGACGAAACAGTTAACTGTCAACACTTAATAGGTGTCGATTAGATATTGGACCCCCGGGGTGTACAGCTTTGGAGTTGCCTATGAAAAAATACAAGAGAAACAATATCTTTCTATATCCGCTTAGCCACGAAAAAATGTTTAAAGAAGTTTTGTTTTATTTCAAATTAAAAGATTTTAATCCATCAATAATTTTAAAATAGAGATATATATTTTTCATCTAAAGTGCTTACTTTTGACCATATTTTAGCCCTAATTTGAATAACAGAGTTAGCCATAGCAAGTAATAAATTAATTTTCTTTGGGTTAAATTTTTGTTACATGGCTAATATACAGTGCGCGGATTTGCTTAACAAATGGGGAATTTCTTTAATGTGACTAAGAAATTTTCATTGTCCTATCAGTTAGTAAGCATCCATCAGATTAAAGTTGACATGCACAGCATACATTTATTTCCTTATAAATTCTTTACTACTGAACTGATTTTAATGAAACAGGAAATATCCTATTAAACGACAAGTGAAATTAAAGAAAGAAAAATAAGAAAAAAGTTTTTCTCTTTTCGGCCGGGACTCGAACCCGGAACCTCTTGCTGTGTACGCAAACATTCTAAGCATTGAACTACCGAAGATCACATATACAGTTTCGGAAAACTTTTATTTTTGCAGGTGCGTGGTGTCTCAATACAAGAACGAGAAATTATCAGAGTATTAACTCGACCAAGTCATCCAACTGATCTCTATATACTTCTTCTTTCCCACTGTCAAAGGTATGATAACTCAAATTAGATGTAAAGAATCAACGTCTGAAAGCATGAGATCACCTTTTCGTGTGTTGAAATTTCTGATCGCAATGGGCGATTGCCAATATAATTATCAAATACCAAATTGCAAATAATGCAAGGACCTAAAACTATAAACAAGTGAAATTAAAGAAAGAAAAATAAGAAAAATGTTTTTTTGTCTTCGACCGGGAAAAAAAGTTTTTTTTTAAATTTATTGAAAAATACTACTTTTCTCCTGCATAAAGAGTTAGAAATTTAAAAATTAATTAATGAAGTGCTTTTCTATAAATTAAAAAAAAACATTTTCGGAAAATAAGAATAAACGTACCTCTTCGAATTGTCACCATGATTTTTTTATTACACTAAGATTGGTTTAGTAAAAATGAGTTTATAAGGAAATGAATGCAGACAGGATTGGCAATGCAATCGTATAATCTGTAAAACAATGGCTGAAACAAAAATAGATTTTGTGAAAACCACTACACCGACTTTACAAATTTGTACATCGTTGTGCGGGGAAAATGTAGTGCTTTCCTATAAATTACAAAAAAAAAAAACAATATTTTGAAGAATCAAATATTATTCTCTCATCTTAAATTTTAAGATGGCGATAAATTGTGATCATTATCTTTAAAAAGCAATCAATTTTCACCAGCACGTTTTTTATTTCATCAAAATCGGTTCAGTAGTAATGAATTTATAAGGAAATAAATACAGACATGATTGGCAAGGCAATCTTATAATATTCAAAACAATGGTTGAAACAAAAATATTTGTTTTTAGAACCAACGAACCGATTTTGCTGATTCTTACCTTGTTGTGCGTGGCAAGAACGCAGCTCTGTTACAGGTTTAAAAAAATAATTAATCATGTTCGCAACACAAGAATAAAAAAATCTTTGAAGGGTACAATTTTGTTTCGTCCTCCATCGTGGATTTTGAAATGGCGGACAAATAAATATATTTAGTGAAAACTCTGATAATTTTCTGCCAAGTGCAGTTTGATTATAATCGATGGGATAATTTAATTTAGGAAAGGAAATGCAAATATTTATATATTCTTTTTGCTTTAATTAAATCAATCAATAACTTACCCATTCTTAAAATAGAAAATAAGGAAAATTTTATGGTAAAAATATATACAATACGATAAGAAGTTAGTTTTTACAGAAAACATTTTTTTTAGTTGTGCCACTATCAAAGCAAAGCAGCGATATATGGTCTTTCCCATCTAGCAATTTGTCAAGCAGTCGAGTTGTGTATCGCATGAAAGCGTTGCATAACAACGTGGAGTTTGCTATTATGGATGATTTTCTTTCTAGTGATCAATGTTATAAAAGCAATAAGGCCAAAGTGCTCTCTACAGTTTAAAGTTTTCAGAGTCAGCTGGATGGCTGGATTATTCTCGACTGCCAGTAAACTGAGCGAAATGAGAAAATTAGCCCGCGGGAGTGTTTCTAATCTTACTTTTGGTGGTTGGTTGGGTTTGGCGAGAAGCGTTTTGATATTGTCAATTTTTTGATAAAAATTTATGTTAATCACGTCTACAATTTAGAAAAAGATCACCAAAACCAAACTGACAGGCAAAAATAAGGTGTTAAACAACACAACGATTTCCGTCGATTAAAGTTTCCGTGGAAAAAGGTGGTCAACTTAAGTTCAATCCTAAAAGTGACACCTCACCTTACGAGAGTCGTCAAGAATAGGCCTACTGAGATTTGGTAAACACTGACCTCACGAGCAGTCAAGAATAAGCGTCCTGATTCAACATGTTTACTAGGAAATAAACAAGTTATTTTACCGTAACAATATCGTAGTTGATAATTACGAGTATGTGCTTCGATTTCTCAACCGAAGGTAGTTTAGTAACAAACGTGGAAATTTTAGATCTTAAAAATTCCAGCATCTTTAATTTTATGTAATTTTAGACAAAATATTTTTTATACTTTTTCTGTGCTCTAAAATTATATAAGAAATTATTTTCATATATTATATATTAACTGAATTGCCGCTAAAAAAATTAGCAATCTGAATATATTTAAATTCTATACAATTGAAATGCAATTAATGACATCCTTTTTGTAAATTGTTTATACTTTAAAAGAAATGGCGCAGAAAGTTATGTTCACGACAAATTTACACCGGCCAATCAAAGTTCAGATCGAGTTCAGCAAGTAACGTTTACTGGTCGGAAGCTTCGTTTGATTTATCATTTATATAGTTTTATACTATGGCTCTTGTAGGAGAAGAGGTCAACTTACCGCCACCTTTCGATAAAATATATCGATTATTAAAAAAGGGTTGGTTAAAGTTGAAAATATCATATCATCTACTGATAAAAAATTAAATTTCAAATATTTTTCTTTTATTTTTCTATATAATAAAATATTTATTACAAATTTTTTAGCTACTATTTCTTCGGTTTGTACCAAAAAACCACTGGCTTGAAGAACACTTTTGCCCTCAATCCCCTTGCAAGTCCGTGGCAACAGTGGCGGATAAATTTTGAAACGTCAATGATTATTGGGTTTTCACGTTTTTCCCAAGTTGGCGCCTGAACTGAACTACGGCATCATCAGTGAATAAAAAAATCTCGGCAATACATTTAATCTTAACAAAAACATTTCATGTAAAAAAGCCAAGTTTCGCGAAAATGGTATTCCGTGAAAATAATTGAGATAAAAGTAAAGCCAAGTTCTCCAAAACAAGTTTTAAAATAAAGGGTTTTTACTAGTTTGGAAATGTTTTTTTAAACTTTGCTTTTACAGCCAAACTTCTTTATGTTCAATTTAGCACTGCGCCTAAGTTTGCAGCCGTAATAGCCAAGTTTAGAAAAACATTTCCAAACTAGTAAGAGCCTATCACCTTCCAAAGCTTAGCTCCTTAGCGTTTCTGAAAGTGGACAATGTTACTTTTGCATAACTTTACAATTATAGGGAAGGACAGCAAATTAAAGTTTTGGTGTTTTTAAATATCTTCCTATAGTTTCATCATAGGTCCTATCAGTCTTTTAAAGCTCAGCTGTCTAGCGTTTCTGGAAGCGGGCAATGTTACTTTTACATAACTTTACATTTATAGGGAAGGGAAGTAAATAAAAATTTTGAGGTTTTTTAACTTTTTTCAATAGTTTTATCATAGTTTCTATCGGCCTTCCAAAGCTCAGCTCTCTAGTGCTTCTGGAAGTGGCCAATGTTACTTTTACATAGGGAAGTAAATTAAAATTTTGGGGTTTTCAAATTTTTCAAGTTTTAGAATAGTTTCTATCAATCGGGGAATGTTTAGCTCTCTAGCGTTTCTTGAAGTGGGCAATGTTACTTTTACATTATAGAGTAGGGGAGTAAATTAGAATTTTGAGGTTTTTTTTATTTTTTGTAAGGGTTTGGTAATAATTTTTATCAGTCTGCTTTACTCCTTTATGGAAGTCCATAAAACGTGTAGTGGTTGTTAACTCTATGAAGGTCTACGACTGTGCAAAGTTTTAGTTTCGTAGCTCGTTCCGAAGTAGAGTTTGAGATAGGTCAAAATATTGGCTGAAATGTTTCAAGAAAAGATGGTACAGTAGTTTGCGCGAATTTGGGGGGCACTAACATGCCCCCAGATTTATTAGAAGGTATAGGGTATTAGGTATATACAATGAGTATATGACCATATAGAGTGGCAACCAGCGAGCCCTGCCACATTGAGGGGCAGATGGCGTTGAAATAAATTAGTCTAGTACGCAATCGTACTAGTTGTATGTGAATATTGTTTTCTAGACAAAATTATTTTGGCGCCATCTGCCACTCAGTGTTGCAAGGCTCGCCCGTTGCCACTCTATATGGGTCATATACTCATTGGTATATATTTAATGAAATGGGACCAATGAAAGTTTCCTGCAGAACGCCGCAGCTCTCATTACGTGGTCACATAGAATTCCGTTTACGTGCACTGTTTTTCCCTTTTGGCTAAATAGCTTAAAAAAAATCCAATTAATGATGATACAGAGAGGTAAAGTACTCATGTCAATCGAAGTATACATTTTAATAAAATCCACTAAAACCCGGTTCCTCGTGCGTGCGCGCGCGCGCCTCACATGACTTACATATTGAGATCATGCGACGCGTAAGCGGGCACCCACGAGAAAGTCGTAGGTGGGAACCGGGTGTAACGCATCCTACTCTCTAGGTCTAGGTAGTTCAATTAGCAGTATTTTAATAAGTTGCTTGTTAGTGAAATTATTCGACAGTTTTTTACTTCAGTTGGATCTTCAGATTTAAACAGTAGCTTGAGTGTTTCCCCTTTAAATATATTTAGATATACACTTCCGTTGATTGATTTGTTTATGATAAAAGTTAAAGGCGATAAAACAATAAAATAAATCACTTCTTGAGGCATCTTCAACGCGATATGTAACCATATTTTCCACGCGATTTAGTAGGTTTTAATTAGTTATTGGTTTTTACTACTTCCTCACTGTTTGTTAAATTGATTTGCCATTTGTTTTCGATTATTGTCGCTTATGATAAAATCTTGTCATAAAAAGATTGTCCTAATATCCATCTGTTATTTTTGAAAAATCTGCAACTACATTCTAAGGATGTTAAAGATATTTTCTCTCTTTTCTCCATCATTTTCTTCGAATTTGTTGTTCTTTGTTTTGACTTGTATAATTTTTTTGAGTCTTTTAATTATTTTAAGCTGTTCTAAAGTATACTGCGGTGGTTTATATTATTTTGTATCTAGTTAAATTTTGTAAACTTTAACTTTTGTATTTCTTAAAGGTCAATAGTACAAAATCATAACGTAAATTTATTTTTGTTATCAACCGACTTTATTAGGCCATCTGGTTACTCATTCTTTCCTTTTGTTCTCAATACACTTTAATCACTCGTAGCACAAGAGTTGACATTGGGTGGTAACATTTTCCCAACTTATACTTTAAAGTTCTACTTTAAGCGTTTCACTGTACAGATAGTACACACAAATTTCAGGATTATCCATGCAATCAGAAAAAAATAAGATGTATGATTTCGGAAATATGAACTGTAATTCTTTGGGTTCAAACCTGAATTTATTATACTTCACTCTCTCGCAATGCGTATTATTGTTAAAAAAACCTCTATTCAACCAAACCATTTAGATATTTGTTTTAAATCTTCGAATTTTATTGCAAATCTTTGTTAATATCACCTTTGAGTATATAATCGTTGATCTTACAAACTGACGTATCTCAAAAAAATGCACTTTTGAGGTAAGACCATAATAATACTACCTTTAGTGTCGTTCTTTCATCTCACAAACTGTCGTAACCACAGACTTCAAAAAAAATTTTTGTAAACTAACTAATTTTGTAACTCATAAAAATCCTTGAAATAGCACAAAAATCATTAGATCCAAGAACATTTTTAGTGATATAAATCTAATATAAACACTCCCTAAAACTTCAAATTGCTCTCTTGTAAAATTACAATAAATGTGTCTTTCAGCCACATAAAAAACTGCTAAATATGCTTGAACTACAACCAAATAATACTAACAACCGTTTGTTAGTATTATTTGGCTTAAAAATTCCGTTGATTGACGCTCACTGTCTTGATGACGGGTAAAAATGCAAAATGCGTTGATCCGGCCTGAAAAGACAAAGAGCTGTCGTAGGTCACGGACTATAGTTGTTTTCTTTTATTTGCATTCGATCTTTTCATTGATCGACATTGTATAGCAGTGTTTTCGCCTGCTTTTAGTTCTTTGTTTCTCTCGTATCTCGGTAGATGGCGGCTCTTGCTATAGTTCGCTCACTAATTACATTTAATTAGAGACAAAACCGTCTGATTAACTTCGCAAGATTTGTCACTTGACCAGCAGTGTTCTGAGGAGTCCCATAAGGACGAAACGGTTAACTGTCAACACTTATTAGGTGTCCATTAGATCTTGGACCCCCGTGAGGTTGAGCTTTCAAGCTACCCACGGAAAAATATAAGGGAAACAAAAAACTCCTTTTTGCCCGATTAGCCATGAAACTTGTTTGAAAAATATTCAAATTACTCGGTGATGCAAAATAGGTATGGCGCATCAAATATGTTACATTTTGTTACAAATTATATTTGCAAATTTTGATGCATTTACCCTCATTCCTACGTTGCTAAGGAATTATGGCTTGCACATCCTGGGCTATTCAGTACAGGTGTTTCCTTAATGTGCAGTAACTGGTTATTAGTTTCGTCACCTGTCTGGTATCTTATGGCTGTCACAAGTACATATTAGAGACCCAGTATGTATGACATATTTTTAAAATAGAGAGACGCGACAAACCCATCAAAGTCACTGAAATTAAAATTTTTTGGTTATGTTATTTTCTTGCCAAGTTCATTGGCGTTTCACTAAAATAATTTAAATTGTCAGCGGCGAGTGACATCAATCAGCATGCAACACATAAACCAAGGCCAACACAAAAATAGAGGCCACGACAATGAAAAAATCAGCTGTTCTCCCGGGGCTGAATTTTACATTGGGTCTTATGGGAGGTCAGACGATTTTTTATGATATTTTCAAAATGGCACTACAGATTTCCGCAAAATTTCAGTGACATATTCTCAGACACCATCCCGATATTCCACCAAAGGTTTGTAAGGAAGCAACATGATTAAAAGGTTAAAATCTTCAAGATTTAGCATTCCTTATTTTGTATTCAAATTACCCGCCATGTACCACATGCCAACTGTTATATTTGACATGCATTTGACTTTGTCATCTGTGATTGTCACATTCGCTTCTGCTTTAAAGTTAATTTTTGTGTGAGCTAATGAAGTGGCTATGAAAAATTAGGGATTACTATACATTTAAAAAAAATTGTTCTACCAGAATAAAGTAAAAACAATCTCAAAATCGGCTTTTTTATCAAATATTCATGAACCGTCATTCCAACTTCAATATTTTAAAGACAATCAGCTGTGTCGTAATATGACCATCAAAAAAAAATCAGCCCCGAATGTGACGTCAACAAAGTGGAGGATCGTGGCCCGTCCATTTTCATAGCCCTGGATCATGGCCCGTCCATTTTGATAGCCCTGCATAAACAAATCACGTTTGTCCGCACCCCCTGTATAGGTTTTGTTAAAAATCATTAATTTTTATTTTCCGACGCTTATGAACTAACAATGACAGAAGGTGCGTCTTTCTCTAAACATCGCTAGAGTATTATAGAGGACCGATATTTTCATCAATACGAAACAGACATTAAAAAATAACTCAAATTGCTTATAAAAAAACATTATATTATTTTTAAAACCATATATTGGCAACACCGAAAACTTCTTACTATGTTAAAAACACTGTTGTCAGACTTATATTTATTTCTTAATTTTGGGTTAAAAATGATCTTGCTAATTTTCCTAATATGGATTTAAGTTTTCTTTTTTAGCAGTGCTATCATGGGAACAATTAAAAAAAAAACATCTCATAGATGTGTATTCAGATATATATCTCCCACTGTTCTCTGTCTGTCGCCGTGTTCATCCATCTAGCTCCCGCAAGTTTTTTCAAATCGTTTTTTCAAATCTCATTTAGGGTCTTCCCCTACTTTTTTAATTTTCTCATGGTCTGCAGTTTACAATACATTTGTCCCATCGATTGTTTTATTTCTTATCCATTTATTCCTTTTTCTATCTATTAGTTTTACATGTAACATTTGTCTTTCCATGGATCTTTGGGCTTTTATTACCTTATCCATGTTTGATTTTTTAGGTGTCCAGGTCTGGGATCCATAGGTAAGTACAGGAAGGATACATTGGTTATACACTTTCCTTGTGAGGTACTGAGAATATTAGCTCACACATATACTATACTATAGTAGTGTGAGCTATGGTGATCCTAATTTTTTCGAGAAAAAAAGTTGCTCCGATTTTAAAATTTTTAATATCTTTGCGTTTCAGATGATTTTGAAACTTTTTTGTTGCGCCGTCTGTCTGTCTGTCTGTCTCTCTATCTGTATGTCTGTCTGTCTGTATATCTGTCTGTAACGACCAACGCGCATAACTCAAAAACCGCTTGGCCGATTTTAATGAAATTTAATACCTAGGCTGGGTCTTGGGTCGAGATGGTCCCCTTTAAAAATGAACAAAATCCACCGAACACAAATCAAATAAAAGGGTGGGGGTAGATTTCAAAAATTAGAGTTTAAGTGAAAATATGGCGTGCGTGATATCAAACGAAAGGTAATTTAGTCCGGAGTTTAACAAAATACATTTTAGTTCTTGTTTTTTTTTAAGGGTGGGGGTAGATTTAACAAATTTGAGTTTAAGTCAAAACATGGCTTGTGTGGTATCAAACAAAAGGTAATTTAGTCTGGAGTTGAATAAAATATATTTCAGTTTTTAGTTATATTAGCTCACACGTACACTATAACTATAGTAGCTAGTGTGAGCTTAGGGGCCCATATATTGGCAGAGTATTTTTTATTTTTTAATATGTTTGTTAATTTACCGAATGCCGCCTAGGCCAATCTTACTCGTCTCTTGGTTTCAGCCGTTTGGTTTTCTTTTTTTATTTTAATAATTTATCCTAGGTATATATTTTCCTTTACTTGTTCCATTATCTTTTGGTTTGTGAAACTTTGCTTATAGCACAGGTTTATACCCATACTAGATGTACCGGCCTTACTAGATGAATCAAATACTTAAACTGCCAATAAATCGAAAATTTTTGGTTGGAGCATTTCCAGTCGTTAATTTAAAGAATAGCTAGGTAGTTAGTAAATTATGGCTATGTACATATTACATACAGAATGTTCCAAAAATATGGAATCGTCGGTTTGTCAAGAAAACTGTAAGTTTTTGAGCAAAATTCTTAGACGCCTCGATTATAATTTAAAAAGGGTGTCCTCAAAAAAAAATCATACAAACTTGCACTTTTTAATATTTAAAATGCAAATTTGTATTTGTATAAAAAGCTATAAAAATATTAGTTAAATTCAAATTACTTTTCATAAAAAAGCTAAAACCCAAATTTTTGATCCTCTTGTATTTGTATACAAATTACAGGAACAATTTAAAATTATTTAAAATACATTTTTGAGTTAAGGTTATATTACTTTTAAACTACTAAAAATAAAAAAATCTGTGATACACGAGCAACGACGTATAATTTTCAAAAGAGTACCAATATCAATAATTTTATTTATTTATTTTTATTTAAATTGGCGGCGAAATTTTTTCAGGATTTCAGCAGTGATGAAAACAAGTTTATTTTTTATTTTTATTTGTTTTAACACGGCATAAAAATATACCGGGTAGGCAAAAAAACCGGACATTTTTTTTCATTATAACTGAACTATACATGTTAATGGGATAAACTGCACTTGGCAGAGAATTAATCAGAGTTTTGACTAGTTATAACTTTTTGTCCGCCATCTCAAAATCCAAGATGGTGGACGAAATTAAAATGTACCCTTCAAAGATGCTTGTTTATTCTTTTGTTGCAAACACGTTTTAATTATTT
Organism: Aspidapion aeneum; assembly: GCA_963576565.1. Lineage (NCBI taxonomy): Eukaryota > Metazoa > Arthropoda > Insecta > Coleoptera > Brentidae > Aspidapion > Aspidapion aeneum. The sequence goes on from OY755042.1 coordinate 17,685,841, forward strand.
TTTTCAATTGGTAAGAAAGCTGCGTTCTTGGCACGCACAACAAGGTACGAATAAGCAAAATTGTTTTAGTGGTTCTAAAATAAAATATTTTTGTTTCAACCATTGTTTTGCATAATATACGATTGCTTTGCCAATCATGTTTGATTTATTTCCTTATAAATTCATTACTACTGAACCGATTTTAATGAAATAAAAAACATCCTGGTGAGAATTGATTGCTAAAAGGTAAAATTTGGGACAGAATCATAATAATGAGTTTATAAGGAAATGAATGCAGACAGGATTGGCAATGCAATCGTAAATTATTTTTTTTTACATAGCCAGAAAATAAGAATAAACACGCCATTTTGAAGAATCAAGTATGATAATGTCCGCCATCTTAAATTTTAAGATGGCGATAAATTTTGATCATGATCTTTAAAAAGCAATCAATTTTAACCAGGATATTTTTTACTTCATCAAAGTCGGTTCAGAAGTAATGAATTTATAAGGAAATAAATGCAGACATGATTGGCAAGGCAATCGTATAATATTCAAAATAATGGTTGAAACAAAAATAGTTTTTTTTAGAACCACCAAACCGATTTTGTTTGTTGTTTTTGTTGTGCGTGGTAAGAATGCAGCTTTTTTAATGATCTAAAAAAATAATTTAAATATGTTCGCAACATAAGAATAAACGAGCATCTTTGAAGGGTACAATTTAATTTCGTCCGCCATCTTGGATTTTAGGATGACGGACAAAGAAGTACATTGGGTCAAAACTCTGAATAATTCTCTGCCAAGCGCAGTTTGTCCCGTTAAAATCGATGGTATAGTTCAAAAGTTATAATGAAAAAAAATTGTCTGGTTTTTTTGGCCCACCCGGTATAGGTACCTTTTCTTAGGGCAAGACAGAGTAGGAACACAAGTGAGTATCTGATCTAAGTAAAAGACATTTCCACATGAAGGGAGAAGGGACAAGATGTATGCGTGTGTGAACTTATTGAGAAAGGACCAAAGATGCGACACAAATTGATAGTTCGAACAGAAATCAAGCATGCTTTTAGCTTTTTTTTCATTACTTGCATTGTTTTAAAACATTTCAGTCATCTTTTAAGAATGAAAAAATATCATTTTTTTCCTGAAAATAAATAGAGTTTTGCGACCAAAAAAAGTTATTTACACACTTATTTTAAACAATAGTATTTTATTACAACATTTAGAGAAAAATAAAAAATGGCACTTTTTTTTTAAACAAAACCTAATTTTAGCTGTCACACACCAAAATGAAATAATTATTGAAAGCTTATCTAAGCTTTTTAAATTTTGTTATAAACAACACGAATCCCGGCGATAATGTCATTAGAGGTTTCTCCAATTTTTAAACTCAAATATTACCTTCGTAGTGATGGAGCTAATAACTAAAAGTTACCTTTTATAAAAATTTGAATATTCTAGATTTGTAAATGTACAGGTTTAGTTACATTTTACTCATAGAAAATTAAATAAAAAATAAAATAACAAGAAATTTGTCCCAGGCGGTAACAGTCAATTTTTCCACTAAGAAAATTCATTGCACGTGGCATCTTAGAGTTTAAATATGAACAGAATTTTTTAAACTAAAAATATTATAACAAAAACATTGCATGTAAAAAAAAGCAAGTGCGCGAGAATGGCATTCTGTAAATAGAATTGAGATACACGTAAAGCAAAGTTCTCTAATGAAAGGTTCCTATTAGTTTGAAAAAGTTTTATAAATTTTGCTATTACAGCCAAACTTCTTTACGTTCAATTTAGCACTGTGCCTAAGAGTCATTTGAAGCCGTAATAGCCAACTTTAGAAAAACATTTTCAAACTAATAAGAACCTTTCATTTTGAAATTTGTATTGGAGAACTTGGCTTTACTTTTATCTCAATTCTTTTTACGGAATGCTATTCTCGCGTAGTTGGCTTTTTTTACATGAAATGTTTTTGTTATATTTTCACTTCTTTTTTAAAGGAATTGGATTATATTTAATTTTTAGTAGTAAAATATGCGGAAGATCAGCCTTAGCCAAAGCTCAGCTCTCTAATGTTTCTGGAAGTGCACAATGCTACTTTTACATAATTTTACATGTACAGGGGAGCAGTGGCGTATAAAGAAAAAAGTTTTGGGGTGGGCCCGAGGCAGTTTGGGGGGGGGGGAGGGGCGAGACCCCATGAGGCCGTATTTTATGATTGTATTCAAGAAATATGTGGAAAATATCTTAAAAAATCTTAGCTTCGGGGGGGATGGCACGGTAGCGCGAACTTTGCGAGGCACTGCCGTGCCCTCACATTATAGATTTAAGGCAAAAGATGTACTTTCTGTAACATTGACTTCCTTACGTATAACTTGATTAAAGTAATAAAATCAACATTTCCCCAAACAAAACCATTGAAATCTTAAACAAAACTGAGAAAAAGTTTTGTCATATATTTGGCTTGGCCGGAAAATGCTAAAATGTTAGAGAATTGTCCCATCTGTAACACGATATGTCCCATTCGGTAACGCTATTTTCCGATGTTACAGAAATTGTCCCTGTGTTACAGATGGGGACATTGAATTTTTTCTTTGGAATTTGGTAGGAAAATAGTTGTATTTATATTGTACAACTTTTTCCTCTGCGAAAATTCTTAAAAGTGATTCCTAACAGTATGCAGGGGAGGAGTTTTTATTGAACTTTGGTGTGACTAAGTTAAGCATGCGATGTTGGGGCAATGTCTGTTAAGCGAAAAAAAATCTGCCGTCTTCTAATTTTTACTGTTAGTTTCTTCATATTTTAAATTACTATATAAAAAGTAACAATAAGGAATTAGTGGCCTGTTATTTTATTCTGAAAGTTAAAAAAATATGTTTTAAGTTAGATGGCAACATTGTCTCCAAAATTGCATGATTGTTTTAGTCAGTCCGAAGTTTGTAAGATTTCTGCACCTGTGCAATCTGTTAAGCTTTGTACGTAAATTCAGACTCATTCTCATCACTTAAAAAATAGAACGATGTTAGCACAAAATAAAAGCCCACATACCTTCCTCTATTTCTTCCATCATCCTTGGCATTGAAACCTCCACAGTCCTTGAACTAACAAAGTTGCCAACTTTGTCAATTAACATATCAGTCAAAGCGTCATCCTTAGCATCCACAGCTCTAGGCAAAGTTTGTTCCAATTGATCTTCGGTCATTGCCGGCTCTGCAGGTTCTTGCACGTCTTTAGATTTAACCAATGTAACTCCGTCAATTATGCTTAATTTTTCCATTCGACTAACGCGATCCAAAATAGTAAGAGCCTTCTTTTTTAGACAAGGCGAAAAACCGTCAGCTTTCGAACAATCCTCGTAAATTTTGACAGCTACGCGTAATCCGACGCTGTCAAAATTATCTTGCGCCAAGGCGCCGATGAAGCAAAATGCGGCCGCTAATAGTAGGGCCCTCATCGCTCACGGAATTCAAATAAAACTGAATTTAATTTTAATCTTGAACTTGATTTTATACAAGATCTTTGACACAATGTAAGTGACCTTTCTTCCACGATATGACCCGCTAAGAAGTTTTCAGCCAATGGGGGGAAACGCAACAGGTAAACAGCAACAGAGGTGCAAGTGAAATACATACAAGTGGCTGGATTGTATACGATGTTTAATTAATTCTATAGCCCAGTTTATTTAAACCAAATTAAACTCGAAACACAGATGTAAACTTTAGCAAGAAATTTAACTAAATTATATAAATCTTATACATAAGAAAATACGGCGGTTATTTTAAACAAAACAAATAAAAAAATTACACGCCTGTGTAATAAAAATATGTTTTAAGGTGTCACACTTTCCATTTTAAACATAATGGGAGTTTTTACGATTACATTTTAATATTTTATGAAAGGTGTTAGTTAATACAGAAGAAGTCAAAAGAAAAAAAAAACATTTTTTTAATGTTTAAGATTCGAGGTGTCAAAATTTATAATTAAAACTACCAAAATGGAAAACAATTATAATAATATTTATTATTAAATAAGTGCTGCAAATAATGTAATGTTACTCTTAAATTTACAAAAAATTACTGTAAGAAGAAGGGATAAAACACTAGTAGAGTTTTCGATTCGGTTGTTAATTTAAGTGAGTTTACTGAAACATAGAAAAGTTTATTCATTTAAGACCAAACCACAATCATGACACTAGAATAAAAAAATACAAAAATTTCTTAAACTATCCTTGTCATAGATTAACATCTACAGAAAAAGGCCTAGGCATCAATTACATTTTTTAATAAACTTCGCAAATTCAGGAAATTGAAAGTATGACAACATTTAACAAATTGAGTTTTACTCAATTAAAGCATTTTTGAGAAACTAGGTACACATTTATATTTTTAAAATATTTTAGTTTATTATTGTGTCTTAATTAAGTATCTGATGGTTTCTTTTTTTATCATTTTGATTTTTAAATTTTTATCTATGTAGAACAGTCAACTTTTTTAAATATATTTTAGTATTTTGATTTTGATTATTTTAACATTTTATTTTGTTATTGTTATGTTTTTTGTTTTTGGTATGTGTTTTACTTTTTAAACTTATCTTTCTAAATTCAGGACCTATGTAATAATAATAAATTAACTACTTTAACTATGGATGTGTTATAGATAGATAGAAATAAAATATGTTTTATTTATGATAAGTGATATTTGTGTTCACTTTTAAAGAAAAAACTAGAGTTTTTTGTGCTTTAAAGACATATCTTAAAGAAATTTCGCATTATTAGACATACCATATATATACAGGGTGTCTTAATTGCCAGGGGTCACTATTGCTATCTCGTTATTTATAAGAATTACAAGGTTGGTCAAATTTAATAAAATGAGCAGTTTTTAGGGGACATTAAAAATCTGGTCTTACATTAAAGAAAAATCTATTCTATCCCGAGCTACGGGGGTTTTTCGAAAAATTGCATAAATCTATTTTATCACATACCTCAAAAAAAACTTAAAAGATTTTTTTTTGAATTTTTACGTTCTTAAATTTGGTATTTTTAAGAAAATTTACTACGTCTAGATTTCGAGATATGACCTTAACTTACTTTCTTTAGATACGGACCTGTATTTTTTATTCAATTTTTTTAAAGAACATTATTTTATGATGTCAACACATGCCCATATTTGTTTGTATTTTAATGCTAAGAAAACGATATTTATTTTTTTGGCACTTTTGCCGTTTTATCATAGGTGCCTTGGACATCAAAAAGAAACAATTGCTTATAAAAGCCATTTTTGCAATAATGTATGGTACAACAGGAACTTGCATTATCGGTAGACACAAAAAAAAATTAGCATTTTCAAAGAGAAACGGCATTTCAAGAGAGATTTGGGACAAATGTTTGACTTGGGATATTAGATCAAAAGGTAGTAGGTCCTTGTTTCTCACAAGAAACTCTCACCGATTTAACTTATTACAATTTTCTGATAAATACATTACAAGATTTTCTGGATGATCTGCCTTCAGCCGTCTACAGAGACCATCGTTGTACCAGATTTTTGAATAATTTCAAACCAAATTAGTGGATCGGAAATAACGGACCAATACGTTGGCCCCCCAGGTCACCGGACTTCTCTGAATTTTTCCACATGGAGTCTTATCAAAGATAAGGTTTATAAAACTGCTCCTCCTGATTTGGAAGACCTACTTCATAGAATAAGGCAAGCCTGTAACCAAATCAAACCTAGGATTCTAAGCAAAATCCAAAATAAAATAAAGAAAAGGGCGCACCTCTGCTTGCAACAAAATGGTGGACATTTTCAGCATTTGGATAAGTAAGCTGTTTTATTTTGGAAAAAATTGTTAAAATAAAAATAGATATTTCAAAATAAGTTTAATTTAATGAATCGGTAAACAGTCAATTGTTTTGTTCGTCTTAAATCTAATTTTTCATTATTGAAATACGCTGCCATGTTGGTTTAAACTAAATTTAGCAGATGTATTACGCATCATAAGTTTTAATAAGAAATTGTTTTTTTTGCTGTCCACTGATAAAACGGTAAAAGTGCGAAAAAACTAAATACCATTTTTTTAGCATTAAAATACAAATAAATATTGACATGTGATGCATCGTTAAAATCATAATATTTTTTTTTTTAATAGAACAAAAAATTCAGGTCCGTATCTAAAAAAAAAGTTTATAGTAATATTTCGAAAACTAGTCGCAGTAAATTTTCCTAGAAATTATTCAATTTATGAACCGTTTTGAGATATTTAATAAAATAGATTTGACCAATTTTTCGAAAAACCCCTGTAGCTCGTGATATAATAGTTTCTTTTTAAATGTGAAACAAGATTTTTAATGTCCCCCAAAAACTGCTCCCTTTATTTAATTTGAACAAACGTGTAGTTCTTATAAATACCGTGATAGCAAAATTGACCCATGGCAACTCAGACACCCTGTATATAGTATGAAATTGTATGTTTGAAATTGTATATTTAAGAAGGCAAATAAATTATTATCTATCTATTTTTTTTTCAAAACAAATGTTACCCATTACAATATAATTTAATATTTTATTTGCACTACGTTTAGAATGTGTCTTTTTTAGTTTTAGAGAAATGTTTAAAAAGTAAGTTCAAAGAAAATGGTTTTAAAGTAGTTTTCTAAAAATGTGTATTACATTAAAATCATTGATAGGATAAAAATTAAAAATTGGTTTTTAATAGTTTTTATTTAATCTTTATTTATTAGTAGCTATTTACTGCGCTTTCTGATTTTCCTTTTTGCGATTTTGAATAATCCTGTGGTAGAGTAGTGTGAAGTCTGCTCCAAAAGTTCCAGCTCCAGAAAGTTTTACGAACGCAGCTAAGCGCTACGTCGCTTTACATACAAGGTGCGTAGCGGTGGCCAAAGACACTGATCTCAATACCTACTATTAAGTCGTCTAAATCGTTTAGCGCGTAAGAACACACCTACAAAGCAGAGTAGTGTTTGTTTGGACTCTTGACTAACCCAGTCGAAATAGACAATTTTTCAATATCGTGTTTTCAAAAAATAATTATTTTATCAAAAAATCTAATTTTACACTTTGAAGTTTTTTAAACTGGTCGAATCTTGTTGTTACCTGTCAACATGTTAAAGGACACTTGAAAATAGGCCAAATCTTAATCTTGTCAATTTTACAATCTGTTCCAAAAAAAAATATTTAAAAAAAAAACGGATAAAAATCACTATTTTTATTTAGCCTTAAGGAGGACAGTAGAGCTAATTTAAGGGAAAGTAAGTTTAATTAGGAAGCTCGCCGAAGATTTATTTCTCAAATTTCAATATGTATTATTTATTTTTTTAATAAAAACGCATTTTGACGTTAATTTTTGACGCATGCTCATATGATGGAATTCATCTCGTCTTTAACGCCTCGTCAGCTGTCAGCTGATCAGTGTTGGTTTGATGATTGCCTATACGATGCACATATTTTTAGACGGATCAATAGAAGAGGCCGATTTTTACATAGTGCGGTGGGGCTGTAAAGGATCTTAAAATGCTACCGGTATCTGTTCATTCCCATGTTAAAGCTCATCAAGAGTACTACAGTTAAAGTAGAAAAAATCCGACTAAAAATGAGTTATTGTTAATTTTGAAACTGTTCCGAAAAAACTTTCCAACAAAAAATGTATAGAAAATAGTATTTGGCCGTTGCCTGTCAACATGTCAAAGCGCATAGGGGGCATTTTAATATAACCCAGTTAAAATGGAACAAAACCGATAAAAAATTAGTTTTTCTTAATTTTAAAACTGTTCCGAATTTTTTTTTTTTACAAAAAATGGAACAAAAGTGGTATTTTGCCGTTGGCTGTGTTAACATGTCAAAGCGCATCAAGGGCATTTTAATATAACCCAGTCAAAATGGGGAAAAAACGATAAAAAATGAGTTTTTCTTAATTTTGAAACTGTTCCGAAAAAAACTTTTCTACAAAAAATTAATTAAAAGTAGTATTTTACCGTTGCCTATCAACCTGTCAAAGCGCATCAGGGGCATTTTAATATAACCCAGTCAAAATGGGAAAAAACCGATAAAAAATTAGTTTTTCTTAATTTTGAAACTGTTCCGAAAAAAACTTTTCGACAAAAAATTAATTAAAAGTAGTATTTTACCGTTGTCAAAGCGCATCAGGGGCATTTTAATATAACCCAGTCAAAATGGGAAAAAACCGATAAAAAATGAGTTTTTCTTAATTTTGAAACTGTTCCGAAAAAAACTTTTCTATAAAAAATAAATTAAAAGTAGTACTTTACCGTTGCCTATCAACATGTCAAAGCGCATTAGGGGCATTTTAATATAACCCAGTCAAAATGGGAAAAACCCAATAAAAAATGAGTTTTTCTTAATTTTGAAATTGTTCCGAAAAAAACTTTTCTTCAAAAAATAAATTAAAAGTAGTATTTTACCTTTGCCCATTAACATGTCAAAGCGCATTAGGGGCATTTTAATGTAACCCACTCAAAATGGGAAAAAACCAATAAAAAATGAGTTTTTCTTAATTTTGAAACTGTTCCGAAAAAAACTTTTCTACAAAAAATGAATTAAAAGTAGTATTTTACCGTTGCCCATTAACATGTCAAAGCGCATTAGGGGCATTTTAATATAACCCAGTCAAAATGGGAAAAAACCAATAAAAAATGAATTTTTCTTAATTTTGAAACTGTTCCGAAAAAAACTTTTCTTCAAAAAATAAATTAAAAGTAGTATTTTACCTTTGCCCATTAACGTGTCAAAGCGCATTCAAAATGGGAAAAAACCAATAAAAAATGAGTTTTTCTTAATTTTGAAATTGTTCCGAAAAAAACTTTTCTTTAAAAAATAAATTAAAAGTAGTATTTTACCTTTGCCCATTAACATGTCAAAGCGCATTAGGGGCATTTTAATATAACCCAGTCAAAATGGGAAAAAACCAATAAAAAATGAATTTTTCTTAATTTTGAAACTGTTCCGAAAAAAACTTTTCTTCAAAAAATAAATTAAAAGTAGTATTTTACCTTTGCCCATTAACGTGTCAAAGCGCATTCAAAATGGGAAAAAACCAATAAAAAATGAGTTTTTCTTAATTTTGAAATTGTTCCGAAAAAAACTTTTCTTCAAAAAATAAATTAAAAGTAGTATTTTACCTTTGCCCATTAACGTGTCAAAGCGCACTCAAAATGGGAAAAAACCAATAAAAAATGAGTTTTTCTTAATTTTGAAACTGTTCCGAAAAAAACTTTTCTACAAAAAATGAATTAAAAGTAGTATTTTACCGTTGCCCATTAACATGTCAAAGCGCATTAGGGGCATTTTAATATAACCCAGTCAAAATGGGAAAAAACCAATAAAAAATTAGTTTTTCTTAATTTTGAAACTGTTCCGAAAAAAACTTTTCTTTAAAAAATTAATTGAAAGTAGTATTTAACCGTTGTCTATCAACATGTCAAAGCGCATTGGGGGCATGTAACCCACTCAAAAAGGGGAAAAACCAATAAAAAATGAGTTTTTCTTAATTTTGAAATTGTTCCGAAAAAAACTTTTCTTCAAAAAATAAATTAAAAGTAGTATTTTACCTTTGCCCATTAACGTGTCAAAGCGCATTCAAAATGGGAAAAAACCAATAAAAAATGAGTTTTTCTTAATTTTGAAATTGTTCCGAAAAAAACTTTTCTTTAAAAAATAAATTAAAAGTAGTATTTTACCTTTGCCCATTAACGTGTCAAAGCGCATTAGGGGCATTTTAATGTAACCCACTCAAAATGGGAAAAAACCAATAAAAAATGAGTTTTTCTTAATTTTGAAACTGTTCCGAAAAAAACTTTTCTACAAAAAATGAATTAAAAGTAGTATTTTACCGTTGCCCATTAACATGTCAAAGCGCATTAGGGGCATTTTAATATAAGCCAGTCAAAATGGGAAAAAACCAATAAAAAATGAGTTTTTCTTAATTTTGAAACTGTTCCGAAAAAAACTTTTCTTTAAAAAATTAATTGAAAGTAGTATTTAACCGTTGTCTATCAACATGTCAAAGCGCATTGGGGGCATTTTAATGTAACCCACTCAAAAAGGGGAAAAACCAATAAAAAATGAGTTTTTCTTAATTTTGAAATTGTTCCGAAAAAAACTTTTCTTCAAAAAATGAATTAAAAGTAGTATTTTACCGTTGCCCATTAACATGTCAAAGCGCATTAGGGGAATTTTAATATAACCCAGTCAAAATGGGAAAAAACCAATAAAAAATGAGTTTTTCTTAATTTTGAAACTGTTCCGAAAAAAACTTTTCTACAAAAAATGAATTAAAAGTAGTATTTTACCGTTGCCTATCGACATGTCAAAGCGCATTAGGGGCATTTTAATATAACCCAGTCAAAATGGGAAAAAACCAATAAAAAATGAGTTTTTCTTAATTTTGAAACTGTTCCGAAAAAAACTTTTCTACAAAAAATGAATTAAAAGTAGTATTTTACCGTTGCCCATTAACATGTCAAAGCGCATTAGGGGCATTTTAATGTAACCCACTCAAAATGGGAAAAAACCAATAAAAAATGAGTTTTTCTTAATTTTGAAACTGTTCCGAAAAAAACTTTTCTACAAAAAATGAATTAAAAGTAGTATTTTACCGTTGCCCATTAACATGTCAAAGCGCATTAGGGGCATTTTAATATAAGCCAGTCAAAATGGGAAAAAACCAATAAAAAATGAGTTTTTCTTAATTTTGAAACTGTTCCGAAAAAAACTTTTCTTTAAAAAATTAATTGAAAGTAGTATTTAACCGTTGTCTATCAACATGTCAAAGCGCATTGGGGGCATTTTAATGTAACCCACTCAAAAAGGGGAAAAACCAATAAAAAATGAGTTTTTCTTAATTTTGAAATTGTTCCGAAAAAAACTTTTCTTCAAAAAATGAATTAAAAGTAGTATTTTACCGTTGCCCATTAACATGTCAAAGCGCATTAGGGGAATTTTAATATAACCCAGTCAAAATGGGAAAAAACCAATAAAAAATGAGTTTTTCTTAATTTTGAAACTGTTCCGAAAAAAACTTTTCTACAAAAAATGAATTAAAAGTAGTATTTTACCGTTGCCTATCAACATGTCAAAGCGCATTAAGGGCATTTTAATATAACCCAGTCAAAATGGGAAAAAAACCAATAAAAAATGAGTTTTTCTTAATTTTGAAACTGTTCCGAAAAAACTTTTCTTTAAAAAATAAATTAAAAGTAGTATTTTACCGTTGCCTATCGACATGCCAAAGCGCATTAGGGGCATTTTAATATAACCCAGTCAAAATGGGAAAAAACCAATAAAAAATGAATTTTTCTTAATTTTGAAACTGTTCCGAAAAAAACTTTTCTACAAAAAATGAATTAAAAGTAGTATTTTACCGTTGCCCATTAACATGTCAAAGCGCATTAGGGGCATTTTAATATAACCCAGTCAAAATGGGAAAAAACCAATAAAAAATGAGTTTTTCTTAATTTTGAAACTGTTCCGAAAAAAACTTTTCTTTAAAAAATTAATTGAAAGTAGTATTTTACCGTTGCCTATCGACATGTCAAAGCGCATTAGTTCTAATATAACCCAGTTAAAATGGGAAAAAACCAATAAAAAATGAGTTTTTCTTAATTTTGAAACTGTTCCGAAAAAAACTTTTCTACAAAAAATGAATTAAAAGTAGTATTTTACCGTTGCCTATCGACATGTCAAAGCGCATTAGGGGCATTTTAATATAACCCAGTCAAAATGGGAAAAAACCAATAAAAAATGAGTTTTTCTTAATTTTGAAACTGTTCCGAAAAAAACTTTTCTACAAAAAATGAATTAAAAGTAGTATTTTACCGTTGCCCATTAACATGTCAAAGCGCATCAGGGGCATTTTAATATAACCCAGTCAAAATGGGAAAAAACCAATAAAAAATGAGTTTTTCTTAATTTTGAAACTGTTCCGAAAAAAACTTTTCTACAAAAAATGAATTAAAAGTAGTATTTTACCGTTGCCTATCAACATGTCAAAGCGCATCAGGGGCATTTTAATATAACCCAGTCAAAATGGGAAAAAACCGATAAAAATGAGTTTTTCTTAATTTTGAAACTGTTCCGAAAAAAACTTTTCTTTAAAAAATGAATTAAAAGTAGTATTTTACCGTTCCCCATTAACATGTCAAAGCGCATTAGGGGCATTTTAATATAACCCAGTCAAAATGGGAAATAAAAAATGAGTTTTTCTTAATTTTGAAACTGTTCCGAAAAAAACTTTTCTACAAAAAATGAATTAAAAGTAGTATTTTACCGTTGCCTATCAACATGTCAAAGCGCATTAGGGGCATTTTAGTATAACCCAGTCAAAATGGGAAAAAACCGATAAAAATGAGTTTTTCTTAATTTTGAAACTGTTCCGAAAAAAACTTTTCTTTAAAAAATAAATTAAAAGTAGTATTTTACCGTTGCCTATTAACATGTCAAAGCGCATTAGGGGCATTTTATTATAACCCAGTCAAAATGGGAAAAAACCAATAAAAAATGAGTTTTTCTTAATTTTGAAACTGTTCCGAAAAAAACTTTTCTTCAAAAAATAAATTAAAAGTAGTATTTTACCTTTGCCCATTAACCTGTCAAAGCGCATTAGGGGCATTTTAATATAACCCAGTCAAAATGGGAAAAAAAACGATAAAAAATGAGTTTTTCTTAATTTTGAAACTGTTCCGAAAAAATCTTTTCTACAAAAAATGAATTAAAAGTAGTATTTTACCGTTGCCTATCAACATGTCAAAGCGCATCAGGGGCATTTTAATATAACCCAGTCAAAATGGGAAAAAACCGATAAAAATGAGTTTTTCTTAATTTTGAAACTGTTCCGAAAAAACTTTTCTTTAAAAAATAAATTAAAAGTAGTATTTTACCGTTGCCTATCAACATGTCAAAGCGCATTAGGGGCATTTTATTATAACCCAGTCAAAATGGGAAAAAACCAATAAAAAATGAGCTTTTCTTAATTTTGAAACTGTTCCGAAAAAAACTTTTCTTTAAAAAATGAATTAAAAGTAGTATTTTACCGTTGCCCATTAACATGTCAAAGCGCATTAGGGGCATTTTAATATAACCCAGTCAAAATGGGAAAAAACCAATAAAAAATGAGTTTTTCTTAATTTTGAAACTGTTCCGAAAAAAACTTTTCTACAAAAAATGAATTAAAAGTAGTATTTTACCGTTGCCTATCAACATGTCATAGCGCATTAGGGGCATTTTAGTATAACCCAGTCAAAATGGGAAAAAACCGATAAAAAATGAGTTTTTCTTAATTTTGAAACTGTTCCGAAAAAAACTTTTCTACAAAAAATGAATTAAAAGTAGTATTTTACCGTTGCCTATCAACATGTCAAAGCGCATCAGGGGCATTTTAATATAACCCAGTCAAAATGGGGAAAAAACCGATAAAAATGAGTTTTTCTTAATTTTGAAACTGTTCCGAAAAAAACTTTTCTACACAAAATGAATTAAAAGTAGTATTTTACCTTTGCCCATTAACGTGTCAAAGCGCATTAGGGGCATTTTAATATAACCCACTCAAAATGGGAAAAAACCAATAAAAAATTAGTTTTTCTTAATTTTGAAACTGTTCCGAAAAAAACTTTTCTTTAAAAAAGAAATTAAAAGTAGTATTTTACCGTTGCCTATCGACATGTCAAAGCGCATTAGGGGCATTTTAATATAACCCAGTCAAAATGGGAAAAAACCAATAAAAAATGAGTTTTTCTTAATTTTGAAACTGTTCCGAAAAAAACTTATCTACAAAAAATGAATTAAAAGTAGTATTTTACCGTTGCCCATTATTATGTCAAAGCGCATTAGGGGCATTTTAATATAACCCAGTCAAAATGGGAAAAAACCAATAAAAAATGAGTTTTTCTTAATTTTGAAACTGTTCCGAAAAAAACTTTTCTACAAAAAATGAATTAAAAGTAGTATTTTACCGTTGCCTATCGACATGTCAAAGCGCATTAGGGGCATTTTAATATAACCCAGTCAAAATGGGAAAAAACCAATAAAAAATGAGTTTTTCTTAATTTTGAAACTGTTCCGAAAAAAACTTTTCTACAAAAAATGAATTAAAAGTAGTATTTTACCGTTGCCTATCAACATGTCAAAGCGCATTAGGGGCATTTTAATATAACCCACTTAAAATGGGAAAAAACCAATAAAAAATTAGTTTTTCTTAATTTTGAAACTGTTCCGAAAAAAACTTTTCTTTAAAAAAGAAATTAAAAGTAGTATTTTACCGTTGCCTATCAACATGTCAAAGCGCATTAGGGGCATTTTAATATAACCCAGTCAAAATGGGAAAAAACCAATAAAAAATGAGTTTTTCTTAATTTTGAAACTGTTCCGAAAAAACTTTTCTTCAAAAAATAAATTAAAATATTGAAGATATTTCTAAAATTATATCTAATGATTTTGTAATTATATTTTTAGGAATGGGTTTAGAAATGCCTTAGTGTAATTTTTCGACCCGTGTACTAAGGTTGTCACTATAATTAAAATGTTTTCCATAATTTTTAAGCTAATATATTTGACATTTAATATAATAACAAGCAGCATAGGCCAGCGATAGTTGTAAATCATGGAACCAAGATAACAGAACAAAGTTTTTTACAATATACATGCATATACCTAATATTATTAAATAAAAAACAGAACATTAACAAATATTTTTAGAATCTACATACATATAGCTAATATTATTAAATAAAAAACTTTGTTTGTACAAAACGAGGATCCTTAAGATCAATAAAAATAATGACACTCATAATAGTAAAGTATTTATGCGTCGTGCCCTAGCATAATTTTAATATTAATAATTTTTGTGCAAATTTTTTAAGAATTATTCTAATTGCCAATTATAAAATAGTCTATTTCATACATGTGAATCTCTGAAACTGGAATATTTTTTAATAAGTTCAAGGTATTATTACATTTGAAGTAACACTTAACAGGTGCTAAGACAGATCTTTAGAGAACTACAATAAATACCTACATTGGGATGTGAAACATATATTACATTACTAGTCTTCTTTGGTTTCCGTTTCGCCAGTTTTTTATGGTAACTCGTCTATTATTACTTGAAAGGGCTTGTAAAACTTTTTCTTTGATTATATCGTTAACTGTGGTGACCTTTACTTCATTAATTGTGGTTAGTTTCTGGTTCGTTTAAGTTTATACTGCACCATCTTTTGTGTTCTGTAGTTAAGCAGGAATCATATTCATGAATATTAAGGCTTCTCTTCTAAAAGTTATGTTTATGAATTATTTATAATAATTGTTTAAAACACTGAAACACGCTTGTTCGTATTTTAAAAAACAATTTTTACCAATGATTTGAATTCGAAAAAAAAACTTTTTGTTTGATAGTCATTCGTTCTTTATAAAATCGATATTTTACTAAAGTCTAAGAATAAGCAAGTATAGTAGGAATTTTATGAATCGCCGTAGAAAAAACTCATTAATCTATTTTGTAACCCTAGTCATAAAAAAAATGGATCTTGAAGTAGTATGTACAATGACAATTTCCATGTGACAGGGTGTAAATTGTAACAAAAGCTTTTACGTCAATCAACGTTGTTGCTTATTGGTTGAGATGGACCCCTAAACAAGTGGATTCCAAAACTTACCGCTTTTATAAGGGCTTTTAAGATGTGAAATGGAAAAATAATAAAATAATGAACTATGACACACAAATATCATTGCAATCTATGGAGCGACAAAAGGGGGAGGATTGTGTATTTTGAAAAACATAAAAAAAGCAAAAACCGTTTCGGGAAAATAAAACAAACACTATGTACAAAAAATTTTAAAAAATCACAATAATGGATTTGGAAAAAAATTATCTTTAATACATAATTTTTATAATTTTTGTTTTTGTACAATTATAATTCTGTCGGTGTGGTTTTAAAAAGTTTGTGACTTTCATATTAGTTGATTCGGGGAAATTCAAATCAAAAATAGATAGTTGCCTAAGCGACAGCGCTCCTAAACAAAAATTGTACTTCTTGCACGAGTAAAATAATATCTTTAAAACAAGATGAAAGACAAAAAATCAGAAGTTGGTTTGTTTTTGTCCCCTAACCTTTAAACCACAAAATTTTGTTAAACAATCCTTAAAATGTGAGGTTTGCAAACTTCTTTTATTTTGATAACTATGTGTTTTACCTCTTCTATCTAGTTAGTTACCTTCTTATCATTAGACTTATAATTATCGATTTTATACATCTTTAGTCAGATGACAAAGGCAGTCATTTCGGTTTTTGGATAAATTAAGATAGATTTATGCATTCCATTTCCGCTTTTTTACCATGCCAACACTGCAGTTTTTAAATCTTTATTTTTTAAAATGATCTAAAATCGAGATGAATTCTTTTTGATTTGAGTTGCGTATATAGACGAGCATTCGGAGCGAGGCGTTCTCTTCGATTAGAGTTTCTTCATATAATTAGCTATTTGAAATGAAAACATGTCATAGGCAACGGTAAAATACTACTTTTAATTTATTTTTTGAAGAAAAGTTTTTTTCGGAACAGTTTCAAAATTAAGAAAAACTCATTTTTTATCGGTTTTTTCCCATTTTGACTCGGTTATATTAAAATGCCCCTGATGCGCTTTGACATGTTGATAGGCAACGGTAAAATACTACTTTTAATTCATTTTTTGTAGAAAAGTTTTTTTCGGAACAGTTTCAAAATTAAGAAAAACTAATTTTTTATTGGTTTTTTCCCATTTTGACTGGGTTATATTAAAATGCCCCTAATGCGCGTTGACATGTTGATAGGCAACGGTAAAATACTACTTTTAATTTCTTTTTTAAAGAAAAGTTTTTTTCGGAACAGTTTCAAAATTAAGAAAAACTAATTTTTTATTGGTTTTTTCCCATTTTGAGTGGGTTATATTAAAATGCCCCTAATGCGCTTTGACACGTTAATGGGCAAAAGTAAAATACTACTTTTAATTTCTTTTTTAAAGAAAAGTTTTTTTCGGAACAGTTTCAAAATTAAGAAAAACTTAATTTTTATCGGTTTTTTCCCATTTTGACTGGGTTATATTAAAATGCCCCTGATGCGCTTTGACATGTTGACAGGCAACGGTAAAATACTACTTTTAATTAATTTTTTGTAGAAAAGTTTTTTTCGGAACAGTTTCAAAATTAAGAAAAACTTAATTTTTATCGGTTTTTTCCCATTTTGACTGGGTTATATTAAAATGCCCCTAATGCGCTTTGACATGTTGATAGGCAACAGTAAAATACTACTTTTAATGTATTTTTTGAAGAAAAGTTTTTTTCGGAACAGTTTCAAAATTAAGAAAAACTCATTTTTTATCGGTTTTTTCCCATTTTGACTCGGTTATATTAAAATGCCCCTGATGCGCTTTGACATGTTGATAGGCAACGGTAAAATACTACTTTTAATTCATTTTTTGTAGAAAAGTTTTTCTCGGAACAGTTTCAAAATTAAGAAAAACTCATTTTTTATCGGTTTTTTCCCATTTTGACTGGGTTATACTAAAATGCCCCTAATGCGCTTTGTCAAGTTGATAGGCAACGGTAAAATACTACTTTTAATTAATTTTTTGTAGAAAAGTTTTTTTCGGAACAGCTTCAAAATTAAGAAAAACTCATTTTTTATTGGTTTTTTTCCCATTTTGACTGGGTTATATTAAAATGCCCCTAATGCGCTTTGACATGTCGATAGGCAACGGTAAAATACTACTTTTAATTTATTTTTTGAAGAAAAGTTTTTTTCGGAACAGTTTCAAAATTAAGAAAAACTCATTTTTTATCGGTTTTTTCCCATTTTGACTGGGTTATATTAAAATGCCCCTAATGCGCTTTGACATGTTGATAGGCAACGGTAAAATACTACTTTCAATTAATTTTTTAAAGAAAAGTTTTTTTCGGAACAGTATTAAACTAAAGAAAAACTAAATTTTTATCGGTTTTTTCCCATTTTGACTGGGTAAACAGCCAACGGCAAAAAACTACTTTTAATCCATTTTTGTAGAAAAGTTTTTTTCGGAACAGTATTAGAATTAAGAAAAAGTTATTCTTTTCGATTTTTTCCATTTTGACTAGGTTATATTAAAATGCCCTTGATGCGCTTTGACATGTTGAAAGACAACGGCAAAATACTACTTTTTATTCATTTTTTGTAGAAATTTTTTTTTGGAACAGTTTCAAAATTATGAAAAACTCATTTTTTATCGGTTTTTTTCCATTTTGAACAGGTTACATTTTAACGCCCTTGTTGCGCTTTGACATTTTTTTTGTAGAAAAACGACATTACTACCTTTTGTCCATTTTTTGAAAAAATATTTCCTAATAATTAAAGTTTCAATTAACTTTAGTGAACATCTTTGGGAAGGATATTTAGGAAAATTTTTCTATTTTGACTGGGTCAATAAGTTTTTTATGAATCCCTTATTATATCTGAGAAAACGTTGACACTTGTTGACAAAAAATTTTCAACAACAGGCAACCATAACAAAAGAGATAATGTTTGACTGAAGATATTAGAGTTTCGTTGAGTATATCATCGCTTGAGAGCAGAACTAGCTATCTACTATGTATTTTAAATACCAGATACGCTAGTTCTGCTCTCATGCGACGATATATAGATTCATAGATATTTTTCTACTTTTGATTGAGATCAGTGGCCCGGTCCGCCGCCTTCGCTCTGCTTCCTGGTAAGCACAGAGGCACCGGCGTGGGACGTAGCGCGTAGCCGCATTCGGATAAGTTTTTGGAGCTGGAAATTTTGGAGCAGACTTCACACTACTCTGTGGTAGCCATTTAGGACTCTGTTTTTTATGTTTTTGATCTAGGAGTTTCTTATTTTTCCATTTATTTTTAATTTCAGTATTTTTTTAGTAACTTGTATCATAATAACTGTTCGGTTGTTATTTTTCTAACGCGTCTAAGAAATTAAAACAATCTGGGATGCGTTCAGCGCTAGCAAACAAAATTAAAAGCGGTTTAACCCCTTCCACTTGAAATGTCAAAAATTGGCTAGGCATTCCTCGACCGTCTTTAAACCCCGAAAACTACAAAAATGTCAAAACAAAGCTTATATTATAATGTAAAGTTACCTCATAAAATGTAGACATTATTTTGAATCTTCACAAAACTAGCACCAATATATTCCATTGCACACAAAACATAAAATAAACGTACCTATGACGGATCTAATACCTTCCTAGCTAGCCTATTAGCACAGTTTAAGTGACTTCTATCATATACCAGCCTTGAAAACAGTTTTTGGTAAATATGTCAGAAAGGATAGCTCCTATATGTTTTTGGTTATATCACAAAATATTGAGAAAAATATAATCTTCTATATTTCGTAAACCGCACATATATGGAACGTTTCGTTAAAAAGTTAGCATTTTTAAAAATTTTTAATCGTCAAAATTTCCGTTTTAATCGTCATTAGCAATGGATTTTAACCAAAATTTAATCAACTTCTTATAGTGTTTAACACTATTTTATCTAAAAATTTTATGAAAATCGGTTTAGCGATTTTGAAGCTATCATGTTACACACGCACATACAGATAGGCATCATCACTATATTGCTAAGATAGGTCAAAATACACCCAGATAAATCTTCTTTGCCCAAATAACACATTTTTGCCGAAAATAAATCCTCCTCTAGCCATTGCTGCGCCGGCTAGGAAGGTAAAAATTGACAAAACACAACAACAAAAGCTTTAGTTTTAAGGCTAGAAAACCCTTGGACCATTTCCAAAGGGTATCGCCAATTTTGGTGGCGATCTCAAGCTCCTCCAGTTGATTTCCATCGGATTATACTTAGCCATTTCCGAACGACTAATGCCAATTTTGGTTTAGTTCCAAAGCCGCTGAAGGCCACCCCTGGTCTAATCCATATTAGTAAATCCGTAATTCTAATAAAATTTAATACACTCCAACCTGATTCGTTCAAATCGCATCGAATTTTAGTTTCAATATACAGTATACTTTATCACTGATTTTGCCTTTGACTACAAATAAAGTTCGTCTCAGGTTTTAAAACTAAAAAAAGTGAAATGCTGTAGATTTTTTTTTATCTTAAGCTATGTTTTCTTTAACTCTCCATTAGGCGGGTGGATCCTACTCACGTGATTATGCGGGTGGATTACAGAGGTAATCCAATTTTTTTAGATCCTGCTATGTTTTGTTGTTATTTGTATATTTTATCTGTATAAACCGAACCGAACCGAACCGAACCGAACTAAATTTCTAAACATTCATGATAGGTAAATTAAAAGAGGTACACTTGTTTTTTTAAGGCGTTTATTAGTAAGTTGGTTACAATTAGTGGCAAAACCAAAAATTAAAAAAAAATCCATTTTCTATGGTTGAATATAAACTTATACTTAAGATAAACTTAACAGTAAAAAATATACAAATTTATAAACAAATAAATACAAAAATGCACTACGCAAAAAATTTTCCGTAATTAGGCGCGTGCATGGATTATAGTGGTGAGTGGCGTATATAAAGGGGGGGCCTGGGGGGCCCGGGCCCCCCCTCCCGAAGCTAAGGTTTTTTTAGATATTTTCCACATACTTCCTGAATACAAACATAAAATAGCATAAAATACGGCCTCATGGGGTCTCGGGCCCCCCCCCCCAAACTGCCTCGGGCCCACGCCGAAACTTTTTTCTATAAACGCCACTGATAGTGGTAGTATTTGACACCCGCAAACTTAGAACAGCGCGCAATTCGCCTATTAATTCCATACTGGGGAGATGCTTGATCGTAAAATCAAAAGCTACTTAAGTATGCGATTGCACCCACAAGCAATGAGTATATGACCCATATAGAGTGGCAACCGGCGAGCCTTGCAGCATTGAGGGGCAAATGGCGCTGAAATAAATTCGTCTAGTGCCCAGTATTCAGAGACAACTAGTACGATCTAGTTGCATGTGCGAGTTCCGAGGTTCATGCCTATCATACAAATGCCATTAGATCATCGTAGTTGTCTCTTAATATTGAGTACTAGATGAATTTCTTTCAGCGTCATCTGGCCCTCAATGTTGCAGGGCTCGCCGGTTGCCACTCTATATGAGTCATATACTCATTGCCACAAGCCAGGTTTTAATTGGTCACTGCTGAAATGGTCATGGATTACATATGTGATCCACCCGCCTAATGAAGGGTTAAATACTCCTGTCGCGGTAAGTGGACAGTGTGTTGACCATCGGATTTTGACGGTCTTATCTAACCAGAGTATCAAATGGAACCGGTTTTCTTGAATACGCTTAGCTGAGCAGGATGGCGTACTAGACGAACTTCTTTCAGCGTCATCTGGCCCTCAATGTTGCAAGGTTCGCCGGTTGCCACTCTATATGAGTCATATACTCATTGCCACAAGCCAGGTTTTAATTGGTCACTGCTGAAATGGTCATGGATTACATATGTAATCCACCCGCCTAATGAAGGGTTAAATATTCCTGTCGCGGTAAGTGGACAGTGTGTTGATCATCGGATTTTGATGGTCTTTTCTAACCAGAGTATCAAATGGAACCGGTTTTCTTGAATACACTTAGCTGAGCAGGATGGCGTACTAGACGAACTTCTTTCAGCGTCATCTGGCTTTCAATGTTGCAAGGTTCGCCGGTTGCCACTCTATATGAGTCATATACTCATTGCCACAAGCCAGGTTTTAATTGGTCACTGCTGAAATGGTCATGGATTACATATGTAATCCACCCGCCTAATGAAGGGTTAAATATTCCTGTCGCGGTAAGTGGACAGTGTGTTGACCATCGGATTTTGACAGTCTTTTCTAACCAGAGTATTCAAATGAAACCGGTTTTCTTGAATACGCTTAGCTGAGCAGGATGGCGTCATGCAGCTGATTTGCAAAAGTGGATAAAAAAACCACCAAAATGAACCAATTAGTCCAAGCGTCAGGGGATTTTTATTTGCAAAAGGTTAAACAAAAATGAAATGTGGTGGGATGGTAAACATAGGTACCCTGATAGTACATCTAAGTTTGCGACCTCGGGGGCTTGCAGCTTGAGGGGGGGGATGAAAACACTGCATCATGGCGCTAGGAGGAATATAGCACCGTTGCAGTAGGTGCTATAAAAAAAAAATAATAAAATTTGTAGAGAACAAAATTGCTTACAACTTTGGTTTTATGCATTTTTTCGCTCCGATCAATAGTTCTTGCGTTACGGCGCGTCAAAATTGGGGGATAGTTTACAAATTTTAACAAAATCAGAGTTTAATCGCGGATTTAAACAAATATGGCTACCAAACAATTCTGCTATATTTTTTTTCTATAAGAGTAAGATTTTCTAAGTAAACTGGTGCTTAACTCGTTACATTTGACCTTATATTATAAAAGATATGATTTTTTGTAATGCGCCGTTACATACTTGGATATGCGATGACGGATTAAAAAATTTAAAAAAATAAAAAGTTTTCAAAAATATAAAATCAAGACTGGACGCAAACAATTGGGTTCCTATTAAAGATAGTAAAATTCCCGGTTCCTCTCTATTAAGGAACAGTGTGAAAGAAAATGGCGGCGCCATTAAATACAATAAAAGAGCAAATCTAACAAATGAGCAATAATACTTGAGCAAATAATAAAAATGCGAAAATAAAAGTTCGAGGTAATAATTCTCAACCAAACATAACCAAACCTAACAAAACCCAACCAAAAACCTAACGAAACTCAACCAAACCTAATCAAACTTAACTGGTCTGAATCCACCTCAACCAAGCCAAACTAAACATGTGGTTAAATTTGATTGGGTTTGGCGTGGTTACGTTTGGTTTGGTTAAATTTGGCTAGGTTTGGTTTTTGGTTGGTTTTCTAACGCGTTGCATGTATCCCAAATTACAATGAAAGCGAGGTCAGGTTAGCTTAGATTATATCAGGTCCGGTTAGGTAAGGATCAGGTCGGGTTAGGTGGAGTCGGGTCAGGTTTTCTCATTTTTTTTCGATAGTCTCGCTATTTTAAAACAGGTGCACATTCATTACTTTGCTCTTTTAATATTTAGCCCTTTTGATGTTCGCGCTTTTATTATTTCGTTTATTTGTTACTGTTGCTCTCTTATAACATTCGCTCTTTTCATATTTCGCTTCTTTGATACTCGCCATTTTATTATTTTGGTCTTTTTTTACTTCGCTCTTTTGATACTTCGCTTGTTTCATACTGCGCACTTTTATAACTTCGCTCGCATTCCAAATTTAATTTTGATGTAGTTTTTGAAATAATCGGAAAATAGATTTAAATAAAAGTATTATCGAAAGAGTTGTCAATTTTTTCACACCAGAGGCATCTCAATTTACAAGAAAAAATGGCCTTTATGCTTAAGTAATGCCTTCAATGCTCTTTTACCTTCCTAGCCCGCGAAGCAATGGCTAGAGAAGTTATTGTTTTTTTTTGACGATTTTTTTTAGATAACGCCGAAAATGTATTATTTGGGTGTATTTTGACCTATCCTAGCAATATCTTCATGATGTCTGTCTGTGTGTGTGTATGTTGTGTATTTTTTTCTGTCCGTAACACGATAGGCCCTAAACCGCTAATCGATTTTCATAATATTTTTAGGTAAAATAATGTTCGACATTCTTACGAGCTGATTAGATTTTGCTCAAAATCCATTGAAGCTAATCACAGTTTTTTGACAATTAACATTTTTTTAAATGCTAGCTTTTGAACAAAGCAATACATCAATATGCGGTTCTCGGAATATAGTAGATCATATTTTGCTTAATAATTTGTGTTATAACTAAAAACTTCGTAGGAGCTTTAGTTTCCGAGATGTTTACAAAAAACTGTTTTTAAGGCTGATTATCAATGCTTCACTTGAAATGTGCTAATAGGCTAGCTAGAAAGGTATCAGATCTGTCAGGGATCCACTTATTAGTCTCAAATTCTGAGGTTTAAATTTGCTATGAAAAACGAACAAATATTTTATAAACAAAGTCAATATGATAGATCAAATTATTTTTCTCTGTGGGGAAAAGTCTGAATAAAATATCAATTTGATCGGTCTAAGCCATGTACAATACAGGTGCCAGATAAGCCCCCCGGTATCCAAGAACCGGCTAAGTGCCACCCCAAGTAAAAAAGCAAAAGAATCAAGGCTATTGGTTGACCTAGATCGAGGCTGAGGATCTTCACTTCTTTTAGGAGAGAGTTACCTCTACCGAGCGTTGTTGTGGGCATCATTATGCCATCAAATATAGTACTGCACAAAAAGAAATTAATTGAATACTTTCGTTTTCCAGTACATAATTTTAAAAAATTTAAAATTTCTACTTAACAATGATTAGGCAAAAAAAGAGATTATTTTAATTCTATTTATTTTTTATTGTATAAATATTAAATAGAAAAGGACTTTATTTTTGCAACGTTTTTTGATTTTTTTTTGTAGTGGGTATGAAAAACTAATCTTTGTTTAGGATGGTTTCTAATTTTTTTTTTGAAAATTGCTCATATATTAACTTAGCACATTTAGAAAATTACAAAAACGATACGCATACCTGCGGATGAAAATTAAATGTATCCATAACGGATCTGACACCTTCCTAGCTAGCCTATTAGCACACTTCAAATAAACCTATGATATATCAGCCTTGACAGTTTTTGGTAAATATCTCAGAAACTGAAGCTCTTACGAAGTTTTTGGGTTATACACAAATTATTGGGGAAAATGCAGTCTACTATATTCCGAGAACCGCATATTGATGCGATGCTCCGTTTAAAAGTTAGAATTTTTTAGCATTAGTCATTGGCCCTAATGGATTTTGACCAAAATCTAATCAGTTTGTTAGAGTATCGAATGCTATTTGACCTGAAAATTTTATGAAAATCGGTTCAGCGGTTTAGGAGCGAACACACAGACACCGAACCGAACCGAACCGAACCGAACCGAACCGAACACACAGACACACACAGACAGACATCACGACAATATTGCTAAAGATTTCTAAAAAAAAAAAAATTCGTCGAAACTAATACTTTCTCTAGCCGTTCCTACGCTGGCTAGGAAGGTAAAAAATTGTCTGAAAGTGGCCGCTATAATAGATACCGGTTTTATACTAAAATACCGTTCGTTATGAAATATCCTGTTTTAGCCGCTTTTATATTTGCAACTATTTTTTACTTTTAAATACCGTGCGTAAAAAAGAAGACGACAACAGCAATTTATTTAAACATAAATTAGTACGAAAACATTTTTTATCTTATATTATTTCCTCAAATTCCTTTCATGTCGAAATCCATTCAAGCGCGGATTTGAGGGGAGGTAACGTGGTAATTACAACCCCCCCCCCTAGAAAAAGATATGCCCTTTTTTTAATAATTAGAGGTAAAAGAGGAAAATTACCCCCGCCCCCCGCCGCCTAGAAAATAAAATCTATTGCAAATAATTTTTTCGTCGACCATTACCCGCCCCCTAGATTTTGACCTAGATCCGCGCTTGAATCCATTGGGGACATTTTTTTCGGTAGAAAAAGTTTAGGAGAACCCGGATTTTTATATCTTTAAAGGAGGACTGTGTGCAAAACTTATAGCATTTAATTTTTGCATTCTTTAAAAAAAAAATTCGAATAAAATGTTGTCGAAGAAACTTTAAATAAAACTTCCGTTTCAAGAGAATATTTTTAAAGTTTTTGAATAAATTTTCATTTGAAAAATGTTTTAGAATAATTTTCTTTCTTCAACAAAACATTTATCGTTTAATAAACATATTTATGTTTAAAGAAATTGTTGAAAAATATTTTCAAATAAATTTGTGTTCAAAGAAGGTGTTTTCAAACAACGTTTCCGTTTGAAGAAAATGTTATAACATTTTAAGTTGAAATATGTTTTCGTATAATTTTCTTCTCCAAGAAAATCACTTTCAAAGAAAATGTTTTTGAACAAGTTTCCGTTTGAACAAACAAAATTGAACAAATTACTGCGACCCGAAAGATTAGAGGCCCATTATGTGTTAAGATTTAGGTTTGGTAGAGCCCCCGCAGCCTCAACAAATTATTTAGCTAAATAAATGAATAAATTAAGTTTGGTGGGCTAGAAAGGATCCATGGGCCACCTTGCTGAGCTTGTTGGTCCCCATTGTTTCACATCTAAAAACTCGAAGAAGAGCAGATATTTCTGTGCTTGACTTTTCTGCTTTAGTATAGAGGACGGTGTTCTGCTATCGCCATAGGCCTAACCACACCAGCTCTCCGAAAGCTACAGTTAAGAAGTATGATGTGTTCGGTTTCTCTATTCTTCATATATATATATATATATATATATATATATATATATATATATATATATATATATATATATATATACGTGGGATAAAAGCTCAAAACCACTTGATCTATAAAATCAGCATTCGCTGGACCTTAAAAACATTTGAAACTTAATTTTCATTAGTGGTTCATTTAATACGAAAAGTTAAACTTTAAATTTTCTGATGGTTCAGGATGTAGTAAATAAATCACATTGCTTTAGGTGCCTATCCTTAAATTACGTAACGCTCTAAGGGGTGATGGGGGGTTTGCACTTGCGTGCCACTTAAAGTCTTTTTATTGTATTTTTCTTGAAAATGCGTTAAGAGGGGGGAGAGGGGTCAAAAACTCTGTATTTTTGCGTTACGTAATTTAGGGACGTTCCCTAGGACGGCAATTTTTAAAATAGAACCAAATCATTTTTAGACGTGATGCCAGTCTAATACTCCTCGAATAATAAACTTTCAAACAATACTGAACACATAAACACAGCAAGCACTGTTTTATTTTAAAAATCATGACGTTTAAGAGCGTAATACACAAAAAAAGTTTCATTTATCATGTCGCTGGGAATGGCGTAGCCTGTTATCCTGTACAGATTTTTACTGTTGAAAATTTGTACAGGATAACACACATTTAAAACGACATTACAAATTATATTTTTGCCAATGCTCATACAGACTTTCCTGTCTACTGATGTAAATAAAATGCTCTAGGACGGTACGAAATTTGAAAGGAAACAACGTGTGTACTGCTGTGTGTATATCACTCTTCTTTACTTTACTACCGACTGCTGCAGTAAAACATTACTTTGTGCCAAAGGTTTTAGCTCAGACTAAATTTTCTGTAGTTTTAGGTTTGCTGTTTAAGGGATCGTAGATGTCTCTGGAGCTTTATTGGTTTATTTAAGTTTTTGGATCAAATAAATTCCTTTTCTAATAATCTGATAAATATTTGGCTACAGACCACTTCTCCCCCCCCCCCCCGCCTTTTTTTCCGAATTACGACTCTACTTCTTTAGGTCTTTTTAGAATAAAAAATGCTTTTTTTAAATACAAACAAATCTTTTGTCAAAAAATTAAAGTTAGACAGTTGGTATTGTTCAGTTGTTTTTAATTGGGTAATTTAAAAGATATGGGATTTTGGTTGTTTAATGTGGACTGAAGGAGTAGTTTATATTATCTGAGTCTTAACTGCACAAAATTTTCGTTTAAGCAAATTGTTCTTTAACATAGCAATCAAACTGAGCACAAAACATTAGCAATGATTGTGACTATTCCGCGACCTATTTTACTATCCGTCGGTTAGACGACAGGACAAAAATATTATGCCAATCTATGGGCACCTAAGCTCACACTAGGTACTATAGTTATAGTGTGAGCTAATATAATCAAAAACTGAAATATATTTTATTCAACTCCAGACTCAATTACCTTTCGTTTGATACCACACAAGCCATGTTTTGACAAACTCAATTTTTTTTAATCTACCCCCCACCCTTTAAAAAAAAACTAAAATGTATTTTGTTTAACTCCAGACTCAATTACCTTTCGTTTGATATCACACACACCATATTTTCACTTAAACTCTAATTTTTGACATCTACCCCCACCCTTTTTTTAAATATAAACTAAAATTCATTTTTTTAACTCCAGACTTAATTACCTTTCGTTTGATATCACACACGCCATATTTTCACATAAACTCTAATTTTTGGAATCTACCCCCACCCTATTATGAGGCTTGCGTTCGGTGGATTTTGTTCATTTTTAAATGGGACCATCACGGCCAAAGACCCAACTTAGGCACCAAATTTCATTAAAATCGGACAAGCGGTTTTTGAGTTATGCGGGTTGGTCGTTACAGACAGACAGACAGACAGACAGCAAAACAAAAAAGTTTCAAAATCATCTGAAACGCAAAGATATATAAAAATTTTTGAAATCGGAGCAACTTTTTTTTTCTCGAAAAAATTAGGATCACTATAGCTCACACTACTTATAGTAGTAGTGTGAGCTAAAAAACTACCAAGTTTTTGTTCTTTCCTTTAACCCCACGAATAGTAAATTAACCATCATATTGTGCTTAATTTTGGGGGTATGTTGATCTTCACTGAGCAGTGTGATTATCAGGCAGCCTCTGAGCAAATGACTCGTTTGGCCTCGCAGGAATGTGACCTGTTGGCTTTGACAGTGAAACTGATTATTCTCGTGACCGAAAAGTGATACTCTTAAAATCTCTTCATCCACACATGCATATAAACCGTAAGATTAAAAAACTAATTAAAAAATGGTTTAGTCTAAAACAAAGACATTGAAAAAAATTACTTTTAATTTATAATTGTATATAAACCAAAATAAATTTAAGGCCTAAATAAAAATCTAATAATTCAAACTATTTTAACAAAAGTTGTTGAAAAGTTTAAGAAAATATTTTACTTATACGTTTACACTATTGGTTAATGCTATACGTACTGTTCATAGAAAAGCCCGTTAACAAAGAGACAAATTAATTTGTCAGTTATTAAGATAAGAGTAGAAACATAAGTCCTCCCGTGAACCAATGTTCAATTTAGGCTAAGCTCCACCTGCCCATGCCGCATAGAGTTACGAGTGTCTAGGGGTTGTTTAACTATACCAGTGTAGCTATTTTGGGTCTTGAACGATGTGACATCCCACGCTCTGAACGCTCTGAAGTCTGAACGGTCGCGTTATGTGCGAAATGACTTGCTTCGACCAATGAAAAAGTCGCCCGCACTTCAGAGTTAGTGAATTTTATGCGTTTCAAGTGAAATCTGTTCTCCTGCGTCGTACCGACTGAACGTTTCTCGGTCGGAACGTAGGCGAAGCTTGCGCAATGGAGGTCTTTACGTTGGGGTAGTTATGTGCCTATTCTGATCTAAACACCTTCTAAATTAGCTTTTCTTTTTCTAAGCAGGCTTAATGTACTTAAACATGCATGTCAAAAGTATATCTTACAGGATAGGATATCAGGTTAACTTTTTAGTGGATTTAATGCAATAAGAGCAATTAAAAATAAAAGAATAATAAACTAAATAATGAGTTAAGTGCGGAAAAATTGTAAAAAAATATAATAAAACAGAAAGTTAAAAAATTGGCCAACTTGTCGCTCGCCAATAATAATTATTTTCCAAGGTTGAAAAATCGATTTTTCAAGAACCTTCATTTTCATTAATGAAGTTCTTAAAAATCAACTAAAATACCAACATTAGGTAAAATATTAAACAACTAGGCGAAGGTATAAAAAAGAAATATGACAAAATAGTATATTAATCAACAAGTATTGAAAACGACTCTTTGTAATAGACCGAGAAAAATTGGTAGAATGAGCCGAAGGCGAGATCACCAAGTCGAGCGAGAGTGAAAGAGGTTTTTAAACAAGTTTTTTAGTATACTTTTTATACAAGTACAAAAATGTAACACTAATCCTACTTTTTGTTATAATGCATGACAAAAAAGGAGCAATCAAAAAAGCGTGCGCAAAGATGACGTAACGATGTAGATACCACACTAATTGCCTTTGCATATTTTTTCTTCTGTATAAATTCGTTTTTTCTTCTTTTCAGAATAATTTTATCCTTAAATACACAACACATGATATTTAACAATTTTTATTAAATAAATGTTTTAGTTACAAAAAATAAATAAAATAAATAAATTGTTGGAACAAATAAATTAATGTCGCAATGGTAACGTTTTTTAATTCAACCAGAAAATTGATTGAAGTTGATTTTCCCTTCTTTGAATTGAAAGAAATTCTCTAAACATCGAAGTTTTTAACGAGTTGTCATATTGACAGGATTTGTATAGCACATGCAGTCACTCACAGGAGTATTCTCTACCTAGGTATTTAAAAAAACACCTATTTACATATAAGGGTCTTTAGTCTTGTTTTTGAGCATTGTATGCCAAATTTTGAGCTTCAAGTGACCTCCTGTCCCATCCACCACTGCTGCCCGAGTCCCAGCCACCTCCTGAGCCCCCTGAGCTCCATCCTAAAACAAATTAATTACTTTGTTAAACAAATATTTTCATTTTATTTATTTATTAAAGATCATTTTGTTAAAACAAGGTGCCAGCGTATGCTCTTGCATCTAATTTATTTCACGTTTTATTTTAACCATATTTAATCCGGTAAAAAATATTTTTAATTTTAAGGTATACGGTGTGAAATCTAATGGCATTATTTTTATTACAAGACATACAAAATAAATATAAGAGTAGGGCTTTGTCTATGAAATGGAGATTGCACATGCATCGATAGCTGATGTTTTACTGTGTATAAAATACGCAACCATAGGCGTTATACAGGGGTCTTTTGGCCAAAGCCCCCTTCTCAAGAAGCTGTAAATCTGTACCCGAGAGTTAGACTATGTTAAGTCCATTTTTGACTTTTTTTGGTTTGAACAACCTTAATACTAATTTTTTCATATCTTTTTATTTGCTAATGTAGTCTGAACTCTATCTTTAAATATAAAAAAGATCGCCTCATATAAACTAATATTAAGTCCATAAACATCGTTAGGCAATCAATGTTAAGTCAGTATTAAGGTTGTTCAAACCAAAAAAAGTCAAAAATGGACCTAACATAGTCTGGCTTTGGGGTAAAAAAATATATTATTTTAAAAATATATATTTTCCTACTTTATAATGTATATTAAATAAATTGGAAAAATAATCAAGCTTCCCTCCCCTCCAAGTCGATCTTTGTATACACTACTGGTATAGCAGTATGTAAAAAGGTTAATATTGTATTTTGTATAGTTGTTTTTTAAAGAAGAGAATATTTAATTAATTAATAATTAAAATTAGTTAAATTATTAATATTTATTAAATTATTAGGTTTTTATT